>VSMD01057819.1:0-383769 GCA_008750895.1 Mirza zaza | reverse complement strand
ACCGATGCCAGGACAGGTGGGACAGAGTTGGGGAACCTCTATCGGGGGGTTGAACCCAGACCTCTTGCTGTGGCATTTGGTGTCCTGGCCGTGCCCTACCTTTTAGCTTCACTTCCAAGGTGTACACTAGCCCTACACTGAAGGGCGGGCTCTCCCTGACTACCTGGCAGGTGCCTCTCACTTCTGTAGCACCCTGAGGGGTCACGAAGCCCTGTGACCTTTAACAGGGCATACTGTTCCTTCCTGTCATGCTCACCGGCACCCAGTTTTTATTTTTCTCTGAGCACACATCACGTTGCTTGGTGACTCGTCCCCGTACCTTTGTTCCCTGCAGCCTTAGTGCTCCTTGGGGGAGCTCCACTCTGCACCTTCAGTGAGCAGCAGCAGTGCACAGACTGCGGATTCCCCGCACACACACCAGGGCACCCAGGGGACCTGCTCTCCCTGTGCCCGTGTTTGCTGGGCCCCCACAGCCCTGAGCACCCAGTTGCTGCAGCTCAGCAGAGCCCCACTGCTTGGTTCCGCCTGGCTGGCCCGTGGCATAGGCGTCCACCATGAATGCTTGCGCTGTGGCCAGCACCGAATACCGTCACAGCCCCGTGCTCACCTTGTCCCTGGGAGGCTCCTGCTGGTTGCGGCTGAGTCCTGGCGCTGTGGGAACAGCTGCTACCTGGACAGCCTTTCCTCCCAGGGGTCTTTATGTACGACAGTCGTTCTAGAAGGTCATGCGTGTGCGGTGGGAAAAGGCACCGTGTAATTGACAGCTTTCGTTCCGTATAAGTGCTCCCTCCACCTGACTCTCCCCTTTTGGAAATGACAAAGTGTGGCCAAAGCGTAAGCTGCTGAGTGATTTCAAACCAACGCCAAGTCATCCCTCCAGGAGATTTTTTTGTTGTTTTTTTTCCCCTAGACTTGTTGGGTTTTAAATATTTTTCCTATTATTTTAATCTTTCTTTTTCAGCATTCGCTAAAAGCAGCTAATGACCATGCAAATTGGATTATTTACTTTTGACTACATACTTACACCGCATGTTCTTTGTGAGCTTTAATGACAAACACCTGAGCCATAAAGACTAGCATGGGGTCTGTCTGGAAGGTGCTTTCTTGAGCACCTACTGTGCGCTCTGCCCAAGGGGGAACACGCAGACACAGCAGTTCCGATGTGCCATCCTGATTTCCAACGCCTTTCATTTGCAAAGTGTGTTGTGAGCTGTGGCCCTCCGCTGCCCTGCAGGGGGGGTGTGGGAGCCATTGGCTGGATAATGGAACAAGCCAAGGCCGGCGTTCAGAGCCTGGGTCTTACCCACTCTTTGGTGTATTTGGCCCCGTGAACAGAGATCTGGATCAAAATGCCCACCTCCGTGGAGCCCCCTGGACAAGCCGTAAGGCTTGGGAAACCCTTCCTTTGGCTTGGATGCGCTTTCAGTGTGGAGAAAAGGCGTCTGCTGATGTCTGGAAGCTTCCAAGTTCCTGGGGAGGAGCAGTCATGTTTGGGGAGGGGGCGGGGCGCTGCCAGGACCATCCACTTTGCTGCTCTGTGTGGGTTTCAGCTGTTGATGGCGTCAGGTGCTTTCTGAGTCTTGGAGAACGAATGCTCCTTATAACCTCCTTTCTGCCCTCGTCTCCTTCCCAGGCACATCTCGCTAACGCTCCCCGCCACCTTCCGAGGCAGGAACAGCACCCGGACGGACTACGAGTACCAGCACTCCAATTTGTATGCCATATCAGGTACGTGGGCCCCGCCACCCTAGGCCGGCCGCCGAGTCTGCGTCCTGGGTGCCACCTCCTTCCGCACGATTCACATCTTCTAACAGGACCCGTCCGTCTTGCCCCTCTCTCTCTCTTTTTCCCTGCAAGGGGCCTGTTCCCAGCAGGGACCGGGCCTTCCCTTGCCTTTGTGTCACCACGGCACTTAGAGAAGGGCCAGATACTCAACATGTTCTGAAACTAATGATGAAAAACAAGGTGTGGATTTCACAAGCTTGAAGGGAGGTTTCCAGAGAATACTCAGCACATTGTTCACCCGCCGGACCCCGGGCAGGTTTCCCACGGGGGCTCGGAGCAGCGCCGAGCTGAGCCTGGCCGGCTCGCCCTCCGGAATCCAGGTCTGTCCTCACCTCTCGTCCCTCACAGCCGGGTCTGTGGCCAGAGGGTGCGCTGCGGTCGCCCCTCACACCTCCGCGGTGTGAGTCTGCGGTTTCCGAACTCAGCCCTTAATGGCAGTGTTACCCCGTCGGGGACGTCGTCAGTGCTGGTTTTCCTTTTCACCCTCACCCAGGGAGGGCCGTTACAAGCCGTGTTACAGAGCGGAGATTCATTAGGTGCTCGGCCGTGCAGGCGGCTTGCTAAGAGCCGGGGAGACCCACAGACTCCCCTCCGATTGTGCTGGCCCGCCAGTCGCCAGTCGGGGTGTCCATGTGCGAGGGGGAAGTGGCAAATCGGGGCCACTTACCAGCGCGCACCGTTAATGGTGAGTGGCATTTTGAACATGGGAACATGGC
Organism: Mirza zaza; assembly: GCA_008750895.1. Classification (NCBI taxonomy): domain Eukaryota; kingdom Metazoa; phylum Chordata; class Mammalia; order Primates; family Cheirogaleidae; genus Mirza; species Mirza zaza. Next base: position 381,268 of record VSMD01057819.1, on the reverse strand, counting down.
ATTCGTTCATGTACCATAATGAATCAGTTATTTAAAAGGTAATCTTTTTTTTTTTCTAAAAATTGCAACTGCAGGTTACTAAATAGATGAAATAGAACAATGGCATAATTCTTGTCAGTATTCGTTTTTCTCGTTATGATCACTCCCTAATAGGCTTGGAAGGGTAAGCAAAGCCTGGCGTTCCATTTCCGGGCAACACCCTCCTGGGAAGGGCAGAAACGGGGATGTTCTTAAGCCCCCGTCCCTGGCTCCACTCCAGGAACCAGGCTCCCAGGGGGCAGAGGGAACGTGTTTGTCTAAGGAAAGCATCTCTAGGGAGAATTTCTTTTGTGCCGTGGCTATTTCAGCAGAGCAGACAAGGAGCATAACAAGTGTGCAAAGATGACCTATTTTGTAGGAAAGCTGAATATTTCCCCAGATGCTTAGAGGCATCGTGGTGCAAAACAGGCCCGAGAAATCCAGCAGAGCGCCCTGTTCAGAATGCGCACGAGGAGCGCCATCAAAACAGATGACTGTTTTTCCGCAGCTTGCAAATCTTTTTCCAGCCACAGTGTTGGGCTACACCCACCTTACCTGTGTTCTCTGATGGCTTTCCCAGCTGTTGGCGTTTCTGCAGAAAAGAGCCCACAGAGCGAAATCTCCTCTGGTTTGGCAGGAGCGTTGCCGTCTGCCTCTGGACGGCTGCTTCCTCGCCCCGCAGCTTTGATGAGGTGTTGTCTGGGTTCATTTCAGCTCTTAGTTTAGCAGTACCAAGGTAACAGCCTCAAGACACAGGGGAAGCCATTCAGAAACTTCCTGTTACATTTATGTAAGTGGCAGTCAGTTGGATTTTATCTTCCAAACAGAGGTAGTTGAGGCTGCAGCAGGCGGCTCGGGCCCCCTCGGCGGCTGCAGGCACCGATCGTTCTGCCAGGGTCCAGGGCGGCCTTGCTGCAGTGCTGCCAGGAACGCCCCGCAGGGCCCGCTGGCTCCGTGAGGCCTGCAAGCTCAGCACTGGGCAGCGCTGGTGCAGCTGGAAGCCCGCCCGCCCGCCCACTGGCAGCCTGCCTGCGAGTCGTTCTGGCTGGGAGGGAGAGACCACCCCCCATCCCCACACGAACAGTATTTGGCACCGAGCGGCTCATCTCAGTTTGGTATTGCAAAGTTAGGGTTTCCAATGGTTTATTCCAAAGACAGTTAAGGCAAAGTGTGCCCCAGGCCCTGGCCCTGGCCCGGGACCGATGCCCTGATAGCTGGGGTTCTGCTGATAATGAAATGAATCCTCAAACTGTTCTGCTTCTGAACCGGCTCTGGCGGGTGTCCACTGCAGACTTCGGGAGCTAAGCCCTTGGTGCAAATTCCCGGTATGCTCTGTGTCCGCCCCGAAGACATTTGATTACTGCTCCCTTAGTGTTCGGTCCCTTCCTAAGATAAGTAGATTTCAAAACTGTAATTAGAAATTTGGGGGAAAAGCTTGCATTTAATGTGTATGGATGGTTGTTAAGGTATATTTACTTTTAATGTTTTCTCAGTGGCATACCTGTTAATCTATCCCTATTCCTGTCCCTTTTGCTCAGACACCCCTCCCCCGACACACCCCCACACACACACCTGCAGAGAAAGACACTGCTCAGAGTTGCTGGGGACGCCAGTGGAGACGACGTGTAGCTCTGTCCCCAGCACACGGGTGCTCATGCAGTGTCTATGGAAGGGTGGAAGAGGGGAAGGCGAGCATTGGGCCTGCGCCTGCCTTGCACAGGGATACCCTCTAAGACCCCCAGGGTAGGGGTCATCCCGACTGGCTCCTTGACCACCGCCAGTGTCTGGGGCCATCACCTCCCAACCAGCCCATTGCACGTCTGTGGATCCTCCCTCGTTAAGCTGGGCTCTGCCTTCCTGCACTTTCTCTTCCACCCAGTGATCGGACGTACTGTGCGTTCTGCCCGCCAGAATCCGCCAGCTGTTCTACACGGTCCAGTAGACTTCTCTGCTGCCCACAGAAGTGGGGCGGGGAACTTTTACTGCCGGTGCTAAAATACTGAGACACTGGTGTGTCTCACTGCCACCATGTACCCTAATCAAAGTGGCCACGAAGCCAACCTTTTGATCCTCTCACTTTTTCTCCTTGGAATTTCTGCTAGGAAATACAGATGTGCAAAAAGATTTGCGCACAAAGGATGAGCACTGCTGCTTTTTAAAAATAATGCTCCAAAACAGGTGGCAGATGACTGTGTCTCAAATGCCCCAAACAAAGGCGAATGCTTAAATTACAAAACCTCCATACAAGGGCCATTCAAGAAATGATGATTTAAAATAAAAAGATGCAAAAGATGTACATGAATATTGTGAAGTGGGAAATAAACAGGTGACAAACCAGAATGTGCAGTGTGATCTTATTTTTTAAAAATCCATCTAAAGGTCTGGAAAGGTCCACGCCAAGGAATTTATGGTGGTTTCCCCCAGACTTTCCTTGTCTTTTCTTCTTTTGACTTCTTTGCAATCCCTCACTTTTCCATAATAGCATGTGTTGCTTTCGTGATGAGAAGAAAACACGCAGAAAACCCGATGTGAGTGTGGCATGCTCTCGAAGGCCCTGCTGGACTGCAGGATCGCCCCGTTTTCCCCACGTGCTCAGAACCACCCAGCCCGTAATACGCGCTTGCTGTTTACTGGAAATTACTTCCAGCCCTCAGATCAATAATTTCCATACAGTCCCTTTTTGAGAATATGACTTTCTCCCCATTATCTAGTCCCCGGAAACCGTCTTTTCACTCACGTTGCTCAGAGATCAGAGTCTGTAGTTTCGATATCACCTCCACGTCCCCGGCCCTGCAGATGTGGACCCGTCGGAAAGCAGCTGGCTGCCCGAGCTACATCCTCACCTTCCTGGCTCTTCGGACACCCCAGCACCAGGTTATTCTGCTCTTTAGGGTTTGAAGCTGGTCTTCTTTAAAGAAGGACGTGGGAATACAACGATGGTCACCTGGATTGGTCCATTCTGTTATCCGCCTGTGTTAGGGTCAGCAAACTGTGACCTGCGGCCAAATCCCACCCATAGCCTGTTTTTATATGGCCTGTAAGCTACAGATAGTTCTAATATTTGTAAGTAGTTGGAAAAAAAAATAAAAAGAATAATATTTAGGGATCTGTGAAAATTGTATGAAATTCAAATTTCAGTGTTCATGACTGAAGTTTTACGGGAACCCAGCCGTGCCCATTCCTGTGCAAATGGTCTGCGGCTGCTTTCACTCTACGGCGCAGCGCCGAGTGTCTGCAGCCACCACCGTGTGGCCCACAAACCCTTAATGTCACTCTCCCGCCCTTCACAGAAAACGTTTGCCAACACCCGACCAGTGTCGTCAGCCCTAAGCCATGGATGCTGCTCATTCTGACTGTTTCTTGCTCTAAACATAATTTTTAAAACCACCCTTTTTGCCTCTTCTTACTTTGGTAAGCAGAGGCTCGTGCTGTGCTGGTTGTAGCTTTCCCTGGCCTTCCCTGGTGCTGTCCTGCCCCGTCCCCAGAGCCCTGTTCCTTCGGTCTTGTGAACACGCCTTTAGGATCCCACCTCCCTGGTGGGCCGTCTTCGAGGCTATGTTGATTTCTCTAGGTCCACCTCAACCCTTACCCCTGAGTTTCCCGATCGGGACTCTTAGTGGCTGTTAGTTTTCTTTTTAAGACTATCTTATCTTTCCTGAAAGTCTTTTATTTTAGTCCCAAATGGTAGCACCCTACCTTTTTTTCTTAGAAGTTTTTTTAAATTATGTTTAGATGTCTAACCATTCACTCATCTCTATTTCATCTATTCCAGAAGAATTTCAGGTAGCTCCAAAAATACATAGAGCAAAATGAACATGCAAGTGAGAAAAGAAGAGCGAATGAAAGATAGGATAGAAAAGTAGAGTAGCTGTAAGCAGGGCATTCTGGATTGGGTTCTGGGTCAGAGGACAGTCTTAAGGATAAAACAAAAGCAAGCTAGTTGTTGGAGAGACCCTAGCCACTCTGCCGAGCCCCAAGGGGACTGCTTCCCCAGAAAGGACTGACGCTGATGCCCACAGATGCGGCGCTTAGACAGCTGAGCAGAATGAGTGAAAATACCTGCCGACATGCGCGCTCTTGTTCCGGACAGACTGATTTCTGTGCTTCTGCACTTCTCCACGTTATGTCCCATGTGAACAATAATCCTACAGATGCATATTAAAACTAGTGAATGTCCCAGACAACATTGCGCCTGAGTGAGAGAAATATAAATATTTATAACCTGGGGGGAAAGGAGGGCCCTGTGAAATGCTGTAAGCAGCAGAACAACTGCTTCTCAGGGTTTGCGACTGTGCGTTTGATAAGCAAAGCCCCTGTGCCCATGCTGGGCGGGGAAGGGCTGGTTAGCACGTGTTTGAAATGAACCTAAAATGTTTGAAAGTTAAGTGAGTGTAAGGGTGTTCTTGTAGCGGGCACCACATACCTTAGGGGACTGGGGGACTCAGGGGTGGCAGGAAAGACAGCTCCTCCCCAACCCCCTGCCCAGACCTGACGCGCACACCTGTGCCCGAGGCTTCCCGTAAGGGAGGCTCGGCCAGGAGGAGCCCAGCGGCTTTCCTGCGCCCGGAGTGTCTCCCGTCAGTCCTACGGCGGGTGACCACAGGTGTGGGAGACCATACTGTGCCCTTCTTTGGTGGTGATTTTCGTTGTAATCTGATTTATATTTCCAAGTGCAGAACTTTCACCAAAGAAAACTTATTTTTTTCCCGTTTGAAAAATAAATTGACACAGTAGTGTCAAATAATACAATTAAGCAAATACATATTAAAACTGGCATGCCATAAAACCAAAACATCTCAGACAACCCACAAATTGAGGATGAGCCGCGATGCAGAAGCCCTGTGAAGCCTCTCCATGCCGTGGGCTGCGGGGCCAGGATCTCTTCCCCCTTAGTGCGAGGACGGGAGCCTTGCTGACGTCTTCATCTACCCACCAGCGTCGGGCCCACCGTAACGAAAGAGAAAGGGGCACACAGGTGTGCCAGAACAGAAGCCGTAACCTGATCTGTCCTGGCAGCCTGCAGGGCGCTGGCCACCCTGCCTCTAGCTCTTTTGTTTTTTCTGTTTCCTTCTGGGTTGCTGGGAAAGCCGACTCCTTGCCCTCCTCGGCTCTTCCCCTTGAAAAGCCAGCCACCCCTCCAGGATGTCGGACGCCAGGGAGGACACGAGTGCGGCCAGCTCCGAGTCCAGTCTCGCCCCACTGTGGGCAACTCACCCCACGACCCTTGCGCAGGGAGGAAGAGGATCTTACCTGACACCCAGAACCCCGGCTGAGCCTCCTAACTGACATCGGACTCGGAAAGCACGAAGCAATTAAAAATAATTAATGATTTCTGAATATCAGCCTTCTCCATGCAGTTTTAATCTAGTCCTCATTTAAATTGGAAGATGGACATTTAATTATCAGTATATGAAATTCATGATTTATATATTTCATCCAATTGGGTAAAAATTTCTGCCACCAGCTCTTCATCTTATGATGAAAAAAAATGTGTTATCTCACAGTGCGATCCTTTAAAAACTCGTCTGCGGCATACCAAACAATTCCAAACATATTTCCCTTTCATTTGTGGTGATTACATTATTTCTATCTCTCAATTAGGAAAAAAAATATCTCACCTGGAAAATTGAAAATAAACTCAGTACTTTAATGATCATGAAGCATTGCAGGGTTGGAAAACCAAGTCTAAAAGACTGAGACAGTAAGGTGCCTGGGAGATGCTGTTCTTTCCTGCGAAGGTGTGCTCAGCACAGCCGCCTGCGTGTCGCGTTTGTGGTCTCACGCTGCAGAATTTGCACCCGTGTTCCATGCGAGTGCCTGTGGCTCTCCCCCTCCTGTACACCTGGGCGAGTGTCAGCTCATGTGTGGGTGAGTATGTTGCCAGTAAGCACCAGTGAAGGGACAGCTGCTGTCTCCTGTGGAAGCCCCTGAGTGACGGTCACCAGCCTCTGCATGGCAGGTGTCCCTGCGGCCTTTGTCTTCAGCAGACGTGTTCTTGTGGCTCGAGGTGGCATCGTATCTCAGACCACTGCTTCCCTGTAGCCTCCACCGAGTCTTTTCAGGGCCACCCAGGGCGAGGCGTGTGGGTGAGCGTGTGGGAGCGTGGCTGGGATCTGAGAGCCGAACATCAGTTTGGCACAGCCACGGACAATAGCAGATGGGGAGAATTCCTGAATGAAGTGGAAAAAAAATGTTTATAATAATGATGTTCAAATCAAGGAAGAAAAGAAGTCATTTTAAAGACGTGTACGTTTTTATCATCACCTGTAACAGCCATTGCCTCCCTTGTCTGTCCATCTACTCTCGCCGTGGCTGACAACAAAACCGAGCATAAAGAAAAATACAAGAAAAAGAAGAAATGAATGGGAGCGGGTGGGGAATTGATCGTGCGGGGTATTTGTATATCCTGATGTAAAAGGTGCGGCTGACAGGTGGCCAGGTTTGCTCTGTACACAACCATGTGTGTGCTGTCAGGCGCACGCACGCTGCCTTGTTTCGATTGATGAATTGCCTGCTTTCTTGATTAAACCTTCCGTCACTTAAGAAACAAAAAGCCTGTGTTTAGATGGCAGAGTGGGACATGTCAAAAAAATCTGTCTCCTTTACCTTTGTGCAGATGTTGGGCACAGACTGTAACATGTATTATTAAAATGAATGTGGCATTTACTGTGCATTATTCCTTTCCTGGGAGAAAGGACTGTAAATTATATGCTAATAATAAGCTTTAACCCTTTCGAAATGCAAAAGATTTAAGAGTGCAAATATTCATGGAGGCCTGGCTAATTGGATGTGCTTTTATACATCCGCCGTGGTGGCTGTGTCACAGAAGTTAATGAACAGCGCACGCAGGCAAACACGCGGGGCACCTGGGGGGCTCTTGCCTCCCGGAGGTTTTCTGCCGTGCAAGTGCCTCCTCTGGGATCTCACAGAGAGTTAGACCCTGAAAACCCTGCGCTGGGCTCCGGGTCGTCTTCCTCCAGATCGAGTCCCTGGCCATGTCCCCGTGAGCCCTTTGGAGCTGAGCGTGGAGGGTGGTCCTCTCTTCGCTCTCCTGTGTGGGCTTGGCCCACATGGCTCGTCTTCCTTGTCCAGGCTTTTCCAGCCTCGGTCCAGTTGCCCTGGCGGCAGACTCATCTCTCCGAAGCACTGCTTGCACCCTGCTTGCTCCTCAGACCGTGCCTTCATGCCCCGCCCCAGCCGGCTCCTGCCCGCGCCCATTCAGACCTCACCTGCCCAGGGTCGAGGCTGCTGGCAGCCGCCCCACCTGCCTAGGTCATCTGCCATTTCTCTTTGCCTGTGTCCCACCAGCCCGGGTCACTCCCTGCAGCCTCCTTGCTTGACTTTGTTTCATGCTGCACACTTGCTCCGCCGCTCCCAGCGCACCTCAGATTGCACCTCCTTCTCTTCTGTCTCTGCTCACCCACCCCTGAAGGCCGATTCCCACTGCTGCTTCCACCAAGCTTCTCTGATCCCTCCTGGCTGGGGACGCTCTCTTCCTCACTACTTTGTGTTGGAGCAAGTTCACCTGTGAGCGCCTTGAGAGGGCAGAGACTGTGTAGAGAGGACAGAGGCTGCCTTCTATCCTTTTTGGACCAGGAAGGATATATGTAAACAAAGGCAAAGAAAAGAGCAAGACTATTCACTCCTCCATTCATTCATCAGATACTGAGAGCTGCCAGGCCCTGTGCTCCTGAAGGCAGTAGGAAGCCTGTTAAAGAAGGTTCAGTGTGTGAGTGACCAGGAATTTGGGGCTGGAAGCATGGGTTCAGAATCTTGGCTCTGACACATATTGTCCATCACACAAAGCTACTGTGAACAGTTGCCCAGGTTGTACACTGCACAATGTGTGTGAATGGCACCCCCTAGAGCTTGCAAGGGCCCTGTACTACACTACCTTGGGCTAGTGCTAGTTATTCATACCAGTAAAAGAACACAGTAACTGCCTACCTCCTTTTCTGGATTGTTGTCAAGATCCAGGGTACGTAAGAACATTTTGCAAGCCAGGAAGCGGTGCAGAAGTGTCACTTCTCTCCATATTCACCTCCCTTGCAGGGCTGCGATCCGAGTAGGATCCCAAAGCTCTGTTGAGAGTTATCACTCAAGACACTCTGGCTTGTGCCAAGTATGGTCTTCATCTGCTTTTCCTGGTGCTCCCTTAGATAATTCAGACATACACAGTCACTCCTCTGGGTGCTCAGGAAAACTTTCTCAGTCCAGAGACACTTGCAACAAAAGGCTCTCTGGCATGGCTCAGCTCGGCACCCCCTGGAAGCTGAGACATTCTGTCACGCATCATCACTTAAAGTAGGCTATTTTCTGTGGCAAGCAGCCCACGAGAAAGGGAAGGTGACAGGATGATGGCTTGGGGGCAGGAAGGAGAGAAGTGCTTGGCAGAGTGAGCCGGAGACTTCTATAAAGTCGTCCAACGTGCCTTTGGTGTTTGGGAGGAAAATGCCTGCGGGGCTGATATCTGCTCCAGGCTTTCCCTGCTGCCTTTCCTGTGCTCCGTGGTAGGAAAAAGCTGAGACTTTTTCCAGTTAAGTCATCGTGAAAAATAAAAATATTATTAGGTGACAGATACTTCAGCTCTTAAAAAGGTGGCCACCTTCCCGCTATGCTTTCATTCTCCCTTTGGTGGTTAAGCATGGCAGGGCTTAGGCAGCGCCGGTTTAACAGGCCACATCCGCTGCTTAAACCCGCGGGTGAGGCAGCCAGCGGGTAATGGATTGAACCGGGGCAGGAGCCAGGAGGGCTGAGCAGGGGCTGGTTCTCCCGGAGAGCAGCCGGGCAAGGCCAGGTGGGGCACCCGGCCCTCCCGGACCTGTTGGCAGTTGCCCTCAGTCACTTCAACGTCCTGGTGGCTCAGCTGGCATTTACTGGAAGTTTCCAGTGCGTCGGGCGTGGTCTAGGACCAGGGCAGAGGTGGCAACACCCACTGCCAAGCTGGGGGTATGTAGGGAGGAGACCGGTGCGTTTCACAGCTCAAGAGGCCCCAGACATGGCGGGCAAACGTGCCGTTGCTGCCCCCGGACTTCACAGATGCCCCGTCCGAACACTGTCCTAACTGCGAAGTTCCCGAACACGTGAGCACAGGAAAACTAACCCTCTGACACCTTTCTCCCTGTGTCTTTATTTTCTTTAGTTTTTCAGCAGAAATATGCCCCATTTCCCCTTGTAATTCACTTCCTGGTGGGCAGCACGATTGGCGGAGAAACGCTGAAAACAAAGGAGATGCTCTTGAGCCCAGCTCTTCGCCTGCTCTTAGCACATCAGAGGCTCGCTCCGGGCGAGTAAAGGAGCTTGGTGTACCAGACACTCCTGCCTCCTGGTCCCTTACGCCGAATGAGCCTTTTATTTCTTTCCCTATCTCTGTCTCTCTCACAGTAAACTCTCAGCTGAGAGGAGAAAATGATAAATTAAGGCAGCAGCTTTCATCAAAAGACACTTGAGCTAAAGTTGTTTTTGCTTTATTAAAATAGATTGAGTTAATTAAATTAATTTACTTAATGACACCCAGGCTTTCTCTAGTACCTACCACGTATAAGACTATGTAATACGCACGTTCCACGTGTTTGTCATTTAATCCCGACAGACCCGTACCAAGAAAACCTTTCACAGGTGGGAAAAACTGAGGTTTTGAGAGACTGTGCCAAAAGTTACACCTTTAATAAGTGGCAGGGCCGAGGAGGCTGCTTCAGTGCAGGTCGTGTGTGCCCTCTTCAGGCTGAGAGTCGGAAACAGCACACACACCTGGGTGACTCACGCCAGGACTGGCAGGGCGCAGTGGGGCTCAGCACTGCTCAGAGTCTCAGACGACCCCTGGGTGCGTCTCTGGGACCTCATCCTGGGGAGGCCGTCGGCACCGACTGACGGCCGTTCCCAGGTGCCCCGCGCATCAGGGTTGGGGGGTGGCGCCCATCAGCCCTTGCTGGGCAGAAAAGTGACGAGGGGAGCATGTGGCCTCCTTCCTTACAGTTGAGTGGCCTTAGGCAGGGGGCGGAACCTCCCTGTGCCTCCATCTCCTGGCCCGTGAAGTGGGCGTGAGTGGATTAGAACCGAACTCCGGACACAGAAAGTGCCGTGGATGCGGAACCACGCGTGTAACTGCTCACAGCCCCTCCCTCCCAGCCCCTCTCGGGCCCCTTCCCATCCAGGATGGGGGACGCACCATGTTTCTCAAAGAACCTCCCCTGGCAGTGGGTGGGCTGCGCTGGCCTTGCTGCTCCAGACCTCTGTCTGGGGCAGCGCTGGCCACCAGGACGTCTCTGGTGGCCTTCTCTTAGCCTGAAGTGACAGTGGGCAGCCCAAGCCCACGGTTGCGCTTGCTGGGACTGCACCCCAGGTGTTCTTGTCCCCTACCCTGGCTCTCCTGTGCCATGAGACCCTGTACGCTGCCCGCAGGCAGGGGTCTTGTCTGAACTGACTGTCACCTTAGTGCCACCATGCCTGCCCTACTTGGAAGCCCCATTCTCGAGATCGGGCCTTCCAAGAGCCAGTCTCTGCTAAAACCAAGCCCGGGGTTACTGAGCCTGTCCAGAGCCTGAGCGTTCCCTGCCAGTGCTCCAGAGTGGCCTAGCCTGTGACCCGTCACCTCCCAGCCCACCTTCCCCTCCCGCCGGCTTCAGCTCCCTGAGTCCTCCAGCTGCCAGGCTCCCATGCTCAAGGTGTGACAGTGGTGGCGGGGCGTCCAGGCGTCCAGGGTAGCGTATTTACGCTCTCGGCGCTCACTAGGGAAGGACGCAGGCAGTGGCAGAACTCGGGGAGAAGTTGGACAGCTGCACAAGCCTGGTGATGAGCTGAGAATTTATCCTTCAGCAACCACACAACATGAGCGCCGTCCCTTTTGTGTCGGAAGGAATGCATTTAACTGCTGACATTAGGACAAAAGGAATTCTGATCTTTTCTAGAACGATGAAGCTGCTCTTCTTGTGTGGACAGAGTACCTGAATCCATCCGCTGTCCTACAGCTGGTGTTTGTGTCCTGGATACTGAATGGCTTTTTCTCTCTTCTTATTAATGTCCAGTGACGGCCCTAAACCCGTTTATGTTTGGAAAAAAAAAATCTGCAGTCCTCCAGCCCGAGTCTGGATGGAACATATTTATCACACATCCCAGAGAACGGGGCTCCTCGTCCCCCAGATCTGCCTTACCGTTGTCACTGAGACAGTGAAGGATGCAGAACTCTCATCCAAGGTTAAGATCCTTTGTTAGAGAGTGGTTTCTCACGCCCGGCTTGTTTTATGGCATGAACGATCTCATGATCCACTGGCGAAGCGACATCCATAATTCTCAACGAGAGAGTCAAGCTTGCCTCGTTGGCCCCGAGCGTTGCTTCCGGTGACACACTTAGAAGTCCTTAATCGCCTGCTACCTAGAGGCAATAAATGCGCCCGTCTTCATGTCCCATTGCCCGCGTGTTTACCTGAAATATGCCCCGCGCTAGCAAAGCGCCGTGTCGCTCCTGCGAGGAGGTCCTTGGCTCGTGAGTTACGGGGCCCGCTCACCCGCACTCCGCCAGAGGTGGCTGTGCCTGCCGGGGCCCACGACGGCGGCAGCCCTGGCCGGTGAGCCTGCCGGCTGCTGGGAAGACCTTGCTGTCCGCTCGGTTTCCCAGGTCTTAGGAAGGAGATCCGTCTCGGGTCAGAATGTCCCGTTCGGTGCCTGGCTTCTCAGCTGGAGTTTGGGGTTTGCCCTGGAAAGGGAGGGTGATGACGTCTCATTCACTGCTGTGGCCTAACGCCCAGCCCGGGGCCTGGCGTGCAGGAGGCGCTCAGTGATCCCTGATGTTCAGCTGATTCTGCAGAGGAGCTGCGCCTGGGACCCAACCCACCCTTTTGTGTCCACCCTTTCCAGCTGCGTGACTTTAAACAGTTCCCATCACATTGCAGTGCATTTTCTCTTTTGTAATTTTGCATTACATTTTCTCTTCTGAATTTTGAGGATTAGAGATAACGTACATGAAGTGCCCAGTAAGGAGCGAGCACTCCAGGAATGGTGGCTGCTGTAGCTGTCGCGAACACTGTTGTTCCATCGAGTGCCTCCTGTTACTCCGTGAAGCGCTGGTCTTAGTCGCCCCGCGGTACGACCCCTTCCCCCACCTAAAAACGCAGTCGGAGAGGGGCAGCTTGTCCATTCGGGCAGCTGCCGAAAGGGAACACGCACCCGGAGGGACTCCGCACAGCCAGGGACCTTCGGGTGCAATACAATGTAAGGCAGACCCTCCCTCGTGGTTTAGAAATCAGTAATTGCCTGAGATGTTTGCTTGCTACTGGGTAAAACGACCTTAAAGGTAACTTCTCAACATTTAGATCAGCCTTGATTTTCCCTTTCCCTTTTCCTTCCTTTCCAGCCATTCCCCCCCCCAACCCACCTCCCCACCCTCCACCCCCAGACCCCTTAGCCAAAAAAAAAAAAAGTCACATGACCCACCACCTAGTGCATCCCCTTGCAGTCCCGTCCCTGACCTGGCTCACTGCCCGGCCAGTGGCCCCCCAGACTCTGAGGCCACAGAAACACACAGTGTGCCACGGGCAGCCTGTCCATGTCTCTTCTCAAGGTTTTAGAGATTAAACAACTTCCTTAGACGTCCCGCCTCGTGGCAGGTCATGCCACTGTGAAGTACGTGGCTATCGATGCTGAAGGGGTTGCTCATTTCTGTAGGCTACGTTTTTTTAAAAGACATTGTACCTTTTATTTGGATTTAATGAGGACAGACATTTTAATCAGAGGTTAGTCATTTATTTTTGCAAACTATTGTTTTGATTCATCATTTTTGCAGATAATTAAATGGTTCAGTTGGCACAGTGTGTCTACTTTATTAAAACAGGTAATTTTGGGGGGAAAAAAAGAGATGCTATTTTTTGGATCGCTGCACAAGAATTGCTTTTATCTTCATTTTTGAGCATAGTTTCTGGTTGTTTTGCCAGAAGGCTCTCTCGTGCTCAGGCGTTTCGTGTCCTTTCTGGTCCGGAGGGGCTTGCCCTTTGATGATTGGGACGTTAGCCGCTGCGCCCTTTGAAACAGGAGCTGAAGAGTAAATTCTGTGCTGTTACCTTTTAGGAAGACTCTTAGGTTTTAATTGGATTGGGGGAAAAGAGCCTACAAGTTATGAACTTTGCAGAGCAGCAGTTCTTATGCTAAAAACAGATTAATTGTAGCCCTCACAGTGGGTGGAGTTTAAAAGTCAATTACTGCTTGTCCTATTATAATTTACACACCTAGGATTTGAAAAAGTCTGTCACTTAGTATAAAAATGAAAAGGTTACGTGTACTAGTTTGAATATACCTATGACTTTTCATTTGTAAATGCTTTAGCTACTTGCATTTGTATGTATGCAACTTGTAGCTGCAGAGCTATAATATAACTACATCTCCAAGCAAGATTCCTTATGAAGAGTAACCTTTAAGATTTGGTTCTTTAAATCCGTAGTGGCTTAGAATACAGTCCTTTGTCTGGCAGCCCAGTCACTTGTAGGCATGGCGGCCAGCCCCTGCAGAGCCCAGGGAACACTCCACTCGTAGGTCATGGACTCGTAAGGGAATGGCCCTTCAGGGGTCAATTTTTTCAAAACAAATTGCTCACAACATTTGCTTTCTTTGATTTTTCTGTGTTTGTGTCCTGAATCAGTTAATTCACTCATTAAAAGGATTTATTTTAGATGGACCAATTAAAACTTTGGAAGCTAATTTTTTGCTGAGCAGTGCAGACCTCTGAAAACACAATTTATAACCTGACTTCTGCCCTGTTCCACAGAGAGCTGTCTTACAGTACCGTAACCTCCGGAGGTGCTCGGAGAAGTACAAAATGCTGCTCTTTGTCCTCTGCTTCTGGGGCTAAGCTGCCGTGTGGGTGGGTTTCTCGAGCCTTCCCATTGTTTTAAGGTGAATGGGTAAGGCTGAAAAGTCCAGCCCAGCCCAGGAGTGGTGTGCTGTATTTGTTTGCTTGCATAAACCCCATAGTTTAATTTTTTTAATAGGAAGCTGCTATGTAGTTTGGATATTTAAACAGTTATTAACCGAATGACAATTAACAGATTGCATAGACAGATTTTCTTTTGAAAACCTCTGAAATTGAGTACAGTTTGCAAAACTATCACGGCATAGTAATGACAATGAATTTTGATTTCCCGGAACTGATATTAGACTCCTTATTAAACTATGTGCATCTGCTTTTAATTTACTCCAAATAATTGGAAAATGCAATGAAGCTTTCCAATTAAAGCACGGCTTTATGCTGTTTAATAATACCCCCATAATATTATAGCTTATGAAGTGACAGGTGAGTTGGTGTATGAATAAAACATAAAGGCAGCAATAAGGGACAGAAAACCGGAGACAGTTGTGGGGATTTTAAATGCTGGATGTAATTTGCATATATTAATCTCTTCTTTTCAGCCTTATCAGGCGTTCTTCAGTATTTGAAGTTAAAATAGCGTTGACAGGCGGGAGTACGCTTAGTTTTTTCAAGGATTTATTACTTGTATAATTTCTGATCTTTAATAAGCAGATATGACTGATCCTCATAGTTCTATAGAAATCGGTTAATTGTTCCAGATGGCGTGTACTGATTATGCAAAATTACTTTTCACACCATTTTTTTTGTGATGGAGTTTGGAGTAAAATTAAATTTTTTATAGCCTTCTTATCATGCTGTTTTACAGTGGTTTTTCCACAGAAGTTGAATTTAATCTACTATATTACATTGACCAGCACAGTTATTCTAATGTAGCATTTTGTGATTTGACAAAGAATAATAGAACACATTGCTCATTGTTCACTACTGTGTCCCTAATAAAAAGGAGCTCCTGTGCATAACACATAGCTGTTATTTATGAAGAATGCCTAATTCATACAGTTAAAAATACAAAATTGTATTATGAAGTAGTTCCTTTCGGGGAGAGAATATCTGGGAAAAGCAAATGGAAATAGGCTTGTTGCTTCAGATTTTACATGCGAAGGGAGGAGTCTTCTTTAAAGACCAATGTGTTTAAATTGTGCTACTTTCATCTTTGAAAGAGGGAAAAAAAAAAAAAAAAGCCTAGATAATCTCATTCTATTAAGAGAGGTGTCACGGGTTGACTTGTCTTGATTTACATAATCCCAGAAGTCTTTCATAATTGAATAGCATTTATAAAAGGTGGTTACACTTTGGTGTAAAAAAAAAAAAAAGTCTAAAAAGCTTCCATGATAATTCATCGCTAACATTTTCCGAAGTGCCGGGGTCAGATCCAAGTCCAGGCTGTGTGGGCTCCGGGTGACATCGAGGCAGGCTTACCCTTGTCTGGGTTCTCGGATGACTTTCGCTCCACCAGTTCAGCTGCTGTGGGATGTGAAGTACTCGGCACGTTCACCCCAAAACGGGCCCGAAGGGCTGTTATCTCGATGTAGGAGTTGATGCAGTTTCTTTCCTTTGGGGGGGGCCTCCTCCCAAGAGCAGCAGGTGGGACATGGGGGAAAGTTTTCTACTGCATCAAAAATCCTGCTCGGATATATTTTAAATATAGTAGATAAATCTATGGAAAAATATTTCTACATATATAGACTGAAGTTTGACTTGTTTTCCCAAGAGACCACTGTGCATTGTCTCATCAGGAGTTTTGTAGGCTCAGGAGACATGTTTCTATTTTAAATGGAGTAGACTCTCATATACAGAAAGACACACAGATCTTCGAGGCCCAGCTACTCGCTCCGAGCTGTCCCTGCGAATCAGCCATCCTGCAGGCCTGGAGAATGCTTCCTTGTTTGATCAGACTTGAGGAGGATTTGGGTCTGTTTAAAGGGTTTGACTCCCTTGGCCCCATGGGAATCAAACTTTTTTTTTTTTAATGTCCTTCCACCAGCAACACTGATTGCTCTTCATACATACACCCTCCAGGGGCCCCCGAGTGGAAACAGGCCTTCATTGACGCCTCTGAGACAGGCTTTGGGGAAGCAGAGACAAACAGCAGCCCGTCCCAGACCTGGGAGCTGGGAGGGTGTCTGTCCAGGTGCAGGGTGGGAGTTGCTCTCTGGAAGTATGGGGGCCCCACAGGGACCTGAAGCAGAGAGCCAGTGAGAAGCCCAGATGTTCCCACTGCTGGCATCATGCAGATTGTCCTGTGTGCGTTGCACTGTGTTCTGGTCTTCAGAATATTTTTGGTTAAAATTCTGTTTTGCATCTACTCTGGTCTTGAAGGCTGTTTGATCGTAAGGTAATAGATTTGGCTACCAGCAGTACAGGGATGACTGATTTAACCAAACATAAAGAAACGTGATTCCCAGTCCCCAGAATGCTCAGTGCACAGCACCGTCTAGATTCTGCACTGGCTTCACCTCCAGAGTACGTCAAAAACTTGGAAACCTCTCACATACCCTCTTTTATAAACTCAAAATGTATTTTTGTGAAAATGAAAATTATATGAAAAAGGGAATGCATAAATCAGACATGATTAAAAATATTTGTTCTAATGCAGTAATAATTTGGTAGTAATGCTTTCATCAGTATAGCTTAAGGCTACATTAAGTGGACAGACTTTATATGGATTCTCTAATTTTAATCTTCAAAATGCTATCTAATGTCTCATTAAGACTTGCATATAATGTATCTTAAGTACAGTCATTAAATATAGTTTAGGGAGATTTATGTTCAGATATTGCTTAAAGATGTTTTAATAGGCCCATTTACTCTGATGATATTAATGAGCTCTTAATACAGACTAAGCTTCTAAAACTAGTGGTAAAGACTCCCAGCCCGAGCACAACAACTTGGGATGAGCGCCTGGTTTGGGCGAATGCCTGAGGGTTAGTCCTGCAGACACTCCAGGGTCCACTCCAACTCCTTGGTGGAGCCTAGAGTTTCAGGAGGGACCTCCTGTGCCTCGGTCTGGCTGCTGACCCCAGAGGACCCCATTCTTCTGCCAGCCTGGGTAGGGTCCTTTCTATCCACCACACCGTGCACAGGACACGTGCTAACACAGCCAAACTGTACCCCTCCAGGGTCATGTGAGAGGCACTGACGGCCTTGGTGGTGGCACTGGGGCACGGGAGGGGTTAAAGGAGGCTGTTGCTGCACTTCCCATGGCAGCATCTGCCAGGTAAGGTGTGCACAGTCTGGCATCGTTATGTGAAACAGCTTCGCTCTGCCACGAGTGAACCGTAAAAGGTCACATGGGTGTGCTTGCCTCTTTCAGGCATTTGCCGTAGCTGAAACATACGTAATAAAGTAGTCCCGCTAATTCAAAATCAGGAAGAAGGAAAGCCCGGCAGGAATCTCAGCGTGCCCCGCGTGCACTGGCACAGTCGTTCCCCAGGCCCCACTTTTCAATGCGTGGCAAAAAAAAAATCTCTGGGTTGGTATTTCCCTTTCTCTCGGAGAAATACTGAAAAGCACATTTTTTTTTGCCTCAATTATTTTAAGGGAGGAAAAAAGAAGAACCTATGAGTTCAGAGACTCTTCTAATCACTAAATTGGTTTGTTATAAAAAGATAATAGCAAATTTCTTCTTTTCATAATTGGACATTTCTTCCCTGTGGGCTAATGCACGGGCAGCCCGTGCATGCACAATAAGTTGTGCTTTTGAAAAGCCGTAACTAGCTAATAACAGCCACAGTGTCATCAGAGAGTAATGGTGTGCTGATTAGCATAATTAATGACAAATGGTGGTGCGGAATTGGTGGATTGGTTTAGCGGATGATGAATGCGGCGAGGTCTGGGTTGGGGCCTGCCAACTAGGCCGCGCTGGCTGTCAGCCCTTCTGTTCTCGCCGACGCAGCCCTCATTAGTCACGATGGGAGGTGCCAGTTTGTATTCTGTTTGGAGCACAAAAAACTTAATAATCTAAGCAAATGTGTCTTTCCCTTTTTCCTCTGTATTTACTCACAAAAATCTCTTCTCGTTCGTTCCCTTCCTGGCTGAAACATTAAGGCACAGCTATTTCCAGATCCCTCCACAATGCTGGAAGGCAAAACAAAAGGAAGTGTGACAGAGAGACACGCGTGTCTCGGAGCTTCCCTTTGGCTATACACGCATTACTCCTACTCGGAGACTTCTGGTTGGTGAACCCTGTTTATCTGTGTATGTATAAGGGGAAAGAGATGAACTTGGTAAGCGATACATTCTGTCCTGAAATAAGACTACCACATTTATCTTTGACTTGATTAATCAGACCTAATTTGCATTCGCAAATGAGACTGATAAAAATGGATTTACCTTTTAACCTTTAAAGGGGGAAAAAATATTTCTCTGCAAGATTTCTGGGGCTATCGTTCCTTAACCGATAAGAAGCAGCTCCTTTATCAATAAAGATGAAAATCCTTAATTTGCATTAGTGAATGAGGCTAATTATTATATAGTTAATTAGCATCTGGAAATGAGGATTATCTTAATTACAAAGTACAATTTCCCTAATAGCTACAAAACTGTAAGTTTGATCCGTGTGGAAATTGGTAACTATTATTATGTAATTAGCGATAACATTAATAGTACAGAATATTTAGACATAATTTGCATATGCAAATGTGATTTACCTGAGCCAAACAAGTGGACCATTAATGATCAGAGCATGGTATAGCTGACTGAAAGTTATAGATAGCTGAATGGTACCTGCACCAAATATCTAAATTATATAGTGGTGGAGTCAATAGGGACCGTTTTTTAATAATCAGGTGGTCAGAGTAGATTTTATTTTAAGAAGAATTAGTAGCTGAGAGTTAAATAATGAAGCTAACCATTTAGGGAAATAGCTAGCCCCATAATCATCTCCTTGACTTTGATTTCTCTGTGTTTTCCAGTATCCCTTGAATCTTAGATGTACTTTCCCTGCATATTTTTAACAATACTGACTTTTGGGTCTGTCGTACTTTTAAAGCAATGATACACCCAAGTGAGTACAGAGAATTATGAAATTGACAGGGTAGCATACAGTTCTTGGGGGAGAGTCAGACTTTTCTGAATGATACCCACGTGACCCTAGAGCAAGGGTCCTCAAACTTTTTAAACGGGGCCAGTTCACTGTCCCTCAGACCGTTGGAGGGCTGGACTATAGTTTAAAAAAAACTATGAACAAATTCCTGTGCACACCGCACATATCTTATTTTGAAGTAAAAAAAACAAACGGGCAAGAACACCTGCATGCGGCCCGCGGGCCGTAGTTTGAGGACGCCTGCCCTAGAGGCTCCTCCCATCAGAGCTAGTTCTTTTTCTACATCTTCTCCGGTTCCTGTCTACTTCCTCCCGCAGGCTGTAGCATGCGTCCCAGAGGTGTGTACTCATGGTGAGGAGGGGGAATGGTCTTAGAGTAGATATGGATGACCTGTTAATTTATTTCATTCATAACAGCATATCAATGGATATCATTGTTCAGAATGAGACTAAAGTAGGCGTATTAATCATTCTTTGCTGGGTTATGCCACAGTAACACGCACACCCCCAAATCGCAGTGGCTTATGATTCCACCATTTTGTATGTCACTCGGGCTCCAGGTTGGTGACTGTGGATTGGCTGGGACCCTGCTCTATGTGTCCTGTCATTCTGGGACTCGGGCTGGAAGAGCAGCCCCTGTCTGTACCTTGTCGTTCCTATAGTAGAAAGAAAGAGCAAGAGGCTGGGAAGAAACACCAGTGGCTTTACAAGCTTCCAGCCAACATCAGTGGGGCAGGGAGGCGCATCCTCTTCCCTCAGGAGGCTCTGCCGTGCATGCGGCAGTGGGCAGGGATGGTCATACTCTTGCAGGAGTGGGAGCTCATACTCAGGAATGGTGAAGCCACTCACTGGAGGAAGGCGTTTTGAATATAAAAAGTGAGTTTAAGGCCGGGCGTGGCGGCTCATGCCTGTAATCCCAGCACTTTGGAAGGCTAAGGCAGGAGGATCCCTTGAGGTGAGGAGTTCCAGACCAGCCTCAGCAATACAGCAAGACCCTGCCTCAACAACAAAAAAAAAAAATTAAAAATTAGCTATACCTGGTGGCATACACCCGTGTTCCCAGCTACTCTGGAGGTTGAGGCAAGAGGCTCACTTGAGCCCAGGAGTTCAAGGTTACAATGAGCTATAATTGTGCCACTGCACTCAGGTCTGGGCAACAGAGAAACACCCTGTCTCTAAAACAAAATAGAAAAAAAAAATTTTTTTATGTTTAAAAATGAGTTTTAGAGATAAATAAAAATAGAAACTCAATAATTACACTAGAAAAAAAAAAAAGGTGATTCTGGGACATGAGACACTGTTTCCTAGAGTCTGGGAGACATTGGCTGATGGTGTCCGTAGCTTTTCCGTGAGTAGACTTTTCTCTCCAGGCCCTCAGGAGCTTGAATCCTCCCAGGGCAGTCCGGCAGAGGTGCTCCGCACAGTGGATATAGCTCTGCTCTCTGGGGATTAAGGCCTGTTTTGATCACTTCCGATCTTGAGGTCTCTTGCTGTCTCTGGGCCTCAGTTTTCCTGGCTGCAAGATGAAGCTACTGGACCAAGTGTTCCTCCCCGTTGCCCGAGGACCAGGCACCTTGCAGGGCTGGACAGAGGTGCCCTGAGAAGTGGTGCCCTGAGAATTTCCTGCAGGGACTTGAGGCTCCAACCAAGCATGAACCTGCCTGTCATTTCCTGTAAGAACCTAATAAAAAGTTTGTTACTGGACAGAACAGTTCATCGAGATAGTTTCCCTTTTTTTAAAATCAAAAACAGATACAAACATTTTCTTTTCTGAATTATAAAGGTCACATGTTCATTATAGAAACGTTGGAAAACACATGTGAAAGCATAGGGAAGAAAATAAATACTGCTCTTAATCCCGTTACGTGGAGAAACAATATTTTAGGATATATCCTTTCAACATTTTTCCTATTCCATATATTTATGTTGAAAAGTATATTTGTACTTAATTGTCCATTCTGGGTTTGTTTTAAGTCATATTCATTGAGGGATAATTTACATATGATAAAATCCACCCTTTTTATGGGTAAGTTCAGTGAATTTTGACAAATGTCAGTGGCATGACATCCACCTCCAGAAGCAAGACATAGACTGTTTCCATCACTCCAGAAGTTCACTCGCTCGAATTTCCCATGGTTCCCCTCCACCACTGCCAGTCCCTGGCAATCACTCATCTGTGTTATGTTGTCGTATAAATGGAATCACACAGTATGTAGTTTTGGGTGTCACTCAGTGTAATATTTTTGAGGTCCTTCCATGTTGTTCGTGTATCAGTCGCTTGCTCCTTTCTGCTGCTGAGAGCACCCGTTCCGTTCTGAGACCTGGCCACGCACCTGTTCCTTGTCGTTGCGTCTTCCCAGGCTGCTACTAATGGTTGCAGAATCCTCCCTCACACGGACACAACGTGCTTTACCTAGCCAGGCCTCTGTGGCCGGGTGTCTACATGGTCGTCACTTCTAGAAGTCATGCTTTGGGTGAACGTTCTTTTAGATAAATATATAAATAAATGCATTTTAAAATAGTTTTGATATGTAAGGACAAATTGCCCACCATAATGTTGAATTCGTTTACACTTCTACATATATGAAAGACTTCTTTCCCCCATGAAGCCTTACTCACTGGCTATTATTTTCTAAATCCTCACCGATTTGGAAGGTGCGATGGTTATCTTATTGTTAGTTTACGTTTCCTTGATGACTACTGGGGTCGCCCCTTCCGAGGTGTTGAGCCTTCTGCGTCACTGTAGCCCACGAAGGCCCGTTCGTACCCGGCTGCTTTTCTCTTGAAGTCTTGCTTTTGCTTACGGAGTTGTAGGAGCTCCTTAGGTGACACAGGGTCTTTTTTTTTCCCTCCCACGTTACTATTGGTTTTTTCCAGTTTGTGGTTTCTACTTTAATTTTGCCTTTCTTTTATGTTTTGTGTCTTTGCTGTCATAGTTTAGAAAAGCCTTCTCTATCTCGTGGTGTATTCTGGTACCTTCGGGTTTTTGTTAACATTTAAATCTAAAATTCATCTGTAATGTGTTTTGATGTGTGACACGAGATAAGCCTCAAACTATGTTTTTCCAAATTATTATCTCAGCATCACCTGTAAAATAATCTTTTTTTTAACCAACTCATTTGAAAAACAGTCCTAAAATAACTTCTTATTACCTACGATGATATATTTTGTGGCTTGCGTTCCATTGGCTTGTTGCATGTTCTAATGGGAGGATCACACTTTTAATTATTATAAATCTATATGTTTTAATTTCCTGTCTTGTTATTCTTTGTAGTTGTTTTTCAAAATGTTCCTGACAATAACCTTCAACTTTTTTACCCAGTTGAAATTTAGAATCACTTTACATTCCAAGGAAAATACTTTCAGGATTTTGTCTGAAAGAACATTGAAGTCACAACTTAAGTCAGGGATAATGGTCACCTTTAAAATACCTGACCTTCCCTTCCAGAATGTAATGTGACTCTCCACTTATTCAAATGTCTTTTTATATTATTCAGTAAAGTATTACAGTTTTCTATACCTTCCATTTATCTTATTCCTAGGTTTTAAATTTTTGCTTTGCCCATTTTTAATTGGTGATTGCTTATATATTTTTTAAGTATTGTTTTTTAATATTTTAATTGATTACCTCTCTCTATGCTTGTTGCTTCCGATTTATTTACCTGGGTTTTCTTGGTGGACAACATCATCTGCAAATACAGATAATTTTATCTGTGATAACATTTATACCCTATTTCTTTATCTTGCTTTATATTTTTGGCTCAAGCATCTACAGCAGCAAATGATAGTGGCAATAGCTTGGTTTGGTTCCTGACTTTAATGGGGATGTTTCTAGTGTTTCACAATCAAGTCTGATATAGGTTGGTAATTTGGGGGAGAGAAGGTTTGATTATGTTAAAGGGCCCATTCATTATTCCTATTTTCCTGGGAGTTATTCTTAAATTCAGGCACTAAATTGAATTCATATAAAAAATTCAGAATCTATTAATAAACAGTATAATATTTTTTCTCACTTATTGATACAAATCATTTTGTTTTGATGATTAGCACATAGAAAATTGTTATATTTCTGAAATAAATCTTACTTTACTATGGTGCTTTCTTTAAATATAGTACTAGATTTGAGCTGCTGTTATGCAAGTTAGGATTTTGGCATTTATAGAAGTGAGATTGGGCTTAATGTTTATCAAAATGTTATTTTTGAATGATCTAGAATCTGAGTTATTTCTTTCAAATAAAAGAGTATTTCTAAAATATTATACCTGTTTCTTGTGGGCCGGGGGGATAAAACAAAACAAAAAAAATGTTACTTGTAAGAACTAAATGAACCTGGAAGTATTTGGGAGAACTAGGGATATTTTGGGGAGATAGACAACTATTTCAATTTCTTTCACAATTAGTGATTTTTTTTCAGGCTTTCTACTTTTTCTTGAGTCAGTTTTGTCATTTATATTTTCTTTGAAAGAAAAACCAGCCATTTCACATAAATTTTAAAGTTTATTGGTATAAAATTGTGCCTAAGAGTTTATTTTGATTTTAAAATTATTATACATCTCTAAATGTTATTTCTCTCTCTCTTTTACTTGGTTATCCTTGCTGGAAATTTACTAGCTTTATTTTATCTTTTCAAATAACCAGTTTTTTATTTATTTATAAAAGCATTAGGCTTTTACTTTATATTATTTAATTTTATCTTTATTCTTTGTTTTTAACTTTCTTTTGGCTTATTTTTTTCTTTTATGGCTTCCTGGGTTGAATGGTTACCTCATTTGTTTTCTGTCCTTTTTGATTTTTAATAAAAGTACTTAAGGCGACATAAATATTCTTGTGTGTTGCTCTGGAGGCATTCTGTGGCTTGATACACAGCACTCAAATTTATAAATATGTAAAATTTTAGTTTTGGTTGTCCTTTGACTCAAGTGTTTTTCTGAGAGTGAGATTGTTTTAACCCTTTCTTATTAATTTCTAATGTTATTGCATAGTGGTCAGAGAATGTGGCCTCTGTCATTTTTTATTTTTTTCAAATTTATTGAGTATTTGTGATCTCATATATGATCATTTTTAGTAAATGCTTCACTGACACTTGAAAACATGTCCTCTTTCTGTAAGACACAACATTGGAGGTACACCCCACCCCCTGCACCACCACCATTCTTTGGGAAGCAGGAGGATGAATGTACACATCCTCCTCTTATGTACACATCCACACATCCACATCCACATCCACACATCCACATCCACACACACACACACGTATTTTATTTGACCAAAGAATGGTGGCTTTTATTGTTTTGTACATTTCTTCTCTTCTCAGTATGACTTTGTATCTTGCATGTTTCAGTGCATTGCCATTCAGGCCATGAAGGTTTACGAAGCTTGAAGGTCCGTTGTGTGTTTTACCCTTCATCAGAATAAAATTCCCTCTGTAGTTCCATCTTGTGTCTTCGACCTTGAGTTCTGCACTGCCTCTGTCCCGGGTGGCCCTGGCGGTGAGCACTGCTCCTCCTCCGCTCTGGCCAGGTGAGGCTCCCCTCGGGTGCAGCCACGTGAGCCTCTACTTTCGTTTCCCCGGCCCGTCCTCGCCAGCCTCCCACCTGTGCGGTGGCTCACTCTCTTCCTGGAAGCCGTCCCTGGACCTCCGTGTGCACCGCCGCCCTCCCTGGCACCCCAGGCGGGCACACCTCCGAGTGCCTCCACGTGCGTGTCAGCTGCCCCGCCCAGCTCGTCCCTTCCTGGGGCCAGGGGCCTGCTTGCAGGGCAGAAAGAAGCAAGCACGTGCTCCCCAGTCCACCCCTGCTCTGCCTTTCCATGCCGAGTAATCATCTTGTTATCTTTTTTCAAGTTAGCAGCCGCAGCCTGACAAAATCGTCTTGTCGTTAAAAGCGCTGACTGCTGCTGCTAGACTAGTCCACTCTTAGAGTTCATCGTGCAGCACCAACTAATTCATTTTTTAAAAATCACTTCAAGACCCTTATCCCAGACTTCAACCATTGGAAATGCTTATTCGAAAACCTTCCCACCTTCCCGGGTGGTCCTCCGGGGCCACGCCAGGAACGCCGGGCAGCATGGGGTGGGAGGAGGAGCAGGGATTTTGGAGACCAACTGCCGCCCAGGCGGAACACGATCCTGTCGTTCGCAGATGCCCCTGTCAAGCCCACTCCTTGCACCTGTGTCTCGAGAGGGCCTGAGAGTTAAATGAGGGGCCGTGCGTCCATTCGGCAGTTCCCGAGCAACGCCTGTGCGTCCCGCCCAGAAACCAGGTCTGGTCGGTGACACACACAGTTCTGGCAGAGAGCGTGGGGCCCCCACACACCCACCGCGTGCGACCTGCCACTATAAACTTTCAGGCGCAAGCTGTGGGAATCAGGCGTGCTCTTCACCTTGTTGAGGTGGGTCACTGGAGAAGGCCAGGTGGCCCCAGGCGTGCATCACAGTCCCCAGAGCCATCCTGGCAGAGGGGGACAGGCCGTAGAGACCCACGGGCCCTTCCTCCCCCAGGTTTTCTGTCAGGCAGGCAGGCCCGGCCTCCCTGGTTTCCTGTCACTAGTGCAGTTTCAGATGAGAGTGACTGTGCCCACAGCACCCCCTTGCCGAGGCTCATTTCCAGACGAAGGCAGAGAGTCGTTCTTCATGGTTAAAAGTAAGGACAGCCTACAATTTCGGCAAATTTAGCCACTTCCTACCTTTTCTGCCCAGAGATGCAGGAATATTTCTGAACCCGGACATGGCTGGCCTGGGCTCACTTAGCCCTGAGTCCCTTGGGCAACGGTGCACAGGCTAGAATGACTCTTATGTCATTACTTGCAATGAGAGACTGACATTTGTCCTCTCCTGATTGGCCTTAACACAGAGACCAGTGACTTGTGTATCTGCTTTCAGGAATAATAGTCAGTGTTTATTGAGCTCAGTCACCTTCATGTATGAACTCATTTAATGCTTGAAACCACCCTAGGAAACACCTGGTGTTACTGTTATCCTCATTTTACAGATGAGGAACTGAGGTTCAGAGAGGTTAAGTGACTTTCCCAAAGCCACACAGCAAATCAATACAATGACCCCTGGGTACCGTCATTGGGCTTCCCAAAGAATTCTGTAGTAGCCCTTCTCACTCTTCTGATCTTAGTTTTAATTTTTTTTTTTTTTTTGGTGTTTTAAGTGGTTTTTTAAGCATCTTTCTCATTTCCTAGACTGTGTGCTCCCAGAGAGGTGTGGTTGGCCTTGTCGCTGTCTGTGCCCAGACATCCGGCATCAGAGTTGACTGCGAGAGCTCTGCAGTCAAGTTCGCGTCACAGTCTGGTCTCCTCGCTGGCCACCGGCCCGGGAGGCCCACTGGGGATGAGCCGTGCAGGGCAGAGACCCCGGCAGGCGGCCGCTCCCTCTCATTAGGCAGCTCGCTAACGGTAGGCTGAGCTTGCAGATACGTCCGGGACCGGTGGACGCTCCCGCCGGCTCCCAGCGCAGCCCGGGAAGCCAGCCCCTGCCCGGGGGGGTGGGGGGCACAGATGGCAACCCCAGCAACAGAGCAAACTCCAATATGTCTTGGAGACAGTGTCAGCCTGCAGCTTATCTGTCATGTCACAGCAGCTGCGTGGACCAGAGACGCGCTCCTCCCTGGCCCTGCTTCCTCCCGGGCGAGGGTTATTTACAGGAAACTGCTTTTTATAGACCGGGGGCAGGGCACGGAGACGCGGGTGTCCAAACAGACTTCGGTCATTTTCTCTGATGGCCGGGAGATGAGCGACCACCCCACCACTTGCCCGGCACGTGCGCAGTCCAGGCGCGCTGCGTGCTCCGCGCGTGCCGTCTCTTCTGCTCTCGCGGCAGCCAGGCGGTGTAGGTGTCATCAGTCCCAGCGCACAGGCGCTGACGCTGCAGAAACTAAGGCACAGAGAGCTCGGGTAACTCCCCTGCAGTCACACAGCTAGGAAGAGCCGAGACTCCAGCTCAGGGTGGCCCCGCGTCTGCTCTGAGGCCCAGCGCTCTGCTGTCCAGCTGCCCTGGCGGCTGAAAGGGCACTTGCGCTTGCCCAGGGCTGGGTTCTGGGAGGCAGACCCAGCAGGAGAAGTGGCACCCAGTGTCCCAGGGATGTCTTGTGTCCCTGCAGGTGCAGACCAGCTGTGCCACCAGCCTGCAAGGACAGGGTGTCTGTGCTGTCTGGCCTTTGTCCCAGGGTGACAGGGCCCTATGGGAGTGGCCGTGCCGGGGAGCAGAGCCTGCCCACTGCACCCTGCAGGGAGAGCTCTGCACCGCAGGGAGGGCCGGGGTCAGAGGAGGAGAGGCCTGCAGGCTAGTCCGCCCCGCGGCGCCCCTCACACCAGAGCCCTGTGGTCAGGAGCCTGGCCTTCGCCGACCAGCCTCGCTGCCTTCAGTTGTGGAAACAAAAACGGAGGTACGGAAAGCCTCCTCCGAGGATCGGCTGGTGGTGACAGTTGAGTGAGATAAAGCCCAGCGGGCACTCGCTGCTCGCAGCTGCAGAGAGTGGCTGGGAAGCAGAGAGGAGGGGCCTGCGCAGGTGCTCGGTGGCAAAGCCAGTGAGCCGGGCCCCTCGGCCCCTCGCCGCTCTGAGGAGGGACCCTGGAGACTGGACTCCAGCCAGGAGCAATCAAGGCCGCACCCCCGTTGCAGCAGGAGTTCAGACCCTCTGGGGTGGAGGGCAGGAGCTGGATGGGAGAGCGAGAGGTGCCGAGGGAGCCCCGTGGCCCGCTGCCACCTTCCACTGCCTTCCGGGGGCGGGACGGGGAGAGGCTGAAGCCCGTGGCTGGGTGCCTGGGACACGTGTTGTCAGGAAGGGATTTATTTATCTTTCCGATTTAGCATTAAAGACACCCCCGAACGCAGCCTTCGCTGGCAGGTAAGCAGTGAGAAGGCGGGTGGAATGCGAGGAGCAGATTAGGGTAGCCGTGCGCGCCGTCCCGCGCTGTTTGCGAGGCTCTGTAAATTCCACGCGGGTTGGCTGATGGCGGCCACCTGAGTGCCACCTGCAGTGCCTGGTGGTTATGAACGTCCTGCTGTTTCCTTCCTTGGCCCCTTGCCAGTGCGTGCCAGGTGTGGGGTGCGATCAACCCCGTTCCCCACAGACTGTGTGCGTGGGAGGCGGGGGTCATAGCGTCAAGGCCTGGTCAGACGCCCGAGATGTCGGGGCCCAGCAGAAGAACCTTCTCTCTCTCTGTGGCAGATGAAAAGGGGAGGAATGTTCCGGGTGCTGTCGGCTCATGCCTGTGCTCACATGCCAGGGCTCCCAGGAGAATTTACATTTTAAACAATGGACCCAGCAGAGTTTCTGGTGTTCAGGTGAAAGCCTTGGAGCCAGGCATTTATTGAACCCAGAGGCCCTACTGCGCACCCCCTGGGCTTGGTTCTGGGACTTAAAAGGCGAGGAAGACACAGCCACTCCGTTGATGCCTGGGGACTGCCACCCTCTGCCCGGGTGGCAGTGGGTGCTCAGCTCCAGCGTGTGCCGGCCCCTCGGGGTTGTCCTGGGAGCCAGGGACATGTTCCCTGTAGAGCACAGTCCTCCTGGTGACTTAGGGGCCTCCGGGTGGTTCGGCCATACTGGAAGTCGATTCTATTCTGAGGGCTGCTGGTAAGAACAAGGCAGCCGTGGAGCCTCTCTGTTCCTAGTTAATAAGTGAGAGAAGTGTTTCGACCCAGCAGAGGAAAGAATGAGTTGTCAGAACCCATTTCCCCTGTGGCTTTGATCTTGCTGACGTGTGTGTCTGGGCGTTGGAGGGGGCGGCAGTTTGGCGGTGTGGGTGAGTTTTTTGGCTGCAGTAATTGGGATATCTTAGGGAGGGAAGGAAGGGAAGTTCAAGGGTAATTGCTAACTGATGCCAGAAATAAAATAGCTGTGAAATGTTCAGGCACTTCGCAGACCTTTCTTTTCCAGCCATTTCTGTAAATTGCAGTCTAGTTCTTTCTCGGGATCGAAGTGGCCGTAGGACAATGGGGTTTAATTCTCAAAAGCTCTGGACTCAAGTCCCAGCTCTGCCCCTGAGACAAGCCACTCACCTGCTTTGAGCTCAGGGCAGTCTTCTGTCCGGTGCGGGTGGAGACGCCTACCCCCTGGGGCCGTGAGAGGACTAAGTGAAGGCTCACTGAAAGCGCTTTCTCGGCTGTGACATCCACGAGGAAGATAAAATCTCTATTCCTTCGAATTCAGCAGGTTTTTACTGAGCATCTGTTTCTTTGCCTGTGTCATGTGCACAACACCCCACCACCACCACGCATTGTCTGTGGACGCGCGAACGCGTGGGGGATGAAAGGTCCCGATGCAGGCAGGGAAGCAGCTCAGGGCCCGGCAGGGCAAGAGGGACTTGAGGAGCTTGGAAGTGGCAGTGTTGCTGTTTGCCCTGCTCCATCCTCAAGTTTGGGGTTTTGTTTCCCCCCCTGAGGTTGGAAAGCTCAGTGGCTGTCTCCTGTCTGCCCAGGCAGACTGTGCAGGAGCCCCTCACTGACAGCACTGGCCTGTGTGTCACCTGCTGCTTTGTGGAAAAGGTGCTTGTCACACAGGCTTGGCCTCTGCAAGGCTCATGCAGCGCCCCTTCTCACATGCGCACACGCACGTACTCTCATATGCACAGTGCACACAGGGCACGCTTGTGCACATGCTCTCACATGCATGTGTACACGCGACATGCACACATGGCCTACGCTCTCCGTGAACCGCCAATGTTACCATCCAGGTTACCTTCCAGGCCTGGGCGAGGGCTGGCTAGGGCCCGACAGACAAAGGACAGTGGGAGAGAACGAAAGCCTTGTGTCCCACCAGGGGAAATGTAAAGGAGAAACAGATGCCGTAAGACTGGGGGGGGGGGAGCCTGGGCGGGGAACGGAACGTGCAGGGGTGCACACCTTGGCCTCGGCGAGGCCCCGCCCAGGAGCACCTCCCTTCGGCCCCTTCCGCTGTCTCAAACCAGCCTTCTGTGCCGAGAAATAACCTCTCTGCTTTTATTTTCAGACTTCAAAGATCACTTTTGAAATAAAGTTTTTGCAGTGAAATTCCAAAGG
Organism: Mirza zaza; assembly: GCA_008750895.1. Lineage (NCBI taxonomy): Eukaryota > Metazoa > Chordata > Mammalia > Primates > Cheirogaleidae > Mirza > Mirza zaza. Next base: position 351,345 of record VSMD01057819.1, on the reverse strand, counting down.
CTTTACACATGTGTGAGAGGAGGAGCTTGGCCGTGAAAGCGTGTTCGCTCTGCCCCGGCCCCCTCGCCGCAAAGGCTCCGGCCGCCTCCACTCTGTTCTCTAAGTGCCGCGCCCGCTCTTTCCGCACCGAATAAACAGCGTGCCGTCCCCCTCTCCTTCACGTCCCAGTCGAGTTTGCCTAGCCAGAGCCTACTGGGGCAAAACGGACTTTTTTTCTTTAGTCATTGGGAGAAACCCTTCCCCGTTTAGGCCTGTTCACGAGTCTCCACTGCTCCTCGGCGCTTCCGCCCCGCAAGCCTGACGCCCGGCGGCCCAGGGCCCCGTCTAGGCCAGAGGAAGGTCCTATCTAAGAGAGGATACGTTCTCAGTGGCCGGGGGTGCGGGCCTTGCTGTTTAACCTTCCGGCGGGGGCAAATGACCATAACTGAGTAATTTTTTTTTTTCATCAATCAGGAAAATGCCTCCATAGTCAATGTTCTCCAAACCCTTACGCGCCGACCTGCCGATCTCTCTCGGTCAGACCCCACCGGTACGAGTGGCGGCCGACCCCTCCTTCTTTGCCCTGTGGCTGAGCCTGTGGGCGCACAGGGGTGATGACCCCCCACAGCCGTGCTCGGAGAATCTCAAAACACGTCTGGGCGTGGTTCCCTCAGCCAAAACCCTACTTCCGGGCCCCTTAAAGGTGACGGGGCCCCAGCCCCCCTCCCGGAAGGCCCCTTGGCACCTGTGAGTGGGCTGGAGGTGACCTTTTGAGCCTCTAACCCTCCATGCTATGGTTTTGCTGTCACGAGTGATTCTAGAACGGTCAACTTTGATAGGCCACCTTGAACAGCTCTTCCCAACACAGTCATCAGACCCTAAACGTTTTTCTAGGATACTTCCCCCAAGATATTCCCACATCTCCAAATTTAAAAATAGCCCTTTATCACGCACTTTCTCCCACAGAATGTAGTTACGTAGAAGTGAAACGTTCTGGTGAACTTTTAGAACTATGTGATTCTATAAATAAAAACTGGCCTCTTTTATAAAGTTATTTAAATTTTGTCGCCGAAATAAATTTCTCTATATATCACGTCATTGCTAATAATTTTAACTGTGGGTTTTCTTTATGTAAAAAAGAATCGGGCCAAGACCCAGGGTTTTTTCGAAAGAGACGTTAGGATGCTTGGCCCCTTCCCGCTTTCCCCCTCAGGATGTTCAGAACGTGGGCAGAAACCTGGCTGGACTGTCAGGCGCGAATCGTAAAGACTGCCTCAGAGCGAGGGAGGAAGGGTCGTCTCCCTCTGGCCACCTTGGACTCGGAAGTGTCCTCCCTGGGACGTTGGTCTGAAAAGGCAGCTCCTCCCAGGAGCCGCTCCTTCTGTTCAACACCCATCCCTTCTCGAGCTTCTTCAGCTGGGTTTGTACCTGCTTCACCAGGTATTCTTTATAAAAATAAAAGGAAAAAAAAAGGCTTCATAAAATCCTGAAACCGCCTTTCCTCTTGAGAATGCCCATATGCACTCCCGGCCCTCCCGAGCCCCCGTCAGGAATCCCGTGCTTCCTGCCGTCCGCTCACCAACTCTGCAGCTCTCACCACGGTCCTCCCCTTCCAGGACAAGCAGTCTCCATGGCCAGAAGCCCTTGCACAGGCCACAAATCCCCTTTCCCTATTTCCACCTCTCGAGCTCATTCTTGCAGAGCAGAGCTGGCCGTGCCCTCGGCCCACATTCCCCCCTAATTGGTCCCAGACCCCCTCCCTCACCCCACCCCAGCGAAGCCCCTTCGTTTCCTTAGACCTCTGGGATTCCTTCTTCCCCTCCATCACCAGCGCTGGCAGTGGGCTCTTTGGTGGGATCAATTTTTTTTAAATAAACAATCACTTCAAGAGACATACTGCTTTTGCAGGAGGAAAGTGGGGGGCCTCCCAGCCAGGCTGGAATTGGGGTGGTGAGTGTCCGACAGGCTTGCTCTCTGGCCCAACACCAGCCCAGGCTCACCCGCCGCGTGAAATCCCAATTCATGCATCAGCAAAGTGACAGATTATCTTGTGCCACAACTGCGTCAGGACTTCCACTGGCAGTGGCCACCGAGACTGCTCCGTCCTCAGGCACCAGAGATCTGTGTTTCGGTGCAAGGACACAGCTCCCTGTCCCGCTACTGTGTCTGCGTTTTGTCGAAGCTCAGACAGCCTCAGGTTGAGACTTGGTAGAAGAGCCTGGAGGAGCATCCTGTCTCCTGGCTCTTTGGGACTTTACAGGCACAACATTCAAAGCCACCTCGTGTTTTTGCAGCCTTAGACACAAATGAAACCGCAGGTTTGGTGCTTGTCCAATAGCCTGGATGGACCCAAACCAACGGCTGGAGTCAGAGGCCGGCCACTTGGCCACCAGAAAGCAGACAATAAAAACACGCAGAAAACGTGTGCTTTCCAAGTATGTCTGTCAGACAATGATTTGGGGGCCTTTTCACAGCAAAGACTGACCAAAAGGCAAACACCTGTCTCCCCTGGAGCCCGCAGAGAGGCGGCCCTGCGCGTGCTCTCGCCGGAGGCAGCCCGGGGCATTCGGTCCTGGAGTCCCTGCCAAGCCGCTGCTCAAACGGTTTTTCTGCTGACCCAATAAATGATTATGTAACAGCCAGGGGACCCGTATTCAACACCCGGTTCTGTTACTAGCCCCCCGGGGCCACACTGAGCAAGCCAGTAAACCTCTCTGTGCCCAGCGTCGTCATGGTGAACTGGAACAGGGTCAGGCTCACCGGGCCCAGGGTAGGACCAAGGAGACATGTGTGAGACGCCACAGGAGCCTCACCGGGCACGGCGGGTGCTCAGGATGTGGTTCTTACGACAACTCATCATTCCTAGGTCCCCGGGGCCTCTGACCCCTGCCCGGGCCAGCTCCCTCTCGCCACACGGGCCTTTGACTTTGGCCACCTGCCAGGTTTCTGTTTGCCCAGAGGGTCTGTTCTTTTGGATTCATATGATATTCTCCCTCTCTTGGGGGTTTAAAGAAAGTGTCTTTAAGAACAGGCCCCCCCGGATTCCTGTTGGACCCTACATTTCATGTGGTTTCGCCTAATTCCTGCCCACAGTCTGGCCTAGTTGCTGCAGCCACCCTGGAAGCCTTGGGGGCAGGGGGAATCGCTTATGTGTATCTTTTTAAGCTATTAGGTTCCACTGAAATGTGTCCTTCCTCACTTTATATTCTGACCACAGAGTTCCTTTGAAATATTCAGGGCAGATTTTTCAAATGGCTGGAAGTCATTACTCAGGGAAGCACAGAAAGGTTTAAGGAGGAAACTCAAGAATCCAGCACAAGTTAGAAATACCATGTTCCTTAGCTTCAAAATAGGAAGGGCTCGCTTTTAGTTTGGTGGGGGGCAGAGAGAGAAAAAGCCCTCCGTCTGGAATCCAGACAAGACAGTCACAGGCATCTGAATCTATTATCGTTTGTCCCTCCCATTGAAGGTTGAAACCACAGAAGCCCTGAGTGCTCAGAAAACTCACTGTGGATGTAGAGACAGGCAGACCAAGGGCCTTGCTGGTTCCTTCCATCCTGTGAGTTGCCAAGGCTCAGTCTAGCACGCACCTGGACCTCAGGCGAACCCCCGGCTGGGTGGCCTAATTAGGAATGAATAGTGGATTGGTGAGGGGGGGGCGCCTGGCTGTCCTTTGGCCTGGTATTTCTCAACACCTTGCCTTAAGCAGCATGGTCATGTCAGGGCCCCGAGGAGTGCCCAGATCACTTTGCCGTACACCTCACCGCCTCTAAATTTGGCAGAACTCTGCCCAGCTGCCTCTGTCGGCTACCGCGCTGCTCAGACCTGCTGACAGGGTGACTGAGGCTCTGCCTGGGTGCGGGTGACCAGCACTCACTGCATGATGAGGTGACTTCGCTGCCACCTTGCTGGAGACATCCCAGGGAAAGGCATGGGCACTCCGGCCAGAGTGTCTCCGTCTGAAAAAGGAAGCCATTCCACAAGGTGAACCGCCCAACTAAACTTCTGGCTGCGACCTTCGCACCTTCTTTGATTTGTTTATTCTCAGAATCCTAACATCCCCACAGCAGCTCACATCCGGATTTGTGACAGTGTATGTCCCCAAATGCTCAACTTTTGCTACACTTTTCATCTGTTGTAGCAGCATTTGCTGGGGCTCCGTTTCTTTCTGAATCCCCTTCCGTAGAGAGCGTGGAGCCAGGAGTAGCCAAGCAGCTAATGCCAGGGCCAGAGGAGTGAGCGTTTCCTCTCCCCACGATGGGAGGGCTGAGGGGTCGGTTTAGACCTCAGCATGTGGAGGACAGGTTCCAGCGACTTCTCTGGGTAGATTTAAGAGGCACCGTAGTGTAGTAGGCCAGACTCCGGCTCCCTGGGTTCAGCCCGGGCTCTGCCTCTGCCAGCCAGGTGCCCTTGGCAGGCTACCTAACTGTCCTGAGTGTCCTCTATAAAATATGACGATGATGATATACACATAACACAAGCCTCATGGGCTTGTCTTGAGGATTAAAGCAGTCGATACACAGAAAGCCCCAAGACTACGACCTGGCTCGAAAAATGAGTAAGGGCTCGAAAAATGTGAGCTGCTCCACTGCCACCACCCTCTTTGGGATCTAAAGCACTGGCGGTGATCATGAGGGCTGGGGACAGGTCCCTGCCACTCCCGGGCCCTGGGCTAGACAGCCAGGTTGGGGGTGGAAAGCCATTCGCAGGCCGTGGGAAACAGAAACGGGAAGCTTCTAAGGGAAGGTAAGTCCGCCGTTCTTCATCTGCGGAGGCCAGGAACGATGCCTTGCTCCCGCCCCGCTGTGGCCGGCGTGGGCCTGTGCGTGGCCGTCCGGCCACTCCTTGACTCCCGCTGCCTGGCCCGGGCGGCTCCCACAGGGATTGCTGTCTGTCGTCTTTGAGTCCCACTGCCGGGGAATGGTTTGTGTAGATTCCCAAGTTTGTAATTAACACAATTGAGAAACAATTTTCCCTATATAAAAAACAAAATAAAACAAGAAGAGCTGAACAGGAAGTCTCTTTTAAGCAGATGTTGTGCTGCGAGCCACGTAGGAAAATTATTTTCTCATCCACCCAGCTCGGTTATCTCGAGGCTTGAAAGAAACTAAGGGAACATCTTTTCTACTAGCCCAGCGTTTTTTAGCTCCTAATATCATTTCACATTTAAAGGTGACAGCAATATCTTTAACGTTTTTCTATTGGATTAATAACGTTTAATGTTCAAAGCAATAAAGCGAAATGTTTTCGTGAGGGTGCTTTTATATCACCAGCGGAAAATCCGAGTAAAAGGAAAAGACCACACACGCAAAGTAATAGACGTCGGAGCCATAAACCCAAAAAGGGAGCCGGGCGCGGAGGTGGCTTCCCGGTGGGTGCGCGAGGCCCGGGCCCCGCCTGGCCCGGCACCCCGGCCCGCGCGGCGCCCTCGCCCACTGCGCCAGCCATCCATCTCCACCCGGCAGCGGAAGATGACAATGTTAGCATTTTTCATCTCCCTGACGTTGCCATTAATAAAGCAATGATCCAAAAGGGGCTTCGCTGAGTCTGTGCTTTATGCTGCCATCACTCACGACCAGATAATTTCACACAGGATCGTTTTAAAATTAAATGACGATAAAAACGCTCTGCTGTTCTGTGTTCACCAGTTCATAGAAGTCTATCAAGTCATTAATGTGTCATGACAAACTGCTCGATGGATACAAGAGTAATTAATTATTTGAATAAATAACAAGTTGAACTTGGAGCTTTGAACCACAGTGACACACGCATCCCATTAAGGGGCGTCTTGGAACCTCTTCAGGGCACCGGTATGAAGAGTTAAAATGCAGGCCATCGTGTTGGAAACGATGAAAGCCAATTTCGTAAACACAGGGTGATATTTTACAGGGAGAAAGCCCAAGTGTCACGTTTCCGTGCCCACATGGAGTTCGGTGTTAAAAGTTCCCTGGCAGCGGCCATTTCAAGATACCACTTGATCAGTGATGATTTCAGAGAACAATTATACAGATTTTCATAATCACCATTAATCTCTGCATATTTTTCAAGATAATTACAGCAATTATTATTTAGATTCCTCTTTTATATGCCCATTGTGGAAAGGAACAAGTGCTTATTACACCGGATAGTTCAAAGAACCTCGGATTAAGATTCTTTGTCATCTCTGCACACTCGTTATTTCAACTCACGTTGCCTCTGAAAGTTCATCAGCTCCAGAAATTAGAGTAATACCAGCAGGCTCTATTATTAAATCTTAAGGTTGGGCTTAGACCGCAGTTAGAGTGGCTGGCTGAATTGTTCGTTTGTGGGACTGCTGGGTTCAGCTGGAATTACTGTCAGGTGGCAGGAGATGTCCATGACAGGTACAGTCAGAGATGGGTGGCAGCCTCACACCTATTTCCCTGATAGGCTTACAAAGTGAACTAACAACCAATATTTAGAGGATACATTTTTGTGACATGCCCTTTAAAGGTTAATATTAAGTCTGAAATCTGGGTAATTTATGGCATTCTACTTCATAGACACGGCGACTAGACAGAAGGCAGCACATTCCCTGATATTTCTGAATCAAAGTGGGTGTCAGTTGGGTCGTTAGCTCCATCTCGGGCCGCTCCCCTTGCCGCATCTCACTGCAATGCCGAGAGCCCGTCCATCAGAGTGGGGCGTCTCGAGGGTGGCCGTGGCGCGCGACCGCCTTCGGGAGAAGCCTCCCCCAAGGACTCCTGGGAATTCTGCCCGTTGGAAACGCACCTGTGTGTAGGTCTGGCTTCATCCTCCCACGCCCACCCCCAGGACAGGTCGGTTCTGAGGCCGCCTGGCTTTCCACAGGCGTGCGCAAGGCCCGAGGGAGGCGTCCGCCTCAGCTAGATCCGAGAGTGTGGCCACGCGAGTAGGGAGGCCAGGCATTTGGCTCTGAACTCAGAATTCCAGTATTTCAGCTTTCTGTAAAGTGGGGGAAAGACCCCACACAGAAATGCCTTTTTTCCTCCTCAAACAAAGTTGTATCATTGAGTGATGACCTGGTTGGCTGCGTGCAGACGCTGCCGTCTTATGCAAAGTGTGAGTGGCACTTCGATTGCTGCCAGGCATGCTAGGGCAGGTCCCTCTGTATTTGATCTGCTCCTGTCACTTGGCTGCTTGCAGGACGAGGGAGCCTGGGCCCACCCCGCAGCCTCTCCCAGGTTGCTGCCACCCCAACCCCCCATCCCCCCGGGCTCACCCTGCAGCCTGGGGCTCCGCTGTGGCTCCGCAGCCTCCATCCTCCATTCTCCCAGTTCTCCTGAGGGTGCTCGGGTCACGGATGACCTGATCCCACTAACCAAGGTTGGAAGATCTCTGTGCTGTGATACCAAAATGTCACATTTTATACCTTTTTTTTTTTTTGTAACCTGTGGGCAGTCTCTTTTCAAATCTTAAGTAAAATTTATGTTGAGGTAGTATCTTTCCAGTTTGTGCAAATACTCAAGCCTGCTCTCTTACTGTTAAAGTACTGGGGCAAATAAATGAGTCATTAAATCATTGGAATCCGAGTAAAAGAAGTTGGAATGTCCCTTTTCATAGAGCCCCAAAGAGTTCCCATTACAAAGTAGTTTCCTTTGGACACACAGCTTCCTTCATTCATGTGCCTGTCACCTGATCTGTGCACGGCCATGGAGAGGGCCGGCAGCCTGCAGGACCCGGGCTAGAGGGGCATGACCAGGGAAGACAGTTGGACAGGTGATCAGAGCACAGTCACCCTGGGAGCACAGACCACCGAGTGCCATGCCTCAGGGGTTCAGAGTGGGTAAGTAGGGGCAGGCTCTGCAGGCTGAGCCCACGGCAAGGAGAAGGGCACGTTGCGTATGGAAGACTTGACTCGGTAGGAAGTGGGAGCAGGTCAGGGTAGCTAGATCCTGATGTGTCAGGAGCAGGTGAGGAGGGGCAGCGAGGGAACAAAGCTAGGTTGGAGTCGGCCTGTGAGGGCCTGGACCGTGGTATTTGGACATCACCCTGTAAGCGTTAGGAAACAAAGTTGTTAAGTAAAGGAATGACATGATAAGATCTGCACTTGAAAGATAACTCCGGAGATATCCGAGGTGAGAGTATTTATCTTGACCATGCGCGGCATCTGCCTGGGAGGGTGTCCAGAGGACACTGCGTGTGGTCACCCCAGCGTCTCTTAACTCCACGGAGCTTACATTCGCTTCCTCACCCCTCCTTTCTGCTTCCATCTTTGCATGCTGCTGCTTCGTGTCACGTGGGAGGGTGCTCCCATCCCTTCCTTCGTGTAGAGGACAGTGCACTTAGAAGGTCGCCATGCCCACCCCAGCTCTGCCACTTGCCAGCTTTGTGGCCCTGACAAGTCCCCTCCTTTTGGAGCTTCGGGTTCCTTCTTGGGACAGTGGAGATGGTGACACCTCACAGGGCGTCTGGGGTGTGGTGCTCTTTTCTTCCCCTGGACAGACACTCCCTAGTGCTGTGCGCTCCGGAGTGGGAGGGTCTGTACTGGCTTCAGACACCCTGTGGTCCCAGGGAGGAAAGGGAGGGCATCTGGCCCCGGACCTACTATTACCTTCATGTACTATTAATATTTTTGCGAAGCCTGTGTGAGTAGAATCTGGATGAGGATTGCAGAAATCAGCTGTCACCTATGATGGGCCAACTTAGTGGATTTTGTAAGTTGCATCCTCAGGTCTAAATCCAGGTTCTCAAATCACCAATGCATACTTAATACTTAGAGTGACTGTCACCGCTAGTGAGACTGAAGACTGTCAGAGCTGGATCTTAGACGTCCTCTAGCCCAGGAGAGGTTAGAATCACCTTGGAGCTTTGAAAAATGCTGATGCCCAGAGCCCACGCTCGGGCCGGTTAAATCAGAGACCTGGGTGGGGAGCAGAGGTAAGCAGGCAGCAGCAGCTGTTTCAGACTCGCCAGGTGAGCACCAGGATGAGAGTCACTGACCTAGCCCAGCCCTTTTACTCACAGACGGGGACACTGACTCGATTGAGCCATACCTGGGCCCCTGACAAGAAGGCCGGTTCCCTTTATTATTATTTACCCAGCAGTTATTTTTGGATGCCCTAATATGCTAGGCGCTGGTAGGGCCACTGTGGAGCTTATGCCCTCTAAATGCACAGGCGGCCTCCAGATTGCTAGGGAAGCGGGTTGAGGACAGGTCCTTACAGCAGCAATCAGCTGGTCAGCTTTTGTACATCACCGTGGTGGTAATGGCCAACACAAGCCTGACATTTATTTTACATGCATTATCTTTCTAAATCCTTGCATCTCCCTTGGAATAAGCTGCCCCATGTACAGAGGTCGATAGTGTGCTCTGTGGTTGCAGAGCTAGAGCCTGGTGGGCCTGGGATTTGAACCCAGGGCTATCTGACACCAAAGCCCTTCTCTTAACTCACTCTGTTCTGAGACAGCCGATATAAAGGTACAAAGAGGACAGCAGTTTCTGGAAAAATCTATCTGAACTTCTTCTCAAAGATGCAGGCCCTCCTACCACCATCATCAGTTAGTTTTTGCTGTGTAACTACCCTAAAACTTAGGGCTGAAAACAACCGACATTTATAATTTCTCATGCTTGTGTGGGTCAGCGGTGGTGAATTCTGGCCTGGGTTGGCCGGGCTGGGGCTGGATGGCCTGGGGCGGCCTCACTCTCATGTCTGGTAGCTGACAGTGGTTGGTCCAGGGAGCCTCGGCCGCAACTGCTCACCTGTGCCCCACCTGGTCTCTCTCCCCCAAGAGGCTGCTCTGGGCTTCATCTTACGCTCGACCGGCAGGGGAAGTCGGGCCTGCGTGCACGGGCACCTAAAAGGCTCTGCTGGTGTCTCATTTGCTAATGCCCCGTTATCCAGAGCAAGTCACACGGCCAAACCCGTATGCTCGGGGTAAAGAAATGGATTATACCTCTTGATGGGAGAAGCGACAGGTCCTGTTGCAAGGCGCATGCACACAAGGATAGGAGGGCCGTGTGGCCGTGTTTGCAGTCTGCCACCACCACCCGTACCACAAGACACCTCTGGTCCTGACAAGTGCCAGGAGTTGTTATGGAGGAAAAGAGTGTTGCATTGTTGGGCTTATTTACATGTGCTTTAGAGCACTTTCTCCAGTGCCCTAGAGATACACACTTTATAGCTAAGAAAATCCGCCATTAGTGATCGTTTCTATTAAAGTTGGATGTCCGCTGTGGGATAGACAGGCAGTAGCCCCGTATATGCCGCTGACTTTTGTGGGAAAGCAGACTGGGTTGAAATCTAACTTAACGTCACCTTTTCTGGGGCTGTAATGACTAGGACGTGTGAAGACTCCCTGAGTGTTCCCGGTCTTACCTTCCTCTTCGCAAGTTAAACTCTGTATAGAATCCCTAGGTTTGGACAGGTTGGGTGTTTCCTCATGATTGGGTTTCGGTGTGGGCGCCGGCGGGAATCCCACCGCGGCGCTATTGGGTCATTCGCAGAGCAGCATCGCCGCGCCCGTGGCGTCGGCATGACCCCTATTGGTTGAGTCGGCCTGGGTTACCTGCTTAAGGTGCTGTTTGAAGGTTCCTTCCCCATACAGTTGCGTTTTTCCCTTCGTAATTAATGTGCAGTACGTGAGAGATACTTTAGGACTATGTGAGTATCTTGTTCCCATCAAGTTTTCACCACGGCTGCAGCAGCCATTGCTTTTCATAACTCCATCGTTCCCCTCTGTATTTATCGGTTGGCATTTTACTGTGAGGAAGGGCTTTCCCTCATCCCTAGTTGTTAGCTTATATTGCTGTGGACTAGTGGATTCTTACTCATTATTATCATTATTTATTTTGATGCTCAGATTGTCCCCTGTGCAGCCAGTGGGAGCCCCTCCAGGTGGGGCCCACGTCCGGCCATGCCCCAGGACTCCATGAGAACGTCTTTACTTTCTGGCCCAACAAAATGTTGCTGGCTTGTCCTTTCCCCGCCCAGTCCCCAATCTTCAACTTCTCCAAAGAGCCTCTGTTTCTTTTCGTTCCAGAAACCAAAGTCTGGGTACTGGGTGTGCCTGTTGCCCCTGAGGGTTCCTTCCCTAGGCCCTCAACAGAGGGAAACACGTGTTTGTTACGTGTGTGTCTGTGGACATATGTGTGCACGCACACAGATGTGTACTCACACATGTACAAATTAGAACCAAGTTTGTGCCAGCGCCCCCGGCTTTGACCCAGCATCACACGGCACATTCTCATCTTCCTCCCATTGTTTCTGCCAGCTTTGTCCCGAGCCTGCCTCTCTTCTCACTGCATTTTCTTCGGAGTATTTCATCTTCTCTCATGGTTTCAGTTACCACCGTGCTGGTAACTTCCAGTCTGCCCCACCCCCGCCTGCCCCGCCGTCCGTGTCCCCATCCCGCAGCCCTCACCAGCCCGTCCGCGCTCTTGCTCGTGGTGTTCCCCAGTGCTGACTGGGTGTCCTCCCCAGATGCCCCACACGCCCCTCAAGCCCGACACGTGCACAGCGGGACCCACCGGCCCGGCTCTGCTGCTTCCGCGCTGGCCCCCACGCCCAGGTCGGTACCTGGCATCTCGTCTCCCAGTTGCTTGGGCCGGAACCCAGAGTCGCCCTGACTCCCCCGTGCCCCTCTGCAGCCAGTGGCCAGGCCCCAATTCCTCCATCGAGCAGAGTGGGGCAACCACCCTCCACCCTCTCCCTTGGCGTTCAGACAGCTGCCCCAGGCCTGCCTGAGGTGTGCACGGCAGCCCAGGGCCAGACGCTGGGTGCGGAGAGGTGACGCGGGCGCACAGTTAAGGTGGCAGCGACTGTCGGGTGTTCTGTGTAGAGCGGGGGATTCTAGGGGGAAGTCGTGGGGGGGGTCCAGATTGCCCATGCCAGACAGCCTCAGAGAACGTCCCTCATTCTGAAGAGTGTGGCATTGCCGACTGACCTCGAATGTTCACCTCCTGACACCGGGGACAGTTATCTTCACGTTGCTTTGAGGGCTCTTTTCGAAGGCAACGTCTGGCTTCCTGGACTCAGCCAGAGCGTCGCTTCAGAATCGGGCCGTCTTGTGACGCCAGAGAAGAGACGCCAGGGAGAGCCAAGTCTGGGCCCTGCTGAGTAGGCCCCTGGCAAACACTTCGTCCCTACCTCAGAGGTCTCTGGGTTGGGACTCGAAGCCCAAGAGTTACATGATCTCATGTGGCCGCACTCACGTTTCTATGTGAAAGCAGGTAGAAGGGGGTCTGCCATGGAAGGGCATCTTCCTCTGTGCAGCAACAACAATAATAATAATAACAACAACAACAACAACATAATAACGGCTAACAGTTACTGAGCAGTTAGTTTCTACCTAGGGCTTTATGTTTTTATCTCATTTAAACTTCATACCCGTCCAGGTATTACTATTTCCTTTCTTCTGCAGCTGGGGAAGAGAGGCTCCGAGAGATAAAACGCTATCCTAAATCACACAGTCAGGGTGGGCCCTGATCCAAGTTCATTCCTGCTGCTCATACGTAAGATCCCAGCCACGCTCCCGCTGGCCGGGGGCTGCTGTCGGCGGGCCGTGCTCACTGCCCTCCTGTCTGCTGCTGCATCCCTCAGCGTGCTGGGGGGCGGGGGGGGGGGGGGGGGGGGGGGGGGGGGCGTGCTTATTCTTATTTGACAGACGAATGTCTGACTTGGAGGCTAAGTGACTTGCCCAAAGCCACACGACTCACATGGGGCCAAGCCTGCGGGAGCTCACACGTGTCTGCCCGGCACCCGTGCTGCGAGGCGTTGGCTCGTGCACGGGACTCTGGCTGTGGCTGATAAATCCCTCCCTTTGGCTTATGAATAACATGGTAACATGGCAAACGAGTGACTTTGGGGATGTGGAAGGAAGTTGTTGGCCCTGTGTAAACTCCATCGGAACCTCACTGAGCAGGCAGCTCTGGAGGCATCTCCAGATACCTTCGAAGGAATCTCTCCAAACTGAAATCACCTAGAAAGCAGACCGGTCTCCGTGATTTGGTTTGCAAATGAGTTTTGAGGAATGGCCTTGAGATGTTGAGTCCTTGGCACTTTTCCCACCACACGTGGTAAAGGACTTTCGAAGCACCGCGGGACGGGATGGGGAGAAGGAAGGGTTGGGGTTGCTGGTTATTTACGGCCCCGAGCCGCGAGCAGGTACACGGAGTTAAAGGCCTCCCACCATTGCAACTGCATTTAATTTTACTCCGGAAAATGACTGCCTGCCAATAAGCCACATTGTTCCCCTCATCTCTGCAAGTGCTTGGCGGTACTGTTACTCGAGTTCACTTAACACCGCCTGACAACTTTAAGCAGATAACAATTGAGACGCTGGTAATGGGGGCTTTCTTCTTAATTTTACCTTTTTACAGCATGACTTTATGACTCTCTTTATCAAGCAGGTTGAAATTCACCCACGTGTGGATTGGCTTCTGCTCGGGGAGATGTCAGCGAGGGAGGGGTCGGCAGCCCTGAGCGGCTGCGGGTGTTCGGGGCGACGGTGGTCCTGGGGCCACAGTCCCGGGGAACGGCCAGCCGCGGGTCTGCGCTGAGCCTGCGGAAGGGCAAGTGGAGGGGAGAATCTGGGGCGGCTCTGGGGGCCGCCTTGGCGGTTAAAATTACAGGCCCCACACGAGGGGAGGACGAGGGAGCTATCATCCCTACAGACTCATGGCAGAGCTGCCTGCGCAAGCAGGAATCCAATTTTATGTCCAAACAAATACAGCATGCAAATTGGACCCGCTTCCCCAAGAATGGCGAAGACAGGTATTTGGGTCAGCTGGCAGAAAAAAACCACCACCCGCTTTTTCCTTCTTTAAAGTAGGGGGTGGGATTAATACAGTAGCAGATTAGAGCTTTATTTGTTTAAACCCTGCAGAATCTGTAAGCATTCACAATCCTCTTGACTTGTAGTGCCTGATTGTAAAAAGAACAGTTGAATGAGCTCATTGTTTTCTGGTTTTTTTCTTTAATGTATTTTACAAACACTCCGGTGACAGGCCTGACACGCTGATTTCTATGTACTCGCACTTCAGTTTGGGATTACAGCATTAATAACAGAGTTGCATGCATCATGCCATTTTTAAGCATGATCGTTATGATAAAGGGCATATACTTAATTACAGGCCTGCTTAATTACAGCTCTGTTGAAGCTCGTTTGTTTAGGAGAATGCTAATTGCGCCATGGAGCCCGCGGCACATCCTTGCTTTCATCTGCTGAATGCTGCTGGGTGCTGCGGATCAGCGTTTTGTTAAAAGTGCCATCAAAAATTTAAAAAAATAATAAAACTAATTTTTTTTAAAACCCAGAAGAAGAAGAAAACACTGGCCTGGTACTGAAAGGAGACCTGCCCGACACGTGGCTTTTGATGACAGCAGAGCCGGAGTTGGCTGATCAGCCCTCCCTGCATTGTCTGATTTCGTTTCTTTCCCCGTCGCCGCGGCCTGCTGAGAGAGCTGCGGCGTAGGCAGGGCAGCGAAGGCTCTGCGAGGGACGGTGGCCTGCACACGGCCACACGTCTGTGCCTGCCGAGCCCCCAGGCCTGTCCTCGCCGCCACGGCCCGCCGCAGGCCAGCGCGAGCTGGACTGTGGGTTTGAGTCCTGGCTGCACCCAAGCTCGTAACTCCTCTAAGCCTCAGTTCCCATAAATACAACTTGCAGACAGTCCTGCCGCGGCCTGAGTTATTTGACGCGTGCTCGTGACCTCGTGTGTGGGCAGTGTATGCGGGCTCCCTTTCCTTCTCTGCTTTGTCAAACCGAGCCAGGCGAGAACGTCTGTTACCTCCCAGGCTCGGGGGCATCGTCACATCCCACTGAGGGCAGCAGGGCCTGGAGAGACCGCTGTGCTGAGGCCACCTCCTGCTCCACAGAGGAAAGGACAGGTGTTGTGACCGCAGACTGGTCGGGCAGCACAAGGAGCCCCGCCCAAGCCCCAGGCCGAGTTGGGGGGCAGGTCGAGGTGAAAATGTGCACCCCGAGTGTGGCTCCATGAGAGCAGGCCCCTGGTCCACGGCTCTGTCCCCAGCTCCTGGGACAGCGTGTCGGCCCGAGCGGGACTCAGCAGTAGACTAAACACGGAAACAGGTATCGCAGTCTCTCGGCTCCAGGAGGTGGTAAAGACAGATGCCGGTTTAGCTGGGGAAAAAGAAAGGGAGGATGTAAACGTGGCCCCACAAGAAGCCAGGATGGAGAGATGGTTCATGAACACTTTTGGGACATGTCAAGAATCTCTGCCATTGATTTTAAGACACACTTGGAAAATATATCTTTAAACATGGAAAGGTGGCCCAGATAAGAAGAGTAACAGCGGGTGTTACGGAATTAGGAGGGGTTAGTGGTCCCACAGATCGGCTTTCCACCCAACACACACCACCCCCGACCCCGCATTTGGCGGCCTTCCTGGCCCTCGCAGCCAGTGCTGCTCGGTCCCTCTCTTGCCGGGGCAGGGGCAGCCTGGCTGCATCTTCCCCAGAGGAAGGGGAGGTCTCTCCACTGGACCATGTGTGACCGGTTCAGCCCCCTTCCCGTGACAGGTCTGAAATGTGACTTGGTTCTGTTCCCCTTCATGTCTTCTCTGTCTGAACCCAGTCTCCCTCCTGCTGCCCTGTGCTCGTGCCTGGCTCCACGCTGGGCTCTGGGGATGCCAGATAGGGGCCAGGTGAGTAGAAATGGGCAGAATCCTGCCTGCTGGGACATCAGACCTGGTGGCTGCTGCTCTTTGCTCATGTGGTCTGGCTTCGGGTCCCCTCACCATCCTGGCCTCTTTGGAGGGCCCCAGGGTGACCCCCTGAGAGTGCAGTCTGGGCACCAAGCGCCACACTCAAGCTCGGGGCAGAGCAAGACAAGCCATTGCTCCTCCTGGGCACTGGGACTGCAGAACTCCTACCCTGCGCTGGCACCCCCTTCTCTAAATAGTCAGATCGCATCAGTGACTTAACCACAACCACGGCGTTTCTCCTGTCTCCTGCCGTTACTCCACGTCTGTCATTCCAGCTAACGCAGCTGGGCTTTTAGACCCAAACTGCAGGACTCTACGCTGACCTCTGGTCAACTCCATCCATTAAGTTTAGCCCGTGATCCCAACTTCTTGAGATCCTTACTGGATTCCACTCTGTTATCCAGTTTATAGACCGTCCACCCAGGCTTGCCATCAGCCACGTGCTGGGCAAGCACACTATGCGCAGCCTCATTTAAGTAATTGATAACGCCCGGGCACCCTCAGAGAGGTCACTCAGGGTTAACATGGGTCTATCAATCAGCCTCTGGAATGTGCAGGCAACCAGTTGTGGATCCTCCAAACCTTAACATCTCCAGCCACATTTATCCATCGTGTCTACATGGATAACATGAGAAATTTTGTCAAATGCTTTGCTGAAACCCACATTCTTTCAGCCTGTCTTAATCTTCAATATACTAGATTTTTTAAAATAAGTGAATTTGGTGGGCAGATCTCTGCTCCGTCAATTCTCACAGGCTCCTGGCGACTGGAGACCCTGTGTGGGTGAGAAGGGCTTGGGCGAGGTCTTGTTCCTCTAGCTCAGTGCCCACTGGGAGCTTCAGCCCCTTGGATTCTGTCCGCTTGTCCTTCTTTCCCCAAGTTAGTTAAAATCTGTTTTCTGGGCGAGTTCGAGGAGCATCTGACCGTGCCCGTCTTTCTGTCATGAACTCTAGACAAAGCGGTGATCGTCCTGTTTCCATCCCGGTGCCGGACGGCTGGTTCTCGCAATCAGGACCAGGTCCCAGCGGTTCTTGTTGCCTCTGTCGCTGGCCCAGTCGGGATGTGTCGGCCACCGGGTCCGGCAGGCCACCTTCGTCCCACCTCTGGCTTCTCAGATGGTCTCAGGAACGCGTCTCCCCTCCGTTCTCTCCCAGGGGCCGCCTTTGTTGTGTTCCCGTGAGAATGTCACTTTGCAAGAGGCTTTTCTATAACAAATTACAGGAGCCTGCCCCAGGAACAGGTGTGCCTGCCCCAGGAACAGGTGTGCCTTACCCGGACACCTCGATGTGCTCACGTGGGTGGCTTGGCCATCATCCCGCGACTCCCCGGTTCCCCAGAAAGTCTGGGAGGGAGCACGTCCCTCTGGAAGGTGATATGGGGTGGGGGGGCCTCCAAGGGAGCCTCCCTCCAGCCAGCTGGGAGCCGTCCTGGGTCCTCTGCCCACCGGCAGGCACCCAGTGGCTAAGAGACGGCCCCTGCAGGGGTGGGGGGGCAGGGGCGCGTGCGTGTACGTTTACATATACACATACCGTGTAAATATGTATTATACATTATGTATCGTGAAGATGCATGATATCTACATATTATATGTATGTACATTAAAATGCCACCATTACTGGCATGCAATTTTTGCAAGTTACATTTTTCTCCTCAGTTTTTATGTAAAGCCCTCCAAGTCAGACAGCCAGTCCAGGCAAACACATCCTCCTCACCCTTGTCACACCTAGCTGGGCAGGAGCACAACAGGACAGGAGGTCAGGCCACCAGGCCCAGACAGGCAGTCTTAAAGGACTGCCGTGTTTCTGGATTCTTCTCTTTCAAAGACAGGACCCTTAGTTGGAGGGAGAAAAAGACATTCCTTATGGGAAGAAGGAGAAACTGCTTAAAAGGAAGGGGGTTTACTCTGAAGGATGGGAGTGCTCAGGAACTAAACAGAGGTGGCGGTCACATGACATTGTGAATGTATTCAGTTCCTCTGCATGGTTAACTTTGGTTAACTTTATATTATATAAATTTCACCTCGATAAATTACATTTTTCAATTCCCTCCCTGCTTAGATCTCCCCAGTCCCTAGGAGGTGATTCTCAGACTCTTCCCACCCATGGCTCTCCTCCCCAGCACCAGGAGGGGTGGGTCAGCCGTTCCCCGGGTCCTCAGAGAAGTGAGACACAGGTGCCCCAGGCCACAGCCCCCCACCCTGATCCCAAGATCCCCATCCTGGGGACAGGCCCTTACCTGTGCAGGGACATAGGATGCAGGGTGAGCCTCATGGGGACCCTCCGGGAGAGGAGGCCTGGCCAGTCCCCAGGTAGGCCCAGGGAGGGCTTCCTGCAGGAGAGGCCCTCAGCAGACCCCGGGAGGCCGCAGGGCACAGGCACACAGGGTGGAAGGGAAAATGAAGGCAGCATGTGCAAGGGGCATAGGGCCTGAGATGCAGCCAGGACCCTGTTTGGAAATCCCCCCTCTGCCTGGCCTTCGGAGGCACCAGCAGGATGAACTGACAGCCTCTGACCGGGGCGAGCCCCTTCCCTCCCTCTCTCCAGTCCTCAGGACTCCCCAGCTCTCGGTTCCCAAGTGTGATCAGGTCTCTGCAGGTCACCTTGCCACCTTTTTAACATACAAGCTCTCAGAACATACATTACATTCAGCACCTACCACCAGTGAGAGGGAGCTCTTCACCCCCAAACACTAATAAGGTCTCTGACACCCACCGGCAGAAAGCCGGGGAGGGAGGGGGCAGTGGGTCTCCAGCCGGCCCTGTGCACCGGGACTCGGCGCTGGGCCCTGCATCTGTCTGTTAGGCGGGAGAAGCCACAGAAAGGGCGGGCGTGTGAAACACACCTGCGGCAAGCTGGCACATGACTGGGCCATGGCAGACTGGGCCTCGGGAGCTACAGGACAGATAAAAGAGGCTGTGCCCTCTGGGGCTTTGGGGTCACTGCTTCCTACCTGGTGGACCCCGGCAAGCTCCAGCTTCTCCAGTCCTCTGCCTCCAGGTCTGTAAAATGATCAGAAATGATACAAGTTCCCAACCCGTGTCGGTGGCCTCAGGGAGGGCTCAGCGTGCCGTGAGGGTGAGCATTGGCTCGAGGCTGGCACTGGGCAGAGGTGGGGGATGGCAGGATCCTGGCACGCCTCGTCCTGGATACTGGGTGGGACTTGGTTCTGTCCCTCCCTAGAAGGGTTTTGGGGGTCCTTTATTAAATCACGGCTGAATTTTTTTCAGCTGTAAATGAGCATGTACACGTAGGTGCTCAGATTGTACTTGTATGTTTGAATGCATGGTGTACTGCATAAAATTATTCTGGGCTTTTCCCCTCCCCTCCTTTCTGTTTCCACCCTCAGCCCCGTCTCCTCTGTGCGGTTCCCGCAGGTTGCAGGGGCACAGGTGACGGCAGGAGGCCTCTGACCACAGGTGTCCCTGGGGGCCCCGGCGGCTGAGCTTGGGGCAGCGGCTTCCCAGGGAGGAGGAGGCCTCCGGCGCAGCAGCTGGAGCCGGCTGTGCTCTGTCTCTTCCTTCAAACTGACCAGAGAAGGTCTCGCGTTTTCTTCCCTAAAATACAGTATGAACATAGCCATTGGACTTAAAACAAGCCATTGGACTCCTCTTGCCGGTCAGAGAGATTTATGCCAGACGTCTTTTCTTTCTGTAACTTCCCTCGCTCCTGCTTTGCATCCTTCTGCTTCTGCTGCTCGTTATGAGGATTGGAAGGAACTCTGCGCCTCTTAGATGCCAGAGTAGGCCTGACATCAGGAGACGCTGGGGGTAGCGAAGAGTGTCGTTTCCTGGGGAGCCCACTCACCACGGCTCCTATCCTGCTCACTCCCTCTCTCCCTAAAACCACAGCCTACCTAGCAAAGGCCCTCGGGGTGAGGCCCCGCCCTGACCGCTGGGCTGCAGGTCCCGGCACAGGCCCTTGGCCCCACTTGCTCCTGACTCTGCTCAGACGCTGAGAGAAGTGTCTGCCCACATGTCAGCAGCCCCGCGTGGCACCGCATGCCCACACTGAGTGCCCGCGTCACGTCGTGCCTGGTGTGACCCGCTCCCCCAGTTCGTAGCAGTTCGTAGAAAGAACTCTCTGCAGAGCTGGCTCCAGGTCATGTTTTTCTCCAAGTGCCCTTGGCAGTGATGACCTGGGACAGGGTGGATGGGGGAGGGGGGGCATTCTGCAGGAAAGGAACTGCACCTCTGGGCCCCCGGCATTTTCGTTCCTTGGGTCTCCGTCTCACACCCTAGCTTTCTCGTCCTGTTGAAGTCGAGCACACTGGCGCACCTTGGGTCGAAGCCCAGGACTGAGCAGCCGAGAGTCAGCACGGGTGACCCTCGCCCCCACCTAGAGCGCCCGCCCTGCGCGCTCGCCAGCCGGCACCCCACACTCGACACCTCTTACGCACAGCGCTGCTTCCACGTAGGTGGTGCCATCCGCGTTTTAAAAGTAACTTCAGTTGTTCATCTGAAGTCACGGCCAAGATCCAAACTCAGTCTGACTCCAGAACTACTCCTTCCTCCAACTTAGGCTTTCCCACGAGCCCGCCGGCTGCGTGGAGAAGGTCTGATGATCATGCTTTCTGCCCGCCTCCTTGCCAAGCCTCTGTCCCCTGCTTCCTGCTGTCGGTCCCTTGGACAAGTTGGAGGCCACACTCCAGCGTGGGGGTGGGGCGTGGCCAGCAGACATGGGCGGTGTCTTCAACGCCATTTCCTTTTTTTTCTTCTTTTGCAGCAATGGATGGTGTGCCTTTTATGATTTCAGAGAAGTTTTCCTGTGTTCCAGAAAGTGTAAGTTTCATGCATGCTCGCCCTTCCTCTGCCGCCCCCAGCCAGAAGTCCCACCATCCTGGTGCAGCGCACGGGGCTGTCCTGGTGGCCCTTGCGCTCCCCAGCCCCGCTGGACTCACGTCTGCCTGGGTGCCCTCTCTCTCCCCGGAGGTGACTCCCGAGTCCGCTCCACTTCTCGAGGGCTGGGGTGGGTCTGCTCATCTCTGGCCCCTCCAGCTAGTGCCTCAAGTTGCAGGAGCTTGAAGCGTGAGGAGAACGTGGCTGAGGGGCAGGGAGAAGCTTGAGACAGGTTACCAGGCAGCTCAGGCGTGGCCGAGCCTCTCCCAGGTCACACGTGGTGGTTAATAAACCGGACCTCGAGGGCTGCGTGAATGTGCCTTGTTTCCCAAGCCCAGCTTAGTCTGTTTTGTTCCTTCTTATTTAGCAATGACAGCTCCCGTGTGCAGGCACAGAGCCTCCAGCTGTGGGCTCCCGCTCACACCAGGCCAGCACTGTCCACAGGGCACACGTGAGCATGCGTGCCCAGGCTGGGCCCCGAGCCGCCGTTAGTGACAGGAGGGGCTGAGCGGGCTGGCCAGGCCTTAAGGTTGGACCCTAGACCACACGAGGTGCCTGCCATTCACGGCATTGCGGGCTCTGTGCCAGGCTGCGGCCCCCCGGCACTCCTGGGGCCCCCCGCACTCCTGGGGTCCTCGCCCAGCTGGCGCCAGCCCCCAAGGTGGCAGTGGCTCTCTCTCGGCCGTGCAGGCCCCGTCCGCGCCGGCCCAGCAAACTCGTTTCTGGTTTTTATCCTTTCTGCAGAAGTTTGCTTTGAGTAGCTAATAAACGCGAAGGCCCCAGTTCGGGCACCAGCTAAGGAATCCTTCAGTGTTTTTCTTGGATCCAGCTTAAAGCCACCCGGCTTGCGATTTGACCTGCTCTGTAGTTTCCATTTTCATGCAATATAATAGGCCTCCTCTGAACCCTTCTAGTAAGCAGCTTAATCTTGAAAAATGCTCGTGACGTGACACGCAGAGCCTGAGTAACTTCAGCCGACTCCACTTGGCTGCGTTGCCATGGAGACGCTGGCGCCTCTCCCGCCGTTCCCTGGGAGAGGCTGCTCTGTCCTGCTCACCAGCTCCAAATTGGGGGAGTTTAGTGGGGTAGTTAGAGCCTAACGATGCAACAGCTGGACCTCTGCAGGATCCGGGGCAGGTGGCCGCACTCGCCACTCAGCTGGCGGCGCAGAGACAGCCAAGCTGCTCTGTGGCCATGGGCACAGCAGCCGGGGGCGCGGTGTCTGGTTCGGTGGCCTCATCCCAAGATCGCCCTTGCGAACGTGCTGCCACTGACTCAGGGCTCAGGCCAGGCTCCGAGTCCTGCGCTTCCCACTCTTCTCTCGTTCGGTGCACAGCCTGGCCAGGAGGCCCGGCCACGAGGCCCTTTCGCAGGTGAGGACAGGAGGGATCTAACCTGCTGCCGTGCCTCAGGGAGGCACTGAGCCCGGTTTTGAACCCAGTCCTGGGACTTAGCGCCAGTCTCGCTGGCAAGGGGAGGGCCTTAGCCTGCTCCCGTCCCTGGGCTGCCACGGTTCAGGACTGTGCAGGCCCTCGGGCCTCGCCTGCGCATGCCAGGCCGCCAGGAGGCCAGGCTCAGGCCCCTCTCGGGGACCCAGGACACTAACGTGACCACAAGGACTCAGGCCAGGGCCCTCACAGACTTGGGCCCCCTCTGTCCCCAGGGTGTTTCAGCCCAGGCTTCCTGGGCCTCCCGCTAATGGTCGCTGCCATGTGTGTTTGATTTTTTATGCTGTGTGATGAAAAGCCACTGTTTTCAAAGAAAGGTCCTCAGTCATCATGAAATTATAGAAACTCTCATTAAAATGCCGTGTTACCATTTTTTTACCACATGGATTTCTCAAGTGGTAATTGCTGGACGGTTGCTTCATTCACCTGGCATTTGCGGAGACCCGGAATCCCCCAGCCCCTTCCCTGGGTCCTGCGGAGTCCTGCACGAGAGACTCCCGCGATACCTTAGACCCACGGCCGCCATATACGTGCAGCTGTCACGGCGCCTTGGGCACCTCCCAGCCCACAGCCGCGGCAAGAAAGAGCCCACCTGTGTCTCTTTGGCAGCAGGAGAAGACAAGCAAGTGGGTCAGCCGCGGGCACAGTCTTGCAGCAGGCCCGAGAGCCCTGGCTGCCGTGGACAGGTGACCGAGCGGTGGCCCTGCAGCCTATTGCCGCAGCATGCTCTCCCTTCTCCTCCCTGTGCCCCACTGACGACTAGAGTCACCAGACCGGCTTCCTGGGGAAAGGGGGTCCCACAGGGCGGTCTGAGGGAGCATGTTCCAGCATCTAAGAGCGTGACTTGCCCTGTGTTGCAGATGCAGCCCTTCGACCTCCTGGGGATCACCATCAAGTCTCTGGCAGAGATCGAGAAGGAGGTAAGGGGCGCCCAGAGGGGAGAGCGGGCAGGACAGGTGGGTGCCCGTCTTTCCTGTCACTCAAACGTACTTCATGAGAAAAGCGACTCCCTTCTCCCGTATTTGTGATTCCCAGTCAGATATGACCAACGTCCTGTCTTCTCCACATCAAGAGGTGGTAGTGACAGATGGAGCCACCAGTCTTGCTTCATTTTAAAAAATGTCTCAGCTCAGAGGAGGTGCAGGCTGGGGGACGGGCACGGGGTTGACTTTTCTTCCTGCTTTTGTTTCGTTATCGGCTACCAGGAGGGTTTGGGAAGTGCCAGCGCCTGTCGTGTGCTAGAGCAGGGGCCGGGCGCTGCCTGCTCGCTCAATCCGCCCGCCCCAGCGCGGCCCGGCCCGGCGGTGTGGACGTGTCCCCAGTGGAAAGGAATCCCAGGGCTGGGGGTGGAGGACAGCTCCGAGAGGGTGGAGTCCAGCCGGAGGCAGACCTGCCGGTGCCCCCCGTTTCCGCGAGCCAGTGTCGGGGTGCACGTCGTCTTTCGTGTGCGGCAGGTCGTTAGGCAGTCACGTGCCATGCCAGCTCTCCTGCGAGAGGAACATTTGTCTCAAAGATGGAAATGGTAGAACCATTTCAATATTCTCAGTTCCTCTGGGTTTTCTCTTGTGTACCCAGCCAGCAGACGCGGGTTGCATTATTGAAAGATGGCTGAAATCAGGGAAAATTGAATCAATGTAGTACAACAAATTTCTAAACCTGTCATAGCAAAAACAAGACAAAAAAGTCCCCCTTTGTCTTAGATTTTCAGTAAATCATAAAAGCCAAACCTGATTGTCATCTATAGATTTTTTTATATATGACTTAGGAGAGAGACGGCCGGCTGGCGCATTGGAAATCCAGGTGTGCATGGAGTTTCTTGTCTGCCCTTCCCAAGAGCAAGGGGGCTGCGGTGGCTCCGTGAACACAGCCCGTGCGCCCTGCGCGGGGTGCAGCCCGAGTTTGCAGGGGAGGCCTCTGAGGGAGCCTCCAGCCGCAGGGGGAGAAGCAGGGCCGAGGTCACGGGACAGACGTCTGGACCAGCCCAGCTCCACCGCCGCCTGGGGCCAAGTCACACCCCTCCCTGTTTAACTGAGGATGACAATAGAAGCCGTCTCTTAGGGGCGTTTTGTGGGTGCTGAATGAGCGTATGTGGGGATAGCTGGCCGGCAACAAGTGCCCCATCACTGGGTTAGGTGCCACCTCCCGAATGTCCGGCTCTCTCCCGTCCTGCCGCACTCCGGCCTGCCGACCTGTGGGCCCTAACATGGCACCGTTTGCTTAAGCACCTGCTGCGTGCTCAGCTCGGGGGCTCGAGGCTTCCCATGCCTCCATGTGCCTCTTGGAGGCTCTCTGGGCTGGTGGGGACAACGGGGCTCAGGAGGCCAGGCAACCTGGGTCCCAACCCTGGCTGGGCCTTTGAGGTCTGGGATGGGGTGAAGTAGGGGAGGGGCCCAGGGCATGGGGTACGAACCCTGTAAACTATAATGCTCCAAGGGCCAAAATCTGGCCCAGATGCGTGCTCCCTCAGAAGGTCCCGTCTCGCTGTCGGGCGCTCAGAGTCAAGATAGGCAGAGCCGGGTTGGGGGACGGGGTCCAGAGTTGGCCACCTGGGGCTGAGGCTCAGCTCTTCCTGTAACCCTTCTGAGCCTCTATTTCCTTTTCTGCAAAATCAGGACTGTGATAAAAATATGTACCCCATAGCAGGTGTGGGTTTAACCGGGACAGTCCTATCGGTGGTCACTTGCTGCTGCTGTTGTCACGGTCACGATCGTTACCATCATTCCTGTTCTCCTTGTCTGCGTAGAGGGGGAGGGCAGCGGTCACCCTGCTCTGTTCCTGGGGGCCGAGCGTCCCCGGGGTGGCTGAGGCTAGCGGGTTTCTCGGTCTCAGTCGTGGGTTAAAAGCAGCAAGTCTGTATTTGCTGTTGAAGTCAATTCAAGTTGACGTACAGAGACCGTGGAGGAATGGGGAGAGGTTAGAGACGTCAAACAGGTGTAAAGCAGTAACGAACATCTTCCACAGTCCAAGGAGTGTTCATGTAACCCAGGATTTAAAGTTACCTACGCTGCCCTTGGCACATGTGACGGTGACTAGAGTGCTGACGCCCTCACGCCCTGCTGAGCTGGCTCCTCCTCCCACAGCAGCGTGCGAGGATTTTCTCCATAAATAAACCCGAAATTGCTACTTTTAGCCAGTGAACTCGGCATTGCCCCCGAGAACCAGGTGCCTGAGGAGAATCGGCGCCCCGCAGCCTGCTGGCTTCTGCTCTCGGGCTCCTCGTGGGAGCAGCTGGGTGTCCCCGGTCGGAACGATGGTGCTTTTGCTCCGTTCTGTTCTTTATAGGCCTGGTCAGGGCCTGGGGAGAGAGATCTCAGCTTGGAAATTTGCTTTGCTCCCTAAAAACCTTTGTATTTTACACCATAAACCAAAACGGGGGCGGGGGGGCTACCCACAATAGAATAGAGTAAGGAAGGGTGGGGACTGCCTGTGGGTTCGGTGGCACAGACCTGTGACCACACATCTCCCCGCTGGTCCGTAACACCTCCCCAGTCTTGCCGGGTCCCCCACAGGCGAGCCCAGCGACCGCGGAGAGGCTCTTCCGGCTGGGCAGGTGCTTCTCCCCTTCACTCTCCCCGCCCACAAGGGAGGGAGTGACGCCCACCTTGTACAGGAGGAGCCTGGACTTGAGACAGTAGGTGACCTGCCAGAATCCTATGGCAGCAATGAGCCGTCACTCAGGAACTAGACGGAGGGCTGGGTGCAAGCCTGGCCGCATGGGCTGCAGTCTCCATCCGCTGGAGGTGGGCCAGACTTGGAGGAATAGAGCGCGTGCCTGAAGGCAGCACGTTCTGTCCGTGCGGACTCGAGGCCGCCGTGCCTTCCTGCTGGCTTTAACCGTACTCACTGCGCCCTGCCTGGGGGTGTTTCTGAATTTAAGCCCAAGCCCTGTCACCACCATCTGGCCTCAGGGACAGGTCACCCCTCAAATGAACCCCATGACCAATCCACCTGGAGTGTGGCCATTAGGGACGGGAGCGGGAGAGCCCTGAGAAACCAACCCTGGCGACCAAAGGGAGCAGAGAACAGCCAGCCAGGAGAGCTGCCCGCAGCCACCCAGCAAGGATGCACGTCGGACCCAGGTCTGCCCACCCAGGAGCTGCCGGCACTGAGGAACGGAGGGAGACGGGGCGTCCCCTGGGCCATGGGCGGGTGGTGCATCCCCATCCCCCACAATCCTGATGAACTTGAGGGAGCATGTGCCGCTCAGCCCTGCTGCCAGGGAGGCCTAGAGAGCAGGAAAAGGGGACATGCCGTGGCCAGATCACGGTCCAGAGCCACTGACCACACCCTGCCCAGGCACCGTGTCTGCCGGCTGCCCGTGGGCTGTGTCGGCAACTCCGGGGTGTGGACAGGACAGTCTCCCAGTCTGCATGCCTGGGGGAGGGGGACAAGTCTGCCTCTTAGGTCTGGCCCTGGGCCAGCCCCTTGGCTTCCGCACCTCACCCGCCTGGGGCGTGGCAGGTGTTGCTCACCGTGCCGCTGCAGAGCCTGGTGCCACGGCGGCGGCGGCTGCGTTCGCAGGGATTTCCCCAGGGTCATGGTGTGTGTCACACTCGGGTTACGTTTCACGAAAGACATGCAAGGAAGGTCATGTTTTAAAGTTACAATCAATGTACGTGCCATCGAGCAGATTTTGCCAAAAAAAAAAATCTCTGCAAAGGCAGCACCTCTCACGGTTCAGACACTCGCCGTGGTGGTGCGGGTGGCTGCGATGAAGGACTCTGAGTAATAGGGAAATTCGCACGTGAACGCTGTCGCTCTCCTGGCTCCTGCCCGCCCCGTCCTCCTGCCACCACGCCCATCCCCCGCGCCGAGCAGCGGCTTTGCAGGGCCCGTGCAAACCAGTTCGAGGCGTGAGAAAGTGAATTTTTGCTCATCTCCCCTCAGCCATGGAGGCAACTGGGCGCTGGCCGGTGGTGTCAGCGTGGCCGGCCTGCCACACCTTGGCTTCCCCCGGGGGACTGGGCAGCAGCCAGCTTGGCTCTGCAGGAGGACAGTGAGTGACCCCGTGGAGCTGTTGTCCCCACGGGGCCCTTATCAGCCTCCCCGCCGCCCAGACAAAGGCTCTCTCTGTTCGAAGCCGGGAGAAGTGTAATTTTGCAGCCAGCCCCCGTGATGAAGCATCTTCCCTCGGAGTGAGAAGATGGGCATATAAATATTCCCCGTCTCTGCCGCTCTTTATTTCCCTTGTAAGCAGTTGCCCCATTTCTCCAGCTGATGGATCCCCATCGCAGCCAGGGTGGGAGCTCCCCGGCGCTGCAGCCCGGGCGGCGGCTTCTGCAGTAATCCCTCGGCGCGGCCGCCCGTTTGCCCTCCTCCCCACCCGCCGCCCGGTCCTGCAGCTGGTCAGTCCCAGCCTCGCCGCTCGCTGACCTGCCGACCCGCCGTCCCCTGCCGGGGCGCTCACGCTGCACGACGTTTAAAGACAGGAGCGGGCCTTTCCCGTGGGCAAGGGGCCGGGCAGGTGACGCGGCCGGAGCACCTCCCGGCTCCACGCACAGCCGTGCCCCGCCGGCCGCCAGCCTCACGGAGACCGCGCCACTCACCCCGTCCTTCCGCAGGGGCCACCGTCAGAGATGTGGCGGGGACTCGCTCACTAGCCTACCGGGCTCCTTGCGGAGCACACAGCCTCCATTTTCCTCCGACTTTAAAGCTGAAAGACGAGGGAGAATCTAATTAGTAAAGGGACGATCTAATATTAATCACTCCCTTAAAATTGACAAGGGAGGCAGTTCATTTAACCACTTAATTGCTACAGGTTTTTATGGGCTGCTGTTTGCAGACATATTTAATGAAGAAGTTATAAATCCAAGGGAGCTTAAAATTTTAATTTTACACCTAAATATTTTCCTTGTTCTCATGTTTGTAGTCAATCCTCAGGAGTGTAGTCACGTGGAATGTTCCTTAAATGAACATATTTGCTAACTGGCGTGATTTCAGTTTTTAAAACATTGGTTCCAGCAATTAGGCATTTTTTTTTCAGTTCCCAAATGACTAGAGAAATTCGTCTTGATTATAATTGCTCTTAGCCACGCATATCTAATTTGTGTCTTTTTAAGTGTTAATTAGTAAACAGTTTGAGCTGACATCTTTATGTGTTTGTGTGTTGAAAAATGGGGCTTATTGCTTATTTAGCTTGGGGCCGATTCCACTAGCATTTACGTCACAACGTTGAGGTGAAATTAATGAAAATACATTTGGCAGCGCGAGGTAGAAAGAATGTTCGAATTCAACTTTGGGACGTCCGCTCCGCCCGGCCTCCACAGACCCCTCGAATGTGAGGGTAGAGTCCACGGAGACCCACATGCAGCAGGAAGAAAGCGAGGCAGAAGATTTTTGCATCAGCAGTGAAATGGCAGAGTCCCGGTTTTATAAGAGCAAAATGTTCATATTCCAGCACAATTGTTCATTCTCTCTGCTTTTGGAAAGCTTTCATTGTGCTTATTAATGTTCACGGGTTTTGTGCAGGGACAAGGTGCAGCCTGAGAATGTGCGGTCCCCGTGCCCCATCTAGTGGTAGGATCTCGAACTGCAGCAGGAAGCACGGCGCCTTTTCTCTCCCTTTGAGATGGAATGTTTTCACCGCCCAGAATCCCCACTTCTTTCTCAGTCTGGAAGCTGAAATGTTCAGGGAAAGAAATCTGCCTACATCATCTATGAAATAAAAATTAGGTAAATAATAGAAGTGAACCTGTTCTGCTTTCCCTTTTATGTGTTGCTCAAAGACAAGGAGCTGCCACTCACATTCCTAAAGAGCGTCCACGGAGTTGAGATAATTCTGGCCGAAAACAAAGAAAGCTGACAAATGGGTTGAATAGATGAAGGCACAAAAGAAATCGTCGCCTTCTTTCGGACTATGAGAGGGAGCTTGGGGAGTCTGCCTGCAGATCTGGAACCGCTGCATCCTGCCGCAGAGGGGAGCGATTCCCTTCCCACCAGCAGAGGAAGACCTTGAGGCAGTCTGTCACCCTAAGCAGCCACCCTGCCGATCGGAATCCATGTTTCTGGTATTCAGTGTTTTCCCCTGAGTCCCAACGTTGTGCACATTGATAAAAATGCAGGCATTGTGGGAACACGTAAAGGGTGAGCAGCCGCCCATCAGCTCCCGGGTGCACACTCGCGCGCACACGCGTGTACACGCAGACCCTCAGCGGGCTCACGTACCAGCGTTCTTTCTGTGCTTGCTTCCGCACTTGCCGTACGTCCCGTACATCTTCACGTGTCAGTTTGCAGATCTGCCTCGTTCTTTTTAATGACTACATGTTGTTCCCTTTTATGATTATGCCATAATTTATTTCACCCATCCACTATTGATTGACTTCTGAGTTGTTTCCAATTACTCACTGCTATGCCGCTGCAGTAGATTTCCTTGTACATGCTCCTCTGCTCCCCTGGGCCTTTCTCTAGAAGACTATATATTAATATTGCCATTTGCCACCTCAGAAGGGTGGGCTCATTCACAGCCCCCCGCCAGTGGTGCCTGCAGGGGTCTCCTTCCACATCCTCACTCCACCAAGCACCCCAGGGATTTTTAATGTCCGACGTCGTTTACTTAAAAACCTTCACCTACTTTTAGAGTTGGACATCTTTTCATGCCGCTTGCTGTCTATATTTCTCTTGTGCACCTCTTCTGTTTGCGTTGTGCTCAGTGATTTTCTGTTGGCCTATTGAGCTTTCCGTATTGTTTTTAACAGCTCTTTATGTTTTCAAGACAGCAGCCTTTTCTCCACCATAAGTTCAAATACATACACACTTTAATCAGTGTCATTTCTCCTTGTTAATGATGTGTTCTTCTTCTACACGAAAGTTTTAAAATTTCTGTGGGCAATTCTGTCTTTGTTCTAACGTTTTAGTTTTAGCTTTGTGTCACACTCAGATTATTAAAAAAAAAGTCACCCTGATTTTCCCCTACTCTTTTGTATATTTTAATATATTAAAATATGACATACTTTTCAACCACTTGATCCATCTGAAATTTATGACAAGGTCAGAACTAGAACCAGCTCTATTTTGTCTTGTGGTGTTAGCCAATTTTCTTAACGTTTAGAGTTCTATCTTCTATGCCTTTTAAATGCTATTTTTATCATATGTTTTCATATAGAAGTAGACCAGCAGATATTATAGTCTACTCTGTTCTGCTCTATTGTTCTATTTTTATATTACCACATTGTTTGGAACCTTATAGCTTTATAATAAATTTTAATATATGGGAGAGTTAGTTCTCTCTTATTTTCCCCCAAAATTTTCTTGATTATATTCACCCAACTGTTCTTCCAGCTGAACTTTAGAATCTTTTTGAGGGGAAGGAGGTTACAAAAAAATCCATTCTAGATTTGTATTGGCACTGC
Source organism: Mirza zaza (assembly GCA_008750895.1). Lineage (NCBI taxonomy): Eukaryota > Metazoa > Chordata > Mammalia > Primates > Cheirogaleidae > Mirza > Mirza zaza. The sequence continues at coordinate 321,072 of VSMD01057819.1, read as the reverse complement.
ATGGAGTACCTAGTTTGGTGAAGGGATGATTGACGTTTCACATGGGGCGTCTCCGTGCAAGAGCAAGGTGCCTCCCGCTCACCCAGGTCTGGGTTTCTGTCTGTCACTCGGCAGAGCAGATGGTTTTCTTTGCAGAGATCCTGCGCATTTCCTTTTAGGTTCTTCCTAGGCGCTTTATGTTTTTGTGGTTCTTGTGAACAGGATCTTTTCTTTCATTCTGTTTTCTGTCACTTATACATGAAGAAGCTATTGACTTTTTGTGTATTATTTTTGGAGCTAGCTGTCTCGCCGCGGCTTTTACAGTTTCTGATGGCTCTTCACGTGCTTTCCTTCCGTTCCCCTGGCAGGCAGTTCCGTCCTCTGCAAACACTGTGCCAGCATCTTCCTCACATAGACATGTGAGGCCCCTTGTCCTGTGGGCCTTTGTCTGACACCTGGGCAGGCACATTTAGGTCCCCTGGCCTCCTTGTCTCAGCCATGTTTTAATGGAAGTTTGTAGTTTCAACACTAACCCGTAATGCTGCACTCCAGCTTGCTGTGTAGAGACGCGCCTTTTTTTCCTTCTTTTTATCGTGTTAAAGATGAGCCATCCGTTGCTATTTTCCTAAATGTGTTTTATCAGGAATGGATGGTGACTTTTGATAAATGTCTTTTAATCATCTGTTGGGGCAAACCTATTTTTTCTCCTAGGGCGTATTAACACGCCGGGTTGTATTAATAGAGTTCCTAATTCCGAGTCCCAGCGTCCCTCCCGCCCCCCCCCCCCCCCCCCCCCCCCCCCCCCCCCCCCCCGCTGCCCCCACCGCCCTTCCGGGTGTTGCAGGCAGCACGGTGGGCTCAGCAGCAGCCGCCACACAGGTGGTTCCCACGGTGGCCCCCACGGTGGCCCAGGGCATCCGTACAGAACTGAAGTAAGAGGACCAGGCCGAGCCCGAGGAAAGGAAGCTGGAGCAGAGAGGACGTTTGCTGGACAGGATTACCCGCACTGTTACCGTGGCGACTTGTGTACCTGCCCGTGCAAAACCGAAGTCACGGTGAATATTCGATCTGTTGCAAGTTCTTCCTAGGATTTTCCTGCCCTTTTCTTATGGTTTTGGGAACTTTCACCCCTCAAGTCTTACATAAGTAATACTGTGAAAGGCGGACTGGTGGAAGGCTGCCTGGCACACCTGAAAGAATAAGCATCCAGCAAGGCAGAGTGGGGAGGCACTGCCCCTTCCCAGAGTGTCCCCACAGCGCCTCGTGGCTCCACCCAGAGACGTGCTGGCAACCAGGACGGTTTTTTAATGTTTTCTACAAATAATCTAGGAGGGGGGGGAATATACACACCACTTGTTAGGTGGTGTCTGGGCAAGTCCTGAGATGCTGACCCCGTGGGGGTTGGTTGTGAGCACAGACGTGGCGCTCGCTGCGATCGTCCATCAGCAACGTGTCAGGCAGCCCAGCCCGCCCAGGGCACCCCGGGCAGGACAGGCGGGAGCAGGGGCGCCCCCCTTCCCAGCCACACCGCCGTCTTCCGTCCACCACCACTTTGTGTGCCGTCTCCCGGTTTTCATGAAAGGCGTGCAGCCCTCTCAGTCTGTCACTTCCCTACCGTCAGCAGTCACGGTGCCAGAGATGCGTCACGGCCTTGCCAGCGTTGCCCCTGCCGTCCCACACGCGCACACAGCACAACCACAGTGATGAAACGGCGCCCACGCGCTGCCTGGCGGGGTGCCGTGCGGGAGGGGTGGGGACTGCGGCAGACGGGCAGGCCCCCACCTGCGGGAGGCCGGGGTTCGCTCTGTGAGCACGGGAGTCTGGAATCGCCATGTCCCCCTGTTCTTGTTTTCAAATAAATCTAGATACATGTTGGCGTTTTACGCAAAGTCTCTTAACTCTTCAATGTTTATAATGACTTAGAAACACCACGCAGCCAACGCCGCATGCACCCACGGCTCGATCGCCGTCTGTGCGTGGAGAGTCACGCCTAGTCTCAGTGTCGCCAGCGCAGGGGGCCACGGACACGCGGGCTTGGTACCTGACACACGGGAGTTACCATGCGCAGGACGGGTGTAGTGTCCCCCGACACAGCCGTGCCCTGAGGACCCAGGGCTGCACTGACACTGCTGCTGCCACAAAGGACTGGAAACCGAATGACCTTCCACCTGCCCGAGAGGCGAGCCCCTAACCCAGCTGCTTTCTGTCCCTGCAGCGAGCCATGCCCAGAGCCTGACCTGCTCCTCCTCTCACCACCCGGCGTCCGTTCTCTCTGCTCTGCCATCCCTCCGGCCTTGACCTCTGCCAGGCTTTGGAGCCACTGAATTGGCCGAGGCTCCCAGCCGCCCTGCACTAGAGGGGTATAGAAAGTGCTAAGGGAGCCCGGGGGGCTGTGACCAGGTCCCCCCACCCCCAGGAAGGGACGTGCTTTTCAGAGCAAGCGCCTTTGGCTAGGCCTTAAGGGACAAGTGGGACTCAGTGTTCCAGAAAGAACAGCGTTCGGAAAGCCCTGGCACGTTGAGGAGACAGTTCCGGCAGGGAGAGGGAGGGGGCCGGGAGGAACATGCATGGGGAGAGAGCCCTGCAGAAACCACTCAGACCTTGGCACACGTGGGCGCAGGGCTCTGGGCTCAGCCACAGGGCGGGGGGGGGGGGGGGGCGAACTTTACCTGCTCCTGGTCGCTCCTGCCAGACGCTGGGCAGAAGGTGCTTTGTGAGCTGAGGGTGCCCTGAGCCCAGGGAGGCAGCAGCCCGTGGTGTCCCTCAGAGACAGACCCTCAGTGTCGCCATGCGACCCTCAGTGGGAGTCCTGGGCTCGGACCAAGAACCAGGGGAGGGGAAAGTGCTGATGAGCAGTGACGAAATGACTCGATGTGGCCAAGTGACAGCAATGCGTTCATTCAGCGACTGCACAGGCTGGCTCCATGCCAGGCGCTGTGCCCAGACAGACTTGGCTCCTGCTCCTGGGGCTCCTGGCCTTGGGGAGCAGGGGCCAAACCAGAGTAGAAAAGGAGATGAACCTTGCAGAGGTCCGTATCCAACCCCTTGCTTAGGGTGAGACCCTGCAGCTGGGGCTGGGCAGGGGCTCCCGGCTCTGGTGCTACTGCTCCCAGTTTGGAGCTCAGGAATGTCTGGGAGAGCCAGGACGGAAACACAGACGTGGGTGGCTTCCCAAAGGGCTTGCAGGAGCCTTCGCAACCACTCTGTGCACAGCTGCCCAGCTGTGCCCTGGCCCGCGCGTGGCCTTGGCTGGGAGGTCGGCTTGTCCCCTGCAGTGGGACGGGCTCAGGCCGAGCCCCAGGGAGCGAGGATTCCGTCCCGAACACTGCCAGCTCCCGGACACCTGGTTGTCGTGTCCAGTGAGGCCCAGCGGCAGGGCGTCACCCTCACTGAGGGCAGGGACAGGCGTCCCGCTCGGCTCTGGGGCTCCCCGACCTGCGCGTGCCCTGCCTCCCTGCGCGTGAGACGAAACCCTCACGTGCCGCTGGTCCCCGGCTCCCGTGTTTACCCAGCCTTCCCCATGTCTCTACCGAGCCATAACCCAAGTGGAACGAGGACGTCCATGGGAAAATGGGAAGATGGGGCCACAGAGTGTCAGGCAGCCTCAGGCTTGTCCCTTCAGTCGTTTAAGGGAGGGGACATGTGCAGAGGCTTCCAAACCTGCCTGTCGAGCAGAGTCGCCTGGGGTCCTCTCGAGAACACAGGTGCCCACACCTGCCGAACCAGGGTGCCTGGGGGCAGGGGGTTGCCTCCAGCACACACACAGGATGCCTGCAGGCCCCCGGAGAGCAGGGCTTCCCGCCTCCCTGTGCGATGCGGCTACCCCGGCGGGCTGAGCTCCCAGCAGCTGGAAACAGATGGGAAGGGCACGGAGCCCTCGGGTGAGGAGAGGACGCTTCCCATGGTGGAAGTTCCCAGGGGGGCCGGGCTCTGGATGAGGAGGCTGAGCCTCGAGACTGAAACAGAAGAGAGCTGCTTTGTGGCCTGTGGGAGGCCTGGGATGAGGGCAGGACCGGCGTATGGAGCAGAAGCCGGGAGGCTGGGACAAGCCGGCAGGTGGGGCTGCTGTGCAGATCCTCCCTGCCCTCCCCTGTGCTGGGCCAGACCCAACCTGTGGGCCGGGACCTGCCCTTCACTCTCCCGCCACCCCTGCCCCAGATGTTTCTCGCTGGCCTGAGTGTTGGCTCCCTTCGTTCCCCTCCACCTGTCACCTGGCCAGGCCTCTGAGCCAGCCTGGGCCCCTCCAGGCCTATTCCTGCCCTCTGACCACACCCTTCCACGCCCTGCAGTGATCCACCTGCATTTGCTCCTTGGCTTGAAAGAGGCGGGTACACAGCACCTGCCCCCCGCAACTCTCTGGGCCCCCAGCCCAGTCCTGCGCTGGGCCTGGTTTCTCTGGGGCCTCAGGAAGTCAGATCCTTCCCTGGGCCTCAGTTTCCTCATCTGCAAAACCCAGTGCTGGGAACGACCCCTTAACACCCGGTCTCCCACGGAGCCCTTCTCTCACGCGATGGTTACTGGACGGAGGGCGGGCCGTGGGCGGAGGGCTGGGGGACAGGTGCCCTCCCTGTCTAGTGTCACATATGCTGTCCCCAGGCAGTGGTTCTCCACCTGCCTGACCATTAAAATCACTTGAGTGATTTTAAACATGCCGACACTTCACCACCCCGTGCCAGTTAGCCCAGAACCACCCCACCCAGCCCGGGGCTGTGCGGCCCTGTGGTTAGGGGCTGCGAGGCTGGTGCATCGCCCGGCTAATTCTTTCGCTCTCAGGTGCTTTCACACACGTTGTCCTGGTTGACTCTCACCACCCCTTTGTGAGTAGACCAGGAGGTTCGGTCGCCCCCTTTTTGCCAGTAAGGCTGGGGCCAGAGTGACTTTGCCTCCCCGCGGAGCTGGGAGCTGCCTGTGGCGCCTACCCACAGGACACTGGCCTGGCTAGGAGAAAAGGCTTTGGGAAGCCGGGACTCTCGCAGCGCACCGTGGCCTGAGAGGCCTGACGCCGGCAGCTGCAGGATTCCTGGGGTCCCCAGGATGCCCCGGACGGAGCCCCTGACAGTGACATCTCTTTCCTGGCAGAAGCCCCCAGGCCCGGGCTGCCGTGTGGCTGCTATGGCAGCCTGTGCCCACCAGAGGGCGCCCCGGCCCGGCGCTGCTCAGCTGGGCTCGGCTGTGCGAGCCAAACGCTTTTTAATTGAAAATTTTTTTAATTCAAAAAGGATTTGCTGTTTGTACTCGAGTGCAGGTTTTCCTTATGCAGGAGACTAATGTCTTGAGTAAACAGATCCCGGCCCAAATCCACCTTCAAAGGTACTCTCTGTTTGCCCAAGGGAGCGAGCGGCTTCCAGAAGCGCCTGGTCTCTTGGGCAAACACGCGGGGCAGAGGACCGCGTCTGCGGGAAGGGTTAGCGCCGCCGCGGGGATTATGTCCGGGGACGTATGCTGAAATTTCATTTGGGGAGTTAGGGAAAACAAGGGAGGGGGTGGGTGGCGCGTTTCTCCAGCCAAGATAACCTAAAAAGGGAAAAAAATCCCCAGGGAGAAAGGGGCGGGAGGGGACAGCGACCCGCACGCCCCGGGGTGGGGGGTGGGGGGCTGGGTGTGCCGGGTCAGGGGGACACGAGCGTTGTCACTTCTCCCCCCCCCCCAGGAGGGTGGAACAGGAGTTCGCGGTTTATCCTGGAGGCCGGGCCCGCCGCCTCCCTGCGACCCTGCCCCCACAACTGGCCACGGGGACGGGGGCGAGTCACAGGGTCCCCGCCACGCGCGGCTCACGCAGGCCTGGCAGCGTCCCGCCCCCCACCCGCGCGGGAAGCCCAGCCCTGTGCCCACTCCGGGCTGGAGCCTCGACCTCCCTTGACCGGCCCCCGAGGCCCCTCGCGCCCCCTGCCACCCCAGCAGCCGGCACGGCGGGCGCGGCGCGGCCGGCGGGGGCAGAGCCACAGCCGGGACCCCGCCGCCCCTCGCCTGCTGGAGCATGGCTTCGCCTCTGCCGCCGGCCCGGGCCCTGCACATCTCGGCCCGGCCCTTCCCTCCCTGCCCGCCGCGCCACGTCCACGGGCGGGGTCACAGGGTCGCCCACGCCGGTCCCCAGACCACCGCATGGGGACGCTCCCTGCCGTTCTCAGGGCTGCCCGTGCGCCTCCCCGCCACGCCCCACCCTGCCCTCCGCACGCGGACGGCGGGAGCGCCCCTGCCCTCCGCCCTCGCAGGTGCCCTCGTGCTGGGCCGTACTGGGCGCGCCGCGTCCCTCCCTGCCACCCCGTGCGCCCTGGGGACGGCGCGGGGCGGTGTTGGCGGGCGGGTGCAGCCGGCGAGGGAACGAACGTGCCGAGCGGCCGCCAGGTGGCAGTGTCCTCCCAGCCGTCGCGCAGCCCTGCCCGTCGCTGTGCCTGGCCCTCAGCGGGCGGGCGGCGGGGCCTGCTCCGTGCGCCCCCGCCCATCCTCACGCCAGGCCCTGCGCCTGCGGCTTCTCCCCACTCGAGAGGCGAGTTCGCTGAGGCCCAGAGAGGAGAGGCCTGCCCGAGGTCACCTGCGGCCTCCAGCCCGCCCTCCCCACCCGCCCGGTAGCAGGTGCTGGCCGTTTGGGGCCACGCCACATCGTCAGCATCACCCTGGCCTTTCGGCTCAGCGGCCCCCAGGGTCTGCTCAGCCCCAGCCCGGACCTGTGTCCGCCCGCTGTGCTGGCTCAGCCCCTCAGGCAGGGGTGGCTGGGCGCAGTGCTGGGCCTGGGGGTCTGCCGCTGCCTCGGCCTCCCCGCCGTGTTTCCACTCTAAGAGAAAAAAGGCCCTCGTAGCCCTCTTGCGCCCCTTCGTTCTCTAGTGGCTTTTGGTCCCACTCTGCCCTCAAAGGCCTCAGCCCCTGTGACCCTCCTTACTCAGCGTGGCCCCCCGGGCTCCTTGCTGCACCCAGCATGGGTGGCTGGGGAGGGCAGGCCGGTGGGGGCACAGGGACCCCAGGGCCACCCCTGCAGCCAGGGCTCAGCCGCCTGCTGGGCGTTCAGCCTCCTTCCTGACAGCCTCCTGCACTCCCAGCCTCCAAGACTGTCCCTGAAGGAGCCACATCTTGCGGTGGCCGCATTCAACTAGGGCAGCTCCACTTCCGTCTGTTCACATAGCAGAGCCCTTTCCGAGGCAATTCTGCCAAAGGTTTTTCAAGTATGTAAGATGTTTGACAACCACCGCGCTGGTCTAAGCTCCTCAGTCCTGAAACCCGGATGGCCACGGGGATCTGTCCCCGCAACCCCACCCAGCCCCACAGACCTGCGCCTACAGTGGCCGCTCAGGTTCATCCCCGCCGGGGCGGGGCGCTCCTTGCCCGCCCTCTGCCCTGGGCGTTGAGGTCCCAGCTGGCCTTCCCGGGAACTGCAGGTGACCCACCAGCTGCACGCCCCTTCTCTAAACCTCTGTCGGACGGGGGACTCACACCCAAGACCCAGGGCCAGGCAGGTCAGCCGGGGTCTCCAGCGAGAGGGTCAAGACCCTGAGGCCTGGGCTCCTGGCACAGGGTGGAGGANGGTGACCCACCAGCTGCACGCCCCTTCTCTAAACCTCTGTCGGACGGGGGACTCACACCCAAGACCCAGGGCCAGGCAGGTCAGCCGGGGTCTCCAGCGAGAGGGTCAAGACCCTGAGGCCTGGGCTCCTGGCACAGGGTGGAGGACAGGTGCCCTCCTGGGACATCCCAGCCCAGCCATGTGGCTGCAGGGGGTCCTCGTCAAGGAGTGGCTCTGAGAATTCTGGGAGGAAAGGGTGCGGAGGGCGTGGAGTCATGTCAGAGGCGGCTCGGGCAGCCCCTCTGGGGTCTCTGGGTCAGCACACATTGTCTGTTGTCGGCAGGCTGAGCCCAGCAGCCAGGGCTGGCCTTGCTGGGGTTTGGGGCCAAGCTGATGTGCCCTTACCACCTGGAGCACAAGGACCATCCTGCTGGGTGGAAGCACACGGCACTCAGCACTCGCATGGCGGGTGGGCACCACACTGGTGTTTGCTGTGGCGCCACAGCTTTGCACAGGGGCTGAGGCCCACACTGTGGGTTACAGGCACCAGCGCAGGAGCCTGTAATCCCCAAGCTATGTCTGCACACGCTCAGGTACACACGGGCCACATGCACAGCCCACGTGCCCACCAGCGCAGGCAGAGCACAGCCCCAGCTGGCACCAGCCTGGCCCGTGGCTCTGTGCGTGGATGCCCAGGGAGGCGGCCTCAGCACCTCTGCCTGCTCTGGTCTGAGGCCCTGGAGGGGCGTCCTGTGGCATCCCTTGGACTGACTGTGTCTCTCTGTCCTCCCACCCCACCCGCAGTACGAGTACAGCTTCCGCACGGAGCAGAGCGCCGCCGCCCGGCTCCCGCCCAGCCCCACCCGCTGTCAGCAGATTCCCCAGTCCTGAGGCGCCAGCGCCGTGGGGAGACGACGACGCCCGACTACTGCCCAGCGCTGGGGCTGCAGGGCGCTCCCCTCCCTCGCCTGTCCCTCCGCCTCCTCCCACCGCAGCCAGCCCTCCCCACCCTGCCCGAGGGTGGCCCGGAGACTCTGGGCAGCTGCGTGGACATGTCCCATCATCAGCTCGCCTGACATGACAGCCCCGCCTCCCTGGGGACATTGTTCATAACCACAACTAATCTGTGTGTGCTGTAGTGACCAGCGGCTCCTAACACGTCTTGTGATGACCAGATGTCCTGCGGAAACCTTACCCACCCCGGAGTCACCCCGAGGGCCCTGGGCAGTTGCTCCAGCCGCCCAGTGACACCCGTTGGCTCCCTGCACTCCTGTCACCTACCACAGCAGACACCGCTTGGCCATTGCTTTCCCACTGGAAGACGCTGGGGCTTGGCACTTCGCATAGGACCGACCCAGGGCTTGCTGACCATCCTAGGCTGTGGAGCAAGTCCCTCTTGCACAGGCCAGATGCCCACGTGTTTCACAGCAACCCTGCAACACGCAGCAGGGAGGAGTCCGTGGGCCCCAGTGTGGACCCTGCCCCCACTTTGGACATCCCATGGACTTGTCACCCAACACGTGGAACCCCCAGAGGTCGGGTACAGAGGGGTGCTGCTTTCTTGGGAGGAGGCGGAGTGACAGGCCCTGCTTGGCTCCTGCTCCCCAGGGCGCTGTGCTCAGCCACGGCCCCCCAAGGGCTAGCCTAGGGGACACCCACGTGCTAACAGCAGCTTCAGCTGCCTCAGCCCAGCGCACTGGCCCGGGGACTACAGGGCCTCGGGCACCCAGCCCTTCTCAGAGCCAGGCTGTGTCTTGGCGGCATCTGCTTTCAGACCAATAGGAACAAAGTGATCTGAAAAGTCTCTCTGAGCCAGGTCACTGAATCTGGGCAGAACCAACATTCCTCCACGTGTGCCCATTGGTGCTGAATCCAACTCCACGCACGTTTGTGCGCAGTGGCGGCAGTGGCCCCGGGGGCCCAGCCCTGGCACGAGGGGTGGCCTCCCTCTGCCCAGTCCGCCATCGGGGTTGGTCCTGGTGCCTCAGAGTGGGAGCCTTACTCTTCGAGCGTGGGGCTTGGTGCATGGAGGGGCGTGGAAACCACTGCCTCAAACTGTCCCCGCTGCAGTGCCTGGGGTGTGGCACACAGGCGGCCGGGGGCTGAGGCTCAAATGACCCGGCAGAAGAACAGGCCAACCCGCTGACAACGAGGCAGGGGCTGAAATACCTCACGCAGCTGCAGCAGCCTGGCATCTCCCTACCTGGCCCTGGGGACCAGCCCGCCCTTGGCCCCATTTGGACACCTCTTAGTCTCTGTGGATTAGGAAATTGGCCACCTCTCTCCACCCTCCCCAAGACCTGAGGATGCCGCGGTGGGGAGGCCCTGCCACCCCAGACAGCGACCGAGCATGGAAGCATGACGTCCGGGAGGCCCGTGGCACCAAGATGGGCGTGTTTGTGAGGACCTGCCGTGGTCCCTAAAGGGAGCTAGTGTGTTTCTGGGGATTTGGGGAGCCCTGGGGAACCCAGAGAGCCTGTGTCTACTGCTGCTTTTTGGATGGTGGCTGGTTCAAAACGAAGTGGCCTGCACGACAGAGCCCGGCAGACAGGGGTGACGCCCAGCAGGCTGGGGTGGCGGGAAGGCAGAGAGCAGCGCTCTGGCCACCTCTGCCCCCTTCGTCTCGGTTTGCACCATCCTTGTCCTTCAGCCTCTTTCCCTCCCTTGATTGTGCGACGGTCTCTGGCAGGTGCCACCCGGCCGCCCTCCTCTCTCCTCCCCGACTCAGAAGGACACGTTTCAGCCAAGCTCGTGGCCCGGAAGGTCCAAGGGCAACAGTGTGGGCTCCCTGGTTGCAGGCAGAGGGGGCCGAGCAGTGAGGGTGACTCCTAGGGAAGGAGCAGGGGTGCCCTCGGCCCCCAGCTGACGCCCCCCAGGCCACTCCCGCTGGGCCCAGCTGGGCGGCCCCCTGTGTCCTCCTGCAGTTGCTGGGACAGACGGGGCCACGGGGTCACCGGGAAGGCAAACTGCATGGCCGGCGAGCTGCAGCGTCATCCCCGTAGCGTTAGGGACTTAGTCTAAGGAAAACATTGACTGTGAACGTTGTAGTAAACGGCAGCTAAGACAAGTAAGCAGTGACAATGTTAAGGACAGGTTGGTGTCTGTGGTAGGTTTTAGGCTGCTCCTAACCCTCCATTTCTTGCCTTCTGAGAGGCGGGTGAGGATGAGCACGGGTGCGTGTATGTGCGTGTGGGTGTATGTGCGTGTGCGTGCATGTGTGTGCAGTGCACGTGCCCACCCATAGGAGAACTGAGAAGCTTCTGGCTCAGGCCTAGGAACTGAGCGACCCTGTGTGTCTCCTGGGGTGGGGGTGTCTTCACAAGCCCTCGGCCACGTGGGAAGGAGGCACGGGGTCTCCCAGAGAGGTGAAGGGCCCCGCCCCTGGGTCCCCCAGCGCTTCCCACTGCTGCTGTCCCTGCCCCGCACCCTCTGTCCCTCCCAGAAAGACACCAACCAGAGCACAATGTCTCCACCGCCTTCCCTCTTCTGAAAAGTCCGAGTCTCCTTCCAGGGGCCTCGGGACGGCACACAGTGGGGAGGAGCAGGGCGCGCCCCAGGTGCACTTGCGATTTACCATCAAGGCCCGCCCCCCCACCCACCCCACCCCACCCCACCCCACCCCACCGTCCAAGAACGAATGGCAGCCTCGCCGCCATGGGAGAGGGGAGACCCACAGCCGCCCTTGCGCACTGCCAGAGGGGGCCGTGCTCCTGCCGCAGAGGGAAGCGTGGCGCTGGGGGCCCTTTGCAAGTGAGTGGGCCGGTGGGAGAAGGGGACTGATATGTGCTAAGCGCTCGCTCCTGTGGCTCTGAGCACATTTCTCCCATCATTCCCCGAAAAAAACAAAGTAACCTGGAAGTCGATGTTCCTTGCTCCTTGCTCCGGATGGAGAAGCTGAGGCTTGTCCCTGGGCACAGGGCTGCCCCGTCGTAAGCACAGCCTCCAGCCGAGCCTTTTGTCTCCAGCCCTGCAAGGGACTTCTGGGCCACCACTAGGCCCTGCCGGTCACCGTGCCACTGTGCGAGAGCCCTGCCACTCCCTGGGTGCCTGGGCGTTTGTGGGGAGTCCGGCCTGCTCCCCCGGGAGCCGGGTGGGCCTGAGGACCAAGGCAGAGCAGGGCCTCAGCGGAGCTCAGTGTATTCGGTTCTCATCTACTTACCCGGGGGCCCTGTCCCCACTCAGGCTGCCTCGCGCCTCCGGGCAGCCAGCCTTTCTCCTGTGTTCTGAGCACATGTCCGGGCGGCCGCGGCTGTCACCACAAGGCAGGGCTTTGTTCCCCCAGCAAAGGCCATGCGAGCTGCTGTGTGACCGTGTCGCCTTGGACAAGGACCTTAGGGACAACGTCCCAACTGCGTATTTATTCAAGGTGACTCTTGTACTTGGCAAAGGGAAGTTTCACTGTGTGACTGTATTCTTAATATAATTTGTTAAATAAACATTGGTTTTAACCTCTTTCCCCCGGTTTGCTGTTATGTCCGAAGCTGCCAGAGGTCCCTGTCCCTCAGGGGTGCCCAGGCCCCTCTCCAGCCAGCAGGGCCCTTGATGAGCACACGGTCACCTCCCCGGCCGTCAGCCTTCTAGAAAGAGCCGGTGTGCTCCTTGGCCGTGTTTAGTTGATACGACTGGTAAGTCAGAGGCGTTTGGGGACAGAGCAGGAAGCAGCCTGTTCTCCGGCGGCCTCAGGGAGTCCTGGGAGGAGGAAATCCCCACGGCCATGAAAGCCCGCGAGGCAAGGAGGTGCCCTCCTTCCGCCTCCAGCTCCCCAGAGCCCTCGTCTGTGTGGGCAGAGTGCGGCGGTTTCAGTCCCCTCTTGACTGCCCATCTGCGCCCCAGACGTGGCTGCAGAGGCCACGGGGCGCCACCATGGCGTGGCTCCTTGTGAGGAGCCAGCAGTTGAGGTGGCACAGTCAGAGGGCTCTACCTGCGTCAGGTCTCAGGTGCCCTCAGCCTGCGTCCCAGGTCCCTCCGCATCTCTGGCCTAGACACCCCGTCTGGGCTGTCGCTGCCTCCAGCCCTGTCACAGGAGACTCAAGCAGGAAGGAGCGAGAACAGTGCCACCCTGATCAGAGTGCTCACCTCATGGGGACCGTGAGGGTCCCCAAAAGAGTGTCAGTACCTCCAGCCCTGCCTCCTGCACCCCCAGGCCACCACGCTCTGGGCGGTCTCGGGTCTCTCCCCCATGGTGGAAGGAGAGGAGCTACCGGATTCCCCGGAGACCGGGTAGAGCTGAGCGCCCTCCACATGCAACGTGAAGAGCCGGATTTGAATCTGGCTCTGCCACCTCCTGACCACGTGTCTGTCCCAGTGGCAGCCTCCCCCCTCAGTGGCTGGCCCTGGGAAGGTGGAGTGAGGGTGCTGGCAGGACATCTGGCATGCAGCAGAGACCGTGTGACACGGGGTCTTTGGAGCCTGGGTGTAAGTCACTAATCACAGAACCGAGTCCCTCCCACGTGCTGGGTCTGGAGACACCAAGAGAGCACAGGTGGGGCCCGTGGTGTCGAGGACACAGGCCTCACGCACCACTTGGGAAGGCAGACCAGTCCCAGGGCCCGGAGGAGGCACCTTGTACACAGCCCTTGCGGCTGCAAGGAACCGAAATCTGCCTGGGCCAAGGCGGGGCACTGGCCGCCGGGAGAGTCCCATGGAGCCAAAGCAGGTGCGGCCGAGCCACAGAGGGCCAGCCCGGCAGCACCTGTTCCTCCTCATCTTTCCCCGGGGCCTCGTCCACCTCCACCTGGGCATCTGCCGGCGTCTCCCGCCCTGGCTCTCTGCACACAGCACTCACGGCCCCCTGTGCCCTCGGCCACCCAGGTTCACCCACTGTCAGTCCAGGAGATCCAAAGGCAACTGTCTCGTGGCTCCACATCCAGAGTTCAAGACAGACTGGTCAGCTAGAGCCCAGTGACCCCTTCTGCCCTGGCAGCTCTGGCCTGGGGCTGGGGCGCAGGTGTACACAAGGCACAGGGGCAGGTCTCCGAGGTTCTGACCCTTGAGAGGCTCCTATTACAGAGAGGGTGAGGCCGTGTAGAGGGCAGAGGACCCTCCCGGGAGGTGGGAGACGGGGCACCCACCCAGCAGCTCTGTGATGACCAGGACAGGGAGGTGGGCAGAGCATTGTCCATCCTCTCATCCACCCACCGCCCGTCATCTGTCTATCCAGGCCCTGCTCTGGGAGCACCTTGTACCTGCAGGCCCCAGGCCAGGCACCAGGACTCAGCAGTGACCAACATGCTGACGCCCCTGTCCTCGTGGAGCTGAGGATCTAGCCCACTCCACTCCAGACAACACACACCCCCATCCTGCACCCCCTGCTTCTCCCCCTTCTTGTTCCAGTCCAGCCAAGCCTCATCCCTAACCCTGGGCTTTCTCTCCCATCCTTGTCCCTGCCGCAGCTCTGTGCAGACTGCTGTCTTTAACAGTGCTTGGCTCTCACTGACCCATCTCCCCTCGTTCCAGGAGCCACCTGGAGGTCCCCACCTAGATGCCCCATGAGCACCTTGCCCTCAGCATGTCCAGAGCTGAATGCACCATCATCTAAGCCCCAAACTGCCCCCTTCTCCTGACTCCCCATCTCCGGAACGGCTCCACCCTCTCCCCCAACCGGAGTCACCCATGTGCCCATTTGCAAGTGGACAGTTCTGCCAACTAAATTTGGTTTCAAACCAGCCACCGTTTGCTCTTGGTGCCACTCAGCTTTAGCTCTGGCCTCGGGCCTTCCACCTGGATCACAGCATCAGCCCTCGCCCGCCTCCGCCTCCCGTGTCTTCCTCCCATCCTCTTCCTCCCACGCAGCCCCGATCCAGCCACAGGATCCCTCACACGGCCTGGACGCCTCGCCCGGAAAGGAAGCCCGAGTCCCTGGGCTCCGGTACACCTCCCTCCCAGGTCTGGCCCACCTCCCACCGTCCCCTGCTGAGCCATTTGTGGTTCCCAAACCTCTGGCTCTCACACGCCTCCTACCCTTTGCACATGCGCTTCCCTCTGCCTAGAACGTTTCTCCCCACACTTCTGCCTGGCGAGCTCCTGCTTATTCCTCAAGACCCTGTCCCTGCACCTCCCCTATGATGTGCATCTTGACCCCTTGCCAGCAGAGGTAACGATTCTCCCCTTCAGGCCAGGCCTCACACAGGTGCCACGCATTGCTGCACTAGGTTACCTGCTCCTGGAGGGAGGAGTCGGGTCGCATTTATCATCCCTCCGCCACCATATATGCGCCCAGCACAGGCCTAGCAAGACAGCAGCATCAGCAGACAGACACCAGGACAGACTCCAGCAGCACAGGGACGATGACATCCAGCAGGAGGCCTCCCTGGACAAGACCTGATGCCAGCCCCAAAGCGACCAGAGACAGGGTGTGAAAGCCAGGCCTCATGTGGCCTGTCCCTGAAGCCCCAGTGCCCAAGATAGGGCCTGGCTCCAAGCTGGTGTCAGTCCACGTGGGGACGGTGGGACAGGAAGGCGGAGTGCCAGGGGCTGCCGGCTCCTCCCAGGACCCCAGCTCTGGGGGCTGCCAGGGGAAGGGAGGAGGAGGTTGACCAACCACAGGACCCAACACTAAAACTGCAAGGGGCTCGGGTCTCAAGGACCAAGGAACTTCACAGGTGAGTTGATTCCAGACCAGATAAGGCCGGTGCACACACAAAAATCAGAGGCCCGTCTTGCTTTACGAACGTAGGTGTAAAAATCCTTAGTGAAATACTAAGCAGAAAGATGGTCGGATGCCTCACACAAGATCTGGCGGGCCAGTTTTCCGGCTGTGGCCACTCATCTCCCACATTGCCCTGGGCGGGTCGTTTCTATCCTATCACAAGTGTGAGAAAGAAACAGTGGAGTGGGTGTCAGCCAGAGCCCACCAGGAGCACAGACAGAAGCAGAGGCAGCAGCTGGCTGGCCCAAAGCCCCTCCTCACTCCTCCTTTCTCCCTCCTCCCTCCTCACCAGCCCTGTGGCCAGGGGGGGGCAGAGACCCAAGTCCCAGGAGTAGTGGTGCTGGGCAGAGGTCGGGGAAGTCCCGGTGGGGAGGGCACATGGGCTGAGGCTTGCACAGCCAAGGCATGAGCATCTCCTGCCCGCTTCGTCCTTCTCTGGAGGGGCACAGGGTTCTCAACCTTGGCTGCACATTAGAACTACCTGAGAGCGTTTAGGTTCCTGCACCTGGACCCACACCCAGACCATTAACAAGCATCTCTGCAGGAGGGACCAAGCAGTCAGTGGTTTTCAAGCATCCCAGGTAATTTCAATGTGCAGCCGAGATTTAAAACTAAATTGTTTGTTTCTTTTTTCTTTTTATTTATTTATTTATTTATTTTGAGACAGGGTCTTTCTTGCCCAGGCTGGAGTGCAGTGGCGTGATCATAGGTCACTGCAACCTCAAACTCTTGGGCTCAAGCCATCTTCCTGCCTCAGCCTCCCAAGTAGCTGGAACTATAGGCACACACTACCATGCCCAGCTAAATTTTTTTATATTCTGTAGAGATAGGGGTCTTGATATGTTGCCCAGGCTGGTCTCAAACTCCTGGCCTCAAATGATCCTCCTGCATCGGTCTCCCAAAGTACTGTGTTTACAGGCACAAGCAACCGTGCCCAGCCAAGCACTAAAATTTCTACCACTTCCCCAGCCAATGGGGCCGAGTCCCAGGGAAGGACTAGTTCACAGAGAAAAACAGTAAGAGAAGAGCTCATCCACCAAAAGACAGGCAAGAAGCTGAGCCACCAACACCAGAAGCAGCAGAAGTAACAGACCAGAGGGAAGAGGAGTTCAATATAAACACAGTGTTCTCCAGGAAATGCGGAGGACACTGGAAACATGAGGCCGGGACCAGTTGTTTGGAACAAAAGTGTCTTGGCCTGTTTGCAGGACAGAGGATGAACACAGAACACAAAACACAAACGCAGAACAGAAAGAAAAACACGGACACAAGTACAAACGGTTGACTCGAGTAATAATACAACAGGTCCATTTTATTTTTATACTCTAAAAAATTAAAGTTAGTTCCTTGTACGTAACTGCCCAGGTATTGCAGCAATGGCCATAAATTCCAGAATACATAGCCTTAGAGAAGCAGGTATCCCCTGGCTCAAGGTTTCTATGTGGTTGCTCTAGGCGCTAGGCATAGATAAAGGACCGAGATTAGCAAGGATGAGCAAGGTGAGCCACAGGGGGCATTTCTCATCCCCAGCTTCTCTTAGGGTGACCCCCCTAAGATCTTCGGCTGAACCCCGGCAGCTGTGCCTGGCTTAGGTCGCCCCTCCCTTGAGGGGTCTTACCTGTCATTGACTAACCAGCCATCTTATGGGGTGTACGCAGCAATCACAGGAACAATGTGTTAATCGTGTGGCCTCCAGACCCCCAATGCCGTGGGGCGGGGTAGCTCTTGCTTACTTGCAACTCAGGTCCTTTGTTATGCCTCTAGGCAACACCTTGTTTTTGTTATGCCTCAAGGCAACAGGGGCCTTGTCCGGAACATATTACTTTTAAATACTCTGGGCAGAGCACGTACATTACTAAATTTAATTCTTGAACTAGGAAAATATATGTCAGTCCCCTACACAAGAGCCTGTCTGTTTCCAAATACTGACAGCCTTAGAGAGAGAAAAAAAAAAAAAAAACAGATAAACCAGCAACTGCACTTGAGGATTTTAATACACTCTCTTAGAAACTGTAGTCAATTGATAACGTATGAGCAAAGATCTGAAAGATTTGAATAACATGATTAACAAGCACAGAACTTTCAAGCCAAACATAGATCCTATGTTCTTTCAAAATCAACTATGTAATAAGCCACCAAAGAAGCCTCAGTAAATTCCAGAGAATCAACATCATATCTAAAGTCATCTCTGATAATATGGTGATACAATTAGAAATTTATAACAAGTTGATAGCTTTTCAAAATTGCACACGATTGGAAAATACAAAACCTACAACTAAATAAGAAGAAACCATAAGGGAAATTATTAAAATCTTAGAGCGAAATGATAATGAAATCACTGCATATTAAAATTTGTGGGACACAGTTGAAGCAGTAGAGACAATGAAAGTTATAGCTTAAATTTATCCAAATGCAAGAAAGATTGGAAACAAACAAGCTAAGCTTTCAATTGAAAAGGTAGGAAAAGAACAAGTTAATGAAAAGAAACATGAAATAATGATAATAAAAGCAGAATCAGTGAAACAGCAACAACAGAAGTTATGAATAAAGTGAAAATTTTGTTCTTTGAAAAGACCAAAAGACAAACTTGTGACAAGACTGAAAGAAGATATAAATAAGAATTTAAACAAGAAATAACTGCAGATAAAACAGATTAACTAGTAAAACTATTAGCAACCATGTATCATAAAATATCTGAAAAAAATACAAAATGTCAAAATTGGTATAAGAAAACTAAACAATTATTAAGCAATTTAGATAAAATCAAAGACCTCTCCTCTTTCCCAAAATATCCCCAGGACCAAATCATCATATGGGGGAGGGGGTACTCACACTCCCAGGAAATGACAGTCCTTTCTGACATAACTCATTCTGGAAAATAGGAAAAGGAGGAAGGCAGCCCAAACTCATTTTAACCCTCTGCACTCTGATGTCAAGTGTGGATAATGTCGAGTGGATGATGAGAAAAAAGCAAGCGAGTGCAGAGGGTTAAGAGATAAGTTGATTCCAAACCAGATAAAGACAATACACAGATACAGAGAAACTAGAGGCCTATTTTGCTTTATAAACATGGGTATTAAAATCCTCAATAAAATATTATTGAACTGAATTCAGCAGTATATTCCATAATCATTCATGAAGACTGACTGGGGATTATCTCCTAAGAACATAAGAACAGTGCAACAGTGGAAGAAAGTCCATCCGTGTCATTCACCTCATTAATGGACTAGAGAAGAAGACTGCCACAATCATCTCCATTGATGCAGAAAATGAATTTGGTAAATATCTCAGCACAAGTCATCCCTAACTGTTCTCTTCAAGATAGGAACGAGACAGGGGTGCCTACCACCACAGTTCCTCAGTGTACACTGGAGATCAAAGCCAATGCCATAAGACAAGAAAAAGAAATTATAAGGATTGGAAAGGAAGAGAAGAAGCCATCATTCTTATCAAGTCATATAATCAGTTACATAGAAAACCTAACAGAATCAACAGACTATTACAACAAATGAGTGAGCTGGGCAAGGTTGCTTGATATAAAAGCAATTCTAGAAATGAATAACATTCCTCTATACAACCAATAAGCAACAAGGAAATAAAACTGGAAATAAGAGAAACTTTCAAACAGCCTTAAAGTGTCTAGGAATTAGCCTAACAAAGAAAAGCAAGACTTTCATGAAGATTTTTGAACTCTGATAAAAGACAAAGGATATTTCCATGAGCAGAAAGTATGGACGGAGCAGCTGAACATTCTAAGAAACCTTCCCCTGGAACATTTTAAGTTCCTTAAGGGCAAAAACCTTTGTTCTTAGTGCATACCCCATGAATAGGTCAGTATTTGGCACAAAATAGGCCCTTGTTAAGTATTTATTCATTGAATTAATGGGAAGATGCCCATTCTTCTCAAATTAATATATTCAGCTTAAATCAAAATTCAAGCAAAATAAACATAAAATTACAAATCCTTTTCTAAAAACACTTTAAGCAAGAGTTCAAGGGGAACTTGACAAAGTTATTCTAAAATGCTAAAGTGTTTATGAAAGAGTAAACATCCATAAGAGTTAAACGATTTTGAGAAAAAGAAAAGAAAATAGCAAAAAAGGGGGATTCACTCTTCCAGATCTCGGTCCTGCAAAGCTAATGAGAATGGTGCCACACTAATGTAAGGTGATCATAGCAGGGAAACTGGACATAGGGTATATGGAAATGTGTGATTTTTCTATAAATCTGAAACTGTTCTAAGATTTTAAAACATTTTTTTGAAAGCAGTGTGGTATTGATCCTCAAACAGGCATATGTAAGTGGTCTGGGAAAATAGGCTCACTTAGTGGAAATGTGTACACATTGCTGTTGGGAATATCCCTAGGAGAGGAATTGCTGGATCAGAGAGGAGGCTTAGCTTCAGAATTAGTAAATGTTTCCAAATGGTTTCTAAAGTGTTTGTAACAATTTCTAAAGTGGTTGTAGTGATTTTACATTTACACCAGCAATGTAGGACAGTCCCAGTTGCTCTACATCCTTAGCAAAATTTGATATTTTCAGACTTTTTTAAATTAGCAATTTTAGTATAAATGTCAGGAGATATCTCATTGCAGGTGAAATTTGCATTTTCCTGTTGACTAATGAGGTGGTGCACATGGTCACATGCCTATTGGTCACTTTTATACCTTCTTTTGTAAAGGTCTGATAAGTCTTTTGTCTGCTTTTTGCTTGGATTATCTGTCCTTTTCTTGCTTTATTCCTTATGTTCTTTATATACCCTCAAAGTGAGTCCTTTATCATTCATATGTGCAAATATCTTCTCTGTGGCTTGCCCTTTCACCCTCTTAATGGTATCTTTCAGTGAACAGAAGTTATTCATAGAGTCCAATGTTCAATCTTTTCCCTTATGGTTAGTGCTTTCTGTGTCATGTTTAAGAATCCTTGCCTATCCTGCCAACCCCTTTAAAAATGGCTTTTATTTCCTGCCAGTACCTTCCCTGCGCCCTGAGCTCTAGCTCGCGTTGGCCGGGGATGAAAGATAGATAAGTGAGGGATAAACAGATGTCAGGGAGGGTGTTGCATTAGTTCATTAGACATCAGCAAACACAAAGGACAGTGGTGATGCTGGTGTGCCCCACGTGTGTCATCGCCGCCGTCCTGCAGAGTGCCCCAGTGAGCAGGTGAGGAAACTGAGGCTCTAGAGAGTGCTCAGAAGCACACAGCACCAGGGCAGCAAGCCCGGGTACATACGCCACTCCAGTGCTGTACCTGAACACAGCCCGGATATGTCCACCTGAAAGGGCGGAGAGGGGGCAGGATCCTGTTGTGTGGGCGTTAGGGCGAGGACGACTCATGGGGTCAGAGTTCAGGGCCCAACTCGGCCACCTCCTGGTGATGTGGCCCTGGGCTCTGGGTCAACAGCAACCAGCCACCCGGGGCTCTCTGGAGGAGGAATTGAGGGCAGATCATTACTGGCTTGGCCCAGGGCGTGGCACAGTGCTGGGTGGAGGACGCAGCAGAGGACATTCGGACAGAGGGAGGAACCACAAGGCCCCTCCACTGTGGACAAGAACTGAGGGTCGTGTCCTCCCACTCCACCCCTGCCAAGACCTGGCCACCGGTGTAGGAGGTCTTTGTGCACGCAGGTGCTCCCTCCAGGCTCCCCCTCCAGGCTCCCGGCTGCATTTCATCAGAGGCTGAGGACTCTCCCGGTTTGGAATTTGTTTCTGGGCTAAGCACCGCCCCCCTCACGCGTCCGGATAGTGTGGGGCTTGGGGCTTGGCCAGGGCTGCACGGCTGGGGCCCCAGCACCCCACTCCACTGACCGGAGGGGGCTCCCTAGGGAGGGTCCTCTTGCAGGTCCAGGAAGAGGCGCTCTGCAGCGCGGCAAACCCCGCTCTGAGGTCCCCCACCTGTAAAAGCAGGGTCCTGGCACCTGCCTTGCACGGCAGCTGGGCGGGGTGGGCGTGAAGCCCCGCCCCTCTCTAGGCCCCGCCCCCGGGGCCGCCGGCCGCTCCGGGTCCACCCGCGCGGGGGCGCTCGGCCGCGTGCTGGGGGCTCTCGGACCCTCGGGGAGAGGCCGCGCAGCTCCTCCCAGCCCCCGACGGGCGGAAAATAAACCCACCGGCCCGCGCCGCGGGCGACTGCTTGGCAGGAGGCCGCCCTCCGCGAGTGCCCTCCGCGCCCGCCCCCTTCGCCGAGGAGCAGCCCGCGTGGACCCGGGACCTCTCTCCACCCGCTGCTGGCCGCGCTCGCCCGGCTTGAGAACGCGGACTAGCTGGAGCCTCGGCCTAGGCACTGCAGGCCCCAGCTCGTCCCTCCCTTACTCGAGGGCCTGGACACTTCACACCTCTTAGCCTCAACTTTCGCATCCGTAAAATGGGAGGGCAACCGCCCCCTACGAAAAGGAGTCCAGCAGGTTAAAGCTGTATCCCTGTCGCCCAGCTTCCAGGCCTCAGGCAAGCCACCTGCACCTCCCTGAGCCTCAGTTTCCCCAGCTGTAAAATGGGATAATGAAAGTCCTTACCTCACAGGTCCTTGTGGGGTGAGGCTGCAGCACGCGGCAGCCAGTGCGTGGCGCTGCCCGGGTTGTGACGCAAGCTCGGCGGAGGCCCCTCCCACAGCTCCAAACCTGTGCCCCAACCCCACGGGTTGTCATTTAGGGACCGAGGCCCCCCACTTTGGGAGCTGCTGGCTTGGAGCAGAGTGAATGCTCCGTCCGGTCCCTGGCCCGCGCGGAGGACGCGCTGGGCAGCCGCAGGTGTCTGGGCCGGGGGCCTGGAGGCGGCGCCCCTCCCCTGGCTGGTCTTCAGGGCCCTCTCTGGTTGAGTCACCAGGCAAAAACACTCAGCTTTTTGACACCATCCAGAAAATGAAAATGTCCCAGGCGCCTAATCCTTCCCTTCCTTTTGGCAACTTAAGCCGCCCTGAAACGTGGCCAAGATATCGAAGGCCGGGTGAGCGTCCAGGCCCGCGCGAGGCTCCCGCAAAGCCGGCCTCGGGGGCTGGGGGGACTGGGGGCACGAAGCCACGGTCTGGGTGAGACTCCTTCTGGCCAGGTACGCCGTGACCTCTGCCCCCCACCAGCCTGCCTCCCAGCATGCCTCAGACCGCCGACCTGAGGGGCAGCCAGGAGCCCTGACTTCCTTCCCGCCCCACTCCCCGCAGAAAAATATTTGGAATGGTCTTTGACTGAAACGAGATTAATCCTCAGCTCCCTGACAGTGTCTTTGGGCATGTGTTTTTATAACCTCCCTTTCAAATGAGAACCATTTGTCGCCGGGAAGCTGGGGAGGCCCTGCCCCAACTGCTGGGCCAGACATCACCGGCACCTGATTGAATGTCAGGGACAGTGGGAGGGGGCAGGGCTGGGGTGAGGGTCGCATGTAAGCAGGGCTCACTGTCCTTCCCAGCCAGCGGCATAAGCCGGATCACATGAATTGCAACCCTCATTTTCCCACACCACATGTGCCCTTCAGCTGGTGCCTTTGCCTCTCTGAGCCTCGCTTTGCTCATCTGTAAGATGGGGCGATGATGGCCCCTAGCTCCCCAGTGACATGTCCAGCCCAGTGCCTGGAAGACGGCAGACCTTTGACCTCTGCGGAGGCCTTTGAACACAACTTCAGCTCCCTGGGAACTCCTGGTGGGAGGAAAGTCCCCAGCTGAGACCTTCCTGAGGGCTGCAAATGTCCCTCCTAAATGCAGTTCGAGTCTCCGCCCCTCCAGACCTGCCAACCTGCCAAGCGAGAGGGCATCTCTGCAAAGAACTGAGTTGCCGGGGCTTCCATATGGAGGGGCCTGTGTTTATAGGTGCCACCATGCAGGCTCTTTAATTAATTCTGAGCCCGTGGTCGGTGGCCTCCCCTCTCGGCACAATCCCCCTCCAACCCCGGTCCTGTTTGAAGTCTGCAACACCCCTCCCTTCCCGCTGTTCCTGCTCGTTGGAGCAACCACAGAGCCTCAGGGCTCGGCTGGGAGGGATTTACTGGAGAATTTCAATCATGGGGTCTTGGCTTAAACTTGTTGCTTCCTCAAAAATCTCCCCAGAAGTTTGGTACATGTGGAACTAAGGCTTGAAGGAGGGCTCCGATGATCTCAGAGCTCCACCTGGGCCTGGCAGAGACTCTCAGCCCTCGCCTGGAGGAGGAGAGCACAGAACAGCGAAAGCGGCAGGCTCCTGGGACGGTGCGGAGGTACTGGGATTCCTTCACTTTTAAGGCGCTGATTAGAAATGGTATTTCCACCTTGGCCATCACCCCCTCCCCCGGCCATGACACTTTTGTGCAGGTGTCTGATCTCTCTTCTGTTGATCCTGGGGCTGGGGAGAGTTTGGAAAGGAGTCTAGGTGGAGAGTCCTGAACTGTGGAGTTGGCACCAAAGCCACGCTGATGTGCCATTTTTCTTAATCCGCGTGGCCGGCTTCCCCAAAGGCACTCCCTGGGCAGCTTTCAGACTTCGCGCCCACGCCCTGCCAGGGAGCAGAGCCAAGAAGGGCCCGGGACCGCCCCCACCCCAGGGCTGACTCATTCCCTCTCTCGAACAATCTTATAAGCAGTGATGGATAAGCCGTGGCCCCAACAGCTGAGGCCCTGGGGAGAAGAAACATCCTTTGCACTTTCTCGTGAAGCCTCCCACTTCTTCCCTAACAAGTGCTGAAAGCGGCACACACAGAAATACCTTGGGCTCCCGTGACTAACGAGATGACCGCATCGGGCAGCAGCACGTGGGGGTAGGACCGAGCTGGCAGTCCCGTCCCGGTCCCCGGGGTGAGGTGTCCGGTTCCCTCCCAGGACGCTCCTGCCAACGGAGCTTTGAAGCCCTGGCCAGGCCGCGCCCGTGAGAAGCGGGACGGGGCGGGCCCGCCGCCCGACTGCGCAGATCGCCCGAGATAAAGCAGCCGCAGCCGGTCCAACTTGTGCTGCTTCGCTCCTTCCAAAAGCCCTTTCACATGGTTCCACTTCGCTGCCTGCTTTGGTGAAAGATATAAAAATTTCAAACCACCACAAAGTAAACATTTCAAAACCCTCTCTTTTCAAAATCAGTCACATTTTCAAAAATCCCTTGAATTCCATCTCCACCCCCCCACCCCCTGCTTTTGCTGTCTCTGCATTGGAGTGTTTTTCATTAATTTAGCAGCAACCCAGGTAAAGCCGGTGTTTTCGAGCCGTGTTTTACGGGCGGGAAGTGGCTTTGTTATTTAGTAGATGTATTAGATAAGTCGATGTCTTGTCAAAATCAAGCAGGTTTTCTTTATTAGGGTGAAATCGTAATGAACTCATCTGCTTCTAATATTTATAAAGAGAAGAGAGGCCATTAATTCTGCTGCTTGTGAATAAAACCATCTGTGATTTCTTTCCATTTGATGGGTTTTGGTTTTAATATACATTTTTCACAAATAAGCACAGAGATTTTTTGGTGAAAATGTCACATTCAGGATCTCATAAAGAAAGAATGCAAAGAGAGGAAAACTAAATGTTTTGTTAGCTAAGTAATTTCTCACCTTGCAGAGTGGGGAACATTTGAGCCAACTTTAGCACATTAGGTGATAGAATCGCCCGTTCAACGCTAATGCAATCCATGACATGTTACAAGGCAAACCTCGTCCGTTTTGAAGTTTGTTTTCCTTCGGGAATTACACAGTTCGTTTAACCTAATCTGTCCTGACACTTGAATTATAATATTATGAGCTTCTTCAGGGAAGTAAAACAGTAGTTGCCTGCTTAAAAGCAAAGCAGAAGTTAATAAAGTGGGCAAAATGTCAAGGAAAAAGGGCTAATCGAATCATGGTGTCATTCTCTAGAGAAAATATAGTCAAGTTGTATTTTTTTTTTTCCAGTGGAAATCTTGGACGCCTAATGACATATTTCTGTCCAGGAAGAAATTTGAACTCTGAAGCCAAACTTGATTAAACCCCAAACTGCAAGACCTTGCCCAATGGGACCACTCGGGACTTTGACTTCTGGGTGTCAGAGCTTAATTAAAATATTCATCCAGCTGCTCTCCCCTTGCCAAGGGGGCCCAGAGGAATTAAACCAATAAGCTTAATTCTATTAGTTCACCTGCCTGTGTACACAGAGATGCAGAAGACCATTTACTGGTTCAGAAAAAAATCATCATAGCCACCCTGTAAATCCAGCACGGGCCGCCATCGCGGCAACAGCGAGATGGTCCCCCAGATAGATGTAACACCCAGGAATCTGACTTCCGACTCCAAACACGCGCAGCTATTTTTAATACTCTTCCAAGAAAACTAAAATGCCAAGCAAGTCAATATAAGGGTTTATGTGTGTGTGCGATGATTTATATGTCATTTATAATAACATGTAACATTTACCAACCTCTCTGTGCCACCGTGCTGAGCCTTTCTCATTCATGTCTCGAGGAAACCTTCAGTTCCACCCTAGGAAGTAAACACTATCGTTACCCCCACTTGATGGATGAGAAAACCGAGGCTCTATGAGATGAAATGACTTGAAGCCCAGAATTCTCAGACCACAGAGTCTCCTGAGCTCTTACCTCGTAGTAATGAGGGCCCCACTGACATTTTGATCTTTGTTGTAAATTTCATTATTTACCTGTCATACCCGTACGTAAAATCCAGAAGGTATAAGGCTGTAAAGCAAAAAGTCAGCCCCATGTCACCCTCCCCTCCGCCCCCATTCCCGTCCCCACGGCAGCCTCCCACCGAGGACAGTCTCGTGTCTCCTTCCAGAGAACGGAGGCTTAAACCAGCAAATACGCGTATGTTTCCTTTTGTAAAAACTCACGTGGAGGTTAACAGGCATGCTGTTCTGCAGCTTGCTTTTTTCATTTAATAATATATCTTGGGAGAGTTGGCCATCACTTTTAAGACGCGTGCCATTCCATCCAATAGATGAATTAGATTGACCCATATGGGACGGTCCATATTCAACCATTTTTCACCAGCAAAAAAATGGCAATTTCACGTGATTCTTCCTGGGATCATAATTGGTTACCCAATCTCCTGTGATGGGCATTTGGGTGGTTTCCTACCTCTGCCCTTACAGTGCTGTGATGAATATCCTTTGCACGCACTGACAGGTATTATGCGTAGGAAAAATTCCTAGAAGTGCCACTGCCTTTGCCACCTTGGGTGAGTCAAGTCCCTTCCCTTTGCCCAAATGTGAAACTGAAGCGTTGGACCCTTTCTGAAGGCCCTGGCAGGCTCTATTGTTGTGCGAGACTGTCATCCCCACATCTGTGATTCTATATCGTAGCTAGAGATTACCCATCACAACCCCATGAATATAACCACAGCGCTGGCTCAGGGTCCCCCAAATCATCGTGGAAACAAGTGTTTTCCACCAAACAATGCTAACTCCCTCCCTACTGGCTGTATCTGTCAACCAGGGAATGAGACATTTCCCTGTGATCAATACAAATGGAATAGAAATCTATCCTGGGAAGCAGCAGCGAGCCTGGGTTTTTAATAAGGGGACCTCCAGAGGATATTGCATTCCTATAACAACAGCCAACAGACCTTGATTTTTAGTGTCAGAGGCTGTTTAATGCAGAGGTCTGAGGCTAGGGCCTGGCCGGGTACTGGGTGGCAGTTTCAGGATGGAACCAGGCTGGTCCTTAAAGGCTGTTGCAGAAACCTGCCCACTGCCTGTCGTCAGCCCTCTGTGGGCCACCTGTTCGCAGAGGCAGCCACAGTTGCCAGCTGGGCCAGGATGGAGCCGGCACGGCCAGCCGGCCGGCCAGCAGAGGTGATCTGCAGCCACAGATCTAGTTATTTACGGCTTGCCTGTGTCCGCCGGCAACCGGCAGCTCTCGGATGACAGCGGTTCGTCTGAAACAGGACCAGGTACTTGGGCAGAGGTGGCAGCGAGCACAACCAACCGTATTGATAGTCTCTTTTCTTGTTATAAATTAATCTGACAACAGAGTGACTCCAGGAGACACCCTGAGTTACCATTTCTAAAGACTTGAGAGTGGCCAGCTGTGAACCGTCCAAGACAATCTAGGATGTTCTGAAAACCCGATTCTTGCCCAAACAGCCGAGATAATGCTGAGTTCGTCTCTTGATTCTTCTGCCTCTTTTTAAATTATCTGATGATACAGACCAGGGCTGGGAGAGACGGTAGAAACAGGAAAACAGCTGGCATGTAAGGGAGATGGGATCGGCAGTGATTTATTTCTAAGGGCTTGATATTTTAGGTTGTTGTTGTTTTGCATGTGCAATAAATCATATTCTAAAGTATCTGTTAATAGAGTGTTTTATTCTTAAAAACATTTTTTTAAAACATTCTTTCAAGTGGATAGGTTGTTTCTTGAAATCAAATCCTCAGGTTTTATTAAGAGATGTGACAATAAGAATGTGTCGATACATTTTTCCACTGGGAAATTTCACCACTGATCTTACCACCTAGAAAAGGTCTTGTCCCTTTAAAAAAAAAAAATCAGAAGGAAAAGAAAGAGAAAGGGATCCTTAGATGCTACTGGTTAAAATACTTTGTTTGAACATATATGTAAATGTATTTAGTCCATTGGCTTCTTAACCACTGAATTCATGTTTAAGAATTTTAAATTGCATGATGAGCTCTCTCTCCAAGTTTCCAAAGGCATCTCTCAAAATTGCTTCTGCCAACGCCTTTAAAATCAGGCACAGAGGTCCCCCAAGGGTGGTCTTGGGGGATGATCACAACATTCCTCTGCGCAACGCAGCAACGCCCGGCTCGTGGCCACTCGCAGACCCTCTGTTGACAGTAACAGACGAGGCTGCGGCTCGGGGCCCATCTCGGCCTCGGCTCCCCGGCCAGAGGTCAGGAGGCGAGTCTCCCAGACGATCTCCTGCAAGATCTGAAGAGCTCTGAGAATATAACAAGTAGTAAAAGGGCAGGGGAGAGGGGCGGGGGAAGCAAGAGAGAGAAAGAATAAAGGCAAAATTAAATTTTCACAATTAAGTATACTTTTTTTCATTTAGTTAATTTCCAGCCGCTCACATTTATTGCACATTAATTATGCATACAGCTTCTGTGTGAGTGAAAAAGTGGAGAATGTGATCCTTATCCTTTCACAGAGGAGCGGGCCGCCACGCTGGAGGCCTCGGTGGCCACGGCCGGAGAAGCTTCGGGTCAGAGGGGCGGGAGCGAGTCCCCCTGTGAACAGCCAGGGCCGGGCGGCCGCTCCACTCCCAGCCTGTGCTCTCCGGTCCCCCCACCCCCGACTTTCTTAAAAGTGTTTCCTACAGCAGGGGTGGTGACCAAGGGGGGCTGGGGGCCTGGAGGGTTGACTGGATGTGTTTCTGGGCCAAATCTGGGGACAGACCCCAAACCAACCCCTGCCCGGCCTGCCTCAGCTGGCATCGGCCAATGTCTGTGTTCAAAGCCACAGGCCCAGGCCAGGAGCAAAAGCAAGAAGGCGACTCGCAAGGCCTTGGCGGGGAGTGTTGGAGGCATATTTCCTCCCCCCAAGCCCCTCCGGGCCCCACAACATGCCAAAGGAAGCGAGGTTGTGGGAGTATCACCTGGGCCACCCCACCCACCCTGGGCCCCAGCCTCAGACTCCTGTTGGCCCAATAGTGGCCTCGGGAAGGGCTGGGCAGGTGGGCCCTCAGCCAACACGCTGTGTGACACTAGACCAGGACCACAGCCTCTCTGTGCCTTCCTCTCAGAATCTGCCTCTCTTCCTGGGAGGGCTCCCTGAACCTGCTGCCCCTCACCACCCAGCCCAGAACCCACCAAAGGCAGCCCCCTGTGCAGGCAGATGTCGGGATTGACCCACTGGCACATCTGTAGCATGGGGCCCGGATGGCCCCTCAACCAGCTGCCCAAACTTTGGCCAAGAGTGTAGACGCAGGAGCCCCAGGTCCCTACCTCCATCCAGGGAGAGTGCCTCTGGGATGGAAGCAAAGTTGTGGTCACTGGACTGAGACCCTCGTGCTCTGCACTTCCTCCCTATCCCCAAGGCCAGATACCAGGTCACCTCGTGGGTAGGGAGTGTCCCCCTGGGCCAGCCTGGGCAGGACAGTTGCCCTATTTCTTGCACAGATTCTGAGCTGACACCCCCGGGACCCTGGCCCGGCCCCACTGCCCCCACTGCTGGGTGATTTGGGAAGGTGGCTTCTCTTCGGATCTGGATTCCTCATCTGAAAACGGGATTCAGAACTGGACACAGAGTCATCCTGGGGTTTAAGTGGAGTGTTGCCTACGACACACCCAGCCCAGGATGAACACCCAGAAATAGCCCAAGGGTGGGCACAGAGACCCATTTTACAGTTAAGGACACTGAGATGTTTAGAGGGGAGGTGCCTCACCTACATGAGACAGGGCCAAGTGTGTGAAGGTCACGGAGCTCTTCTGGGCCACCACTCTCAGCCCACCAGAGGCTGGGACCTGGCCCCTTCTCCATCCACGATGGCAGAGATGAGGAGTTAGAAAAAGAAATTCTCACACAGGGCCCCCTCTCCCCCAGGATTGGCCTCTGCAGCAGGCCTGGCAGCTACCACCCCACACAGGCAGGGAGACCGGCCCTTGGGCTGCCCGCTGCCGTTTACAACCACAAACCAGCCAGGGATATCAGCCCCGGGAACAAAGACCGCAGTGAGCAGAGCTGAGCTTTATCCCAGAGGTCTGCAACCTGCACAGGAGAACCGCCCGGCCCTTGACTCCACCGTGGGAGGGGGCTGGGGCCTGGGCCGCCCCCTTCTTTTTGTCTTTTTCTTTCTTTTTTTTTTTGTGTGTGTGTTGGTTTTAATAAAAACTGTTCTCCCATAGTCCTGCTGGAGCAAACTATAAAACATCTCTCCTGTTCTTTTCTCCTTCTCTCTGGAATCCCCACCTCATTCTGCAGTAGCTATGAAGAACTTTAAAATAAAATTGTCATCATAAAGAAAGCAACCATGCCTAATAATAAACAACATGTTTAACATTTATTACTCCGTGTTCTGACAAACTAAAACGTGAAAACATGCCAAAATTTGGGTTTCATAAAACAATTTCTCATCAAGTTCTTTCCTTTAACAAAATGCCTCTGTTTCATTCCTGGCTGGTGAGATTCATGTCAAATGCAGTAGCATTTCCAGAAACGGGTGTTGGGCCTGATACTTGCACAATCCCCAAAGCACATCTTTGGCACTGTTAGATTTTCTGTGATTGACAGTATTCTTCCATAGTGAACGGTAGTAAGCAACCATGTGACATGGGGACGGGCGTGTGTGCCACCATCGTTCGGAAGCAGGACAACTTACAGCACAGCCGGTCACAGGCACCAAAACCCCACTTTTTTTCTAATTGTGGTAAAATACAGATAATATAAAATTTACCATCTTAACCATGTTTAAGTGTACAGTTCAGCAGCATTAAGTACATTCACATTGTTGTGCAACCGTCACCCTGTCCGTTTCTACAATCATTTCATCTTGCAAAACTGAAACTCTGTCCCCATGAAACAACAACTCCCCATTCCTCCCCCCAAGCCCCTGGGAACATCCATCCCATTTTCTGTGTCTATGAATCTGACTACCCTGGGTACCGCATGTAACTGGAATCATCGGTATCTGTCTCTCGGGGCTGGCTTATTTCACCTAGCGTTGCATCTGCAAGGGCCGCCACGCTGTAGCATGTGTTGGAATCTCCCCCGCTTCATAAGGCTGAATGATGTTCCACTGTACCAAGACTCTACCTCCAGCGTCACACAGAGTGCAGACCCACGTTCCAACGCGGGGACACACCCAGATTGCACCCTAAGCTGTCCAGGGCCATGGATGCACACCAAAATGCACCCGCTGCTCCCCAGTCTCACACATGGGGACAGACGTGCGCGTGTGAGAACCGCTGTCCTGGCCCTGCGAGATACTCAGTCCCACACGCTGCTAAAGGCAGAGTCACGCCTCAGCCCTCCGTCTGCCGTTCTTACGGGCGTGAGCACAGGTAAGCCCGCCCGAGTCAGAAGGGAGATCCTGCGGACTCTTAGACACCATAGCTGGAGGCTCCCAAGGACCCATCTCAGCACTGGGGGGGGCATCTTGGCACTCGAACCCCGAGCTTGCCCAACTCCCCCCAAGCCCCCGTCTCCGGGCTCCTCCGCAGAGTAAAGGAAGGAGTTGCCCCACACCTAGGGAGGCCTCACAACTCCTCTGAGCTCAGCTTCCACGGCCCCAAGGGGAGCCAGGACTTGCGGGGGACCCCAGTCAGCCCAGGTTCCACAGAGATTCAAGCCCCCCCCTCCCCACCAGCCCCTCCTCTGGGCAGGGGAAGAGCTGCAAGAACAGGCTGCCCCGCACAGGGGAACGGGAGGGTGGGCCCAGGGTGGGTTCCGGCCAGGGACACATCCCTGGTGCACCTCCTGAGCACCTCCTGTGTGCAGGACACTGCTCTCCGGAGCACTGGGACCCAAGGTCCTTCCATCCCCTTCCAGCTGCCCCACCGGGGGACCAAAACCGAAGGAAGCCTTTCGAGTAACCGCACTCCACAGTGACTGCTGCTCTGAGGCTCCAGCGCCCATGTCCCCACTGATTCTCGAAACCCCTCCCTCTCAAACAGCTGGCAATTTTCTTCAAGCGGTCACGGTGGTCGGGATAGGACCCCTACTCTCAGCAATGCTCGCTGAGGTGCCTAGGGGTGGGGTTTAGGACTTTCGAGCTTAGAGCAAAAACTACATAGCTCTAGATACGTGTCCACACAGGTGAAGCACGCGTGGCACGTTCCCACGTGGCGACCGGGGCCGGTGGGTCCGAGCTGTCGTTGTACTCTTGCTTCCGCTTTTCCATGTGCTTGGTATTTTCACGATAAAAAGTTGGGGGTAAAATCCCTCTCTCTCATCGTGCCCTCCTTTCATCACTTCCTGTCCTTCTGTGCTCCGTGACCACAAAGTGACCAAGTGGCCCAAGGGCATGCGTCAGGGATGGGACGTGGGCAGAGCCTCCCACCGGCCAGAGTCGGAACAGAGTTAAGGTCATTCCTGCAGAGATGAGGGTGAACACGGCGGTGACCCGTGGCCCAGGCAGCCCTGCCTCGTCACCCTCCAGGCGGCGGCCAAGAGGACAACACGGGTCCCAGAGAAAAAGCTAAAAGAGCTGGGATCAGAAGACAGGGGCCAGGCTGCAGCCGGACGCCCTGGAGCTGCCTTTGACACCAAGACATCTCCCCTGTGAGGGCCCGGGACGGGGGCTGGACAGCCTCTCTCTGGCCGCTCAGCGTCCGAGGCCAGGAAGGACGGACGAGGAAGAATTGCCCAAGAGGGTGTTTGTTTTAATCATCAGAGATCAAAGCCAAGTCCCCTGGGGCTGGGGCTCCTCCAGGGTGGCTGCTGCGGCTCCAGGCCCTTTTTCTCCCCCTGCCCCAGGGTGGCGGGCTCAGCATCCCCCGTCCCCTCCAGAGCTGCTGCCCAGGGGGACCCCACATTCCTCAGCGGGGCAGGTGTCCAGGGACCTCAGGGCTGAGGTCTCGCTGAGTTTATGGCCTGGCCTTGCAGAAAGCCAGTCGTGGTAAGAAGCACCGAGGGCAGGATTGTGCAGCTAGAACGCCAGCGTGTCCAGGGGGCCTAGAGCCCGCTGAGGCTCCGCCCCTTCAGGCAGGATGGCAGGTGACACCAGGGCCATGGGATGGCACATCTGGCCCCTCCTGCCTCTGACCAGTAAGCCTCCTAAGTCACTGAGCCTCTGTTTGCTGTTCTGTAAAAGGGGCCAATACTTGGCTCAGAGCTGGCAGAGTGAGCAGCAGCGGTGGGGTCATCAGTGCCGTTGTCAGCCTGTGTGTGCTCACGATGCCGCTGCCCCCCAGAGCTGCCGTGACCTGCTGATGCGCATTTTAGGTGACACACAGGCCATGCACAATTGGCAAGTAGGTCTAGACGTTGAGCCCAGCAAAGCCGCACTGCCCCTTCCTGGGCCGGTGTCCCCGTCCAGGGCCTGCCGTCCCCACGCCTGGCATGGGATGGCCTGGGCTGCCGAGGACAGAGGCCAGAGGCTTTGTCCCCACTGCTAGCCATGAAAGAGCAAAACCACTGCAGGGTTCAAAGGCAAAGAGGAAAATGCAGTAACTCGTCCCAGACGCCGTCACTTTATCAAAGCTGATCTCAGGGAGCAAAGTTCCCACCAGGAGAGGCCACAGCCTCATTAGGGAGCTCTGGGAACCATGAAAAAGCCAGGCCGCCGCGCGCATCCCGGGGACAATCAGGCCTTGTCCCTCCGCCTTCAAAGGCGATCTCGCTGTCTCTGCACGTGTGCGCACGCACGAGCGTGTGACAGTAGCTGCGTGGGTCTTTCTCCGTCCTCTTTGTCTCTTTCTTTTTGGCTCTTTTTCTGGGCTCCTCCCTCTCCCTACCCTTTCCCCTCTCTCAGCGCCAGGCTACCCTGCGTGCTCCAGGTGCTCTGGCGTCTGCCCTCTGGGGGCCCACAGACGGCCCGGGCCGCACAGAGCTACCCTCACGTCCTCAGAGGCGGCTGCAGACACTATGCCCACCCCCAAGAGAGCAGCTTAGCCGAAAGCCAGGAATGGTGCAGTCACGTCCCCCGATTCCTTCCTGAACTCTCATCTCCCCGTGGTGAGCGCAGAATGCTAACTATTCCCCCACAGCAAACTCCGGTTTCCGGATGCCTCCCTGGGACGTGGCAGGGCCTAAGCCGAGATTCTTCTCCAAATCCCGGCCAGCAGCCGCCCCCAAACCCCACCCCCACTCCCATGGAATGTGTCTTACCCGTGTCGGGAGTTACAAGCAGGGCGGCCACACATCCCTCCGCACCCCTGGACGCTGCCGGGGCCTGGGGTTGGGAGGCGTCCTGCCGTCCGGAGACACACATTTGTCTCGGGAATGCCACCCAAAACGGACCCGGACCCTGAACGCACACACAACGCAGGCCTGCCCAGGCCACCAGCACCCTGGCCCTGGCACCAGGAAAGGCTCCTGTACCAGAGACACCACGTGTGACATGCAGATTCCTGCACCAGGCAGTTACTTGAGGGATCAGCACGTTGCTTTAAGCGAGAAAGCAAATTCTGCATAGCTGTTTTTGTCATAACGCCAGAGGAAGCGGGCGCAATATTTTCGAAATTAGAAACAGCCTTGGTTGGGTCGCTGCCCCTCGCTGATGGTACTCGGGTATTAATCCATTAAGGCAATCAAAAGAGCTTAAATAAAAGTCTGAAGCCTGCAATATACATGTCAATGAACAAGCGGTAAAACTTCCTGAAAAGGTGATTTCAAAGCCATATTGCCCACGCTTGGCAAATTGCATATTTAATTATTTTGTCAGTCCCTCTTTCTCCTCTAATCTTTGGGGAAAATGCCTTTGGCCATACGAAACCAGTTAGGGTAATTAAGGTACGGTGGAATTAGGTGTCGGCTGATTTCTCAGAAAGATGCCATCCTCTACCCTGGTATGAGATGCGTGCAGGCCCCAGAAGGCAGACGGCATTGTAATGTCTCCCTTTCTATAGAAAGATCAAAGGTCTTTTGCCCCTTTCAAGATGTTTGTAGAATTTGTTTCCCAATTATCCCACATTTGCGCACTGGGACATCCTAGTTAACTCTTTGATGGCACCTCTGGAATTGGGCCGTAATTGAGATCAAGCCGCACCTCCCCGCTCCAGGCCGGGAGCTGAGATTTCCAGCCGGGCTGGGTCTGTGCTGCGAGAGCGAAGACGGTGGATGGGAGGTGGACATGGGGAGCAGGCTCAGGTCTTTGTCCCTTAGGCTTCAGCCCTGCTCTGGGCTTAGGGAGAGACTCAGCCCTCGTTTCAGACTCGGCTAAGCTTCGGTAAACTCCCCCGGCTCGGACGCAGGTGGGAACTGCGGCTGGGATTTTGCCTTTGCAAAATTTTGCCATTTTTAGAGCAGAGCCTGACTGCCTTTGAAGACCATTCTAGAAAGAAAATATACTGAATACAGTATTTTCCCAGGCAGGAATCTCTCTCCAGGTCCAAGGAAGATTTAAAAAGAAAAAAAATCATCAAATATTTGGGAAAAGTGAAAAAAATGGGTCAAAATTTGAAGTTATTGTACTTTGAAACTAAATGTGATTAAGAACAGCACACCAAAAGTAGAAAGTCAAATGTGAAACTATTTTCAAGAAAATCTAATACAAAATCTTTTTCTAGCACGCATTTTATTTACTTTTCGTGTTTCCTTTTTTCACGTTCTGTTGATCTTTCTCGACTTTGCAAATATTTTTTCCTGATCGCTTCGTTCAAATAATTTGTCTTTAACATCTTTGTCTCAGCTTGAGAGAGAGAGGGAAAGAGAGAAAGAGAAAACTAAAGCCCTTCTAAATCTCTTTATAGTAAATGCAATGGCCCTTTTGGAGATAATTTTTTGAAAAAGTCTTCAACAATTTGAAAAATGGAATAGCATCGATCCAGGGAACCATAGTCCCAGGACTGCTCTGGGAAATGTTGCTGGCATTTTTGTCTTATTCTTTCTTTCCATTTTAAGACTTAAAAATCCACCTGTGCCCTGCACATTTTAAATGGAGGCGACGAGGTCCCGAAAGGCTCGGAAGGGAAAGCTGCCCTTACAAGGCCTGCTGTTCTCGACGTCCTCCCAGAGACGCCAGGGATCGTGGTGGCTGCCGGCCCTGCCACACTCTCTCCAGACAGTAAGCTCAGAACGCCTCGTGTCTCCGAGAAATGATTCCCACTATGAGAAATCTCCCCTCCACCGCCCCTCCAAAAATATACATTGACAGAAAAACGTCACAAGGAAATGCATTTTCTGCTGTTTTGCCCAGAAGAAGTGTGTGTGTGTGGGTGGGGGGGGTGTTACAGGCTCTGGTGTCTCCGCAAGCTGAGAACAAGTGACTCCTGTCGGGGTTTCTGCCGCCGGGGCAGGGGCCCGGAAGGTTCTCCCTGGGAGGAGATGGGGTGGTCCCACTGGGGAGGGGACCTGGCGTGGAGTTGCCAGATTTGGCAAAAAAAATACATGACATCCCATCACAGGTGAACATCAGGTAAATGGGGAATAATGTTTATAGCATAAGTATGTCCCAGGACAACTCTTGGGCTCCAAATGGGGCATCGGAAGCCGGGTGGGGACATCCTAGTTTTTCCGGCTGGAAGCAAATTGAGCCCATGAAGGGAAGAGTGCTTCATGTTGGGCTGGGAATGACTGCTGTCTGTCAACTTGCCGTGTGACAGACTCACGCCATCTTCCCTCTGCACCCCAGGGAAGCGTCCCATCCGTGACTTGGGGTCGGAGTGGGGTCCGAGGCCTGCAGGAAGGGAGGAAGCCACCGGCCCTGTGCCCACCCTGAGCGAGGCTTTCTGGATCTCACTCAGCCCTTGCTTCACAAGCCCCCGGCTTGGCGGCCTTGTCCCTGCTGCATGACGAGGAAACTGAGGCTCTGGGGGGGAAGTGCCAGGCTGGCCCACCAAGCAGACAGACATGGACACCGAGAAATTTCGGTTGGATTATTTTTAAAGCACCAAACTTCATTTGGGGGACAACCAGGACTCTGTGGCCTTCCTAACGCTGAAGTTCATTGCTGCTTGCTTTGGCAATCTGCAGGGACACCAGGACTTTATTTAGGAGCTTCGGCTGCTGGAACTTTTGACTTGTGGGCCTGGCTGTCCCCAGCCAGCTCAGGTCCAGACCTCCAAGACTCTGGGTTTCCCAGGGGCTCTGATCTGAGGCCCGAGACCTCAGACCGTGGCTCTGCTGGGGGCTCAGCCTCTGGTCCCCAGGGCAGGGCTGGCAGCCAGGGTGACAGATTAATTCAGATTATATCCTTAGCAAAGGATATAACAGTCCTTACCATTCCTAAAGGCTAACTCTCCCAAATTACCCCCTTTCCTGCATACAAACGGGGGTTCCTGGGCTCCCCCTCCTGGCCCCAGGCCCCTGGGCTCCCACCACCCAGCTGGGGCAGAATCCCATTTCTCACAGCTCCTCAGAGGTGGTTCTCCCCTCTGTCAGCCCAACCACCCCTTCAGCCGGTTCCTTTTCCTATCCCCCCTCACTCCCTCCTGCTGCAGGAGAAGCCCTTTTGGTCCCGCTGGGCCTCCAGGGAGACGGAGAACAGCTGGTCAGCATCTGGTGCTCGCCATTAGCCAGGGCCCTGCCCCCTGGGCCTTCCGCTCCCCGGGTGGAGTAATCCTGCTTCCTCTAACCTTTCGGCTGGGTCCCGTGCGCGGGGCTTTCATCATGTCCCGCGTGCCTCTGAAGCCGCTCCAGGCTCCCTGGCCCTCCTGTGGCTTCTGCTGGGCCAGGCCAGGCCGGCCAGTGGGGCAGGGGCGGGGGTGAATGACCCCTGTCCCCCCAGCCCAGAGATGTGGGGGTGCAGCAGCAGCCACGTCTAGGGCAGGAGGCAGGGGTCAGGGTGAGCCTCGGCCTGCCGTCTGGAAAATGGGGTCTGGGGGACTCCTGCGTGGTGGGAGCTGCCCCTACACGGGTAGAGCCCTCTGCCTCTGTCCCAGGCCATCCGGACTTCTCTTCCCCCACTGGGTGACCTTGGACAAATGACCTCACC
Organism: Mirza zaza; assembly: GCA_008750895.1. Classification (NCBI taxonomy): domain Eukaryota; kingdom Metazoa; phylum Chordata; class Mammalia; order Primates; family Cheirogaleidae; genus Mirza; species Mirza zaza. Next base: position 283,542 of record VSMD01057819.1, on the reverse strand, counting down.
TCTTAAACCTCAGCTGCTGCACCTGTAAAGGGGTGATTAGGAAGATTCCAGAGGTGAGGTCCTAAGGAGCTTCCCTGACCCTCGGCCAGGGCCGTGTTACCGGCGGTGTCGTGTGCGGTGACGGTAGCGTTGTTTTCTTACCACCCCCGCCGGGAACATGCACGCCCAGTGGCCCAGTGACCCTGGAGTCCTGGTTCTGAGCCTGTTGGATTCTGCTGCAGCCCCCGGCTGAGAAGGGGGTGCTGCAAACACGGCCCAGTTAGCTTTTCCTCCTCAGCGCTTTCAAACTCCATTTGGGGATCCCTCTGGAAGCTTCCGTGGCTCCAGTGTGATGTCTCTGTGGGCCACAGGGCCGCAGAAGGGCTGAATGCAGTGGCCCTCTCCCTTCTCTCCCTAGCCTGGGTGGCTTCCTCAGGGCAGGGTGTGCGTGCCCCAAGCACGGACACCTGGCAGGCCAGCCGTCCACACTGAGCATTTATGAACTTGACCAACTTGACCAAAAAGCTCACAGAAGCTCCAGCCACTGTCCAGACCTCAAGTGATGTCCCTCAGAGACCTACCACCGTGAAGGTGTCCCGGAAATGCCGGTCGCTCAGTGTCCAGAGAGCAAAAGCCGTCTTGGCTCTAGAAGGGATCTCGAGATTCCAAGCCCGGTTCTCAGAGGTGCCTCATGCTGGAAGGAGCTGGAGAGGCTGTCTTATCTGCGCCCTGCTACTGACCTGAGCAGTCCCCCGTCCCCGTCCCCGTCCCCCTCCCCTGGGCCTCGGGGAACCCCCAGGAGCCTTCGGCAACAGCCCCGGGGGACAGGCACAGCTCCCCGCCAGGGAGCCCCTCTGCACAGACACCCAGCACGGACCTTGCGACACTCATCTGGAGATCACAACTTGGAAAGAATCCCAGAGAGGAGAGAGATATTAAATGCAAACTTGTAATTACTCCTTTAGTAATCTTTTTTCTAGTGACTGAGCTACAACTTATTTTTCTAGCAATTATTTTTAACATTCTGAAAATTGCCTTAAGATATGCAAAACACATTTCGAATGCATCGCACTTAAGAGAGGCGAGCTCTCTTTCTCTTCCATCTCGGTTATTAAGAAAATGGGAAGTTAAATTCGCCCATAATCACATTTCCACAGTGAAATGACAGGAGTGATTCCCCCAAAATGAACAAGGGAAGGAAACCAAGAAATTGAAAATAAAAAAGTATTCCACATCTTTCTATGTTTGCGATTCCTGCCAAGGCGGGTGGGATTTTCCTGGCACCAGCAGCAGCGAGTCCCTGGCTCCCGGGCTCTGGAAGTGGGTCAGGGAGTGGAGGGCTGGGAGGCCTTACCTGCGGGTGTCCCGAGGGGCAGGGTGGGCTCGGGCGCCGGCCGGGCCGGGGCAGGGCCACGGAAGGCGGAGGTGCGGAGGTGGCCGCCTCCGTGGACAGGTGCACGGGCCCATCTCTCTCCAAGGCGCTACCTGCGGTTTACTGGCCGTTTATTAGAAGCTCACGCAATATCATGAAGCACCTGCAGGCAGTAAAAGCCCTTACGTGTGTGAGGCCTTGAGGAAATTAACGGCTCCTCCCTGGGGATGCATGTTTTGTGAAGATGTTTATTACAGACGAAGTGCTCCCGGGGTGGAACATTAACAAGTTGCAGAGGGATAAAAGGATTTTTATCCTTTCTCAGTGACAGGAGTAGGAAGAAGGCTTTAACGGAATCTATAAAAGACCTACTTCCTAATGAATTTTCTTAACTCTTTATTAATAGGCGCGGCCGAGCGGAGTCGGGTGCACGGCGGGGCGAGGGTGGGGCAGAAAGGGGCGCGGGCTGCACACTGCACGAGCCGGGTCTGGGTGCGAATCCCGACGTGAAGGCGGTTGTGAGCGCGCACACGTGAGGACAGACCCACTCTGCCCAGGAACGTGGGAGGCCCCGGGTGAGGGGGCGGGTCAGGCCAAAAGGCAGGTACCAAGCCCCTCTTTTTAACCCCCTGTTCCCCGCTCCGGCCTGCAGGCCATTACGGAGATGAAAGCCCAGAGAATGCCTTTGGACCGCGGCTGCGGAATCTAATTGAATTATATGAACGCAGTTAAACGTCTGCTTCAGAGAGGCAGGGCTCCCTTTCAAGATTGGATGCTCCAGGAGTTAATGGGCTATTTGAACAATATAGGCCGAGAGCCGAGCACAGGTGGGCTGTGTTAATAACTTTATTTAGACCCGCTTTTTTTCCCCCTTTGAGGTGCACAAGCCTTCCATTAATGCATTCATTAGAGTTTACGGCCGGGCTCTGCTTTGCTCCTAATGACACTGTCCAGACCCGGCTCCCCGGCTAATTGAGGCCAGCTGCCCGGCCGCCCCGCCCCAGCCTCAGGACCCAGTGCCACCGGGATTAGCTGCTGGGCTGGGGCTGGAGCAGCCGGGGGAGGAGTCCTGCAGCCCTCCCCAGGAGGTCCAGGGGAGGAGGGACAGAGGGACACCCCAGCCCCACCCAGGCCCGGTGAAGGAGCCCGGATGGGTGGGCTTCCACCCCGAGGCTCCCTGGACAACCTCTGCCACTGCCACTCTGGCCCTCTGCCCTACTGCAGTCACACTGATGTTCCAGGAGCCCAACCTGTTCCTTGCCCTGCTCAACAGCCTGCTGTGGCTCCCCACTGCCCTCAGAGGAAGTTCAGAGTCTGTCCTGGCATTTGGCTTCTTGTTGGCTCCAGCCTCATCTCTCCTCTCAGCTTCATGCATCCTGGGTTCCAGATGCATCCCTCCGTCCTGTGCCCTCAGCCAGGTGTGACTCACCCATAGACCCACCTTCTCCCACACCTGCCAGGCCTGGTTCGAATGCAGCCTCCCCCAGGAAGCCTTCCCTTCCTGCCTGGATTGGAGTCCTGTGAACGTATGGAGTCCTATCATCGGCCCCTCCTCCCACTAGACCGTGAATACCTTGGGGGCAGGATCCATGTTTGTTATTATTATTAAAACAACAATAACACACTAGGGTCTTCCCCCCCCAACTTATCAAGCATTCGCCATATGCCAGTGGCTTCATAAGCACTAGCTCATTAAACCTCCACAGCACCCCAGAAGGTATGTTTTATTGTCCCCATTTCACAGATGAGGAAACTGATGCCTGGGGACAGAAAGTTGCTTGCTCACGAATACCCGGCTCCACCACCCCGCCAGCTGGTGACCTCACTTCACCTCCCTGCCCACAGCACCCACGTCTCGGGACTGGTGGTGCCGTGGGATTGGGTCACACCAGCTCATCTAACAAGAGCTGCTTGTTAAACGTTCAGGAGTTAATGTTGTGAGTTGGTTGTTAAACACAGACTTTGTTAAAAATTTAAATTGTATAAACTTTCAATGTAGTAAATGATATCCAAGTCAAAGGTGATAAATATTCCAAACTCACCGGTTCCTACGACTTGACTTTGCTTTACTATCCTCTGTGCCCCCATGTGGGGTGGAAGTACCACGTGACGGTGGCTGCCGCACATCTCCCCCCTCCACGTTTAGTGACGTCATGTTCGCAGCTTGACATCAGCTGTAGTGGGAGTGTTTACACCAGAGAAATTGGCAAATCCTCCAAACCAGGGCATTTTTTCTCTAGAGAGCAGGTGTGAGACATGTAGCAGCCCATCGCTGGGTTATAGAGATGCGTCAAGAAAGAAAGCCACCCCAAGCTCTGAGCACAGAGCCTGGTACACAGTAAGCACTCAATAAAAGTTAGTTCACACGAGGATTATGAGAGTTCTGATGACAATGACAATGACGTCATGATCCCCATGCAAAAACCCGCAAATCACTCCCGCCAGTCCAGGCCTCTTTCCCGAGCTCCACACCCACCTGGCTGAAGCTTCCTAGACACCCCCAGGAGGGTGCCCCAAAGCCCCAGGCTTGACATATCCAAATCAGAATCTCCCCCTTGAGGACTCCCAGGTCAGCGAATGGCGTCTTCACCCCCTGCCAGGCCAGCAGCCTGGGTATCAGTCTCACCACCCTCTTTCCCTCCCCCCCCATGACCAGCCCTTCTCCTCTGTCTGCACTGGGGTACCGCATTCTCACTGGCTGTCAGTCTCCCTCCCTCCCCCCAGCCCACTCACCCCCCCGACAGGCACTGTGATCGTCCCCAAGCATGAGTCTGACCCTGTTACCCTGTCCTGGGTCCTGGTCACCTCTAGAAAGTCCAGGCTCCTTGGCCATCATCCGAGGCTCTGCCTAGCCTGCTGCCATCTACTGGTACCCAGCCCAAGCCTGCCTCCTCCCTCAGCTGCGCTCTGCTCCCAGCCACGCCAGACTGCTTAGGTTTATTGAAAAATTCTTGCACATGGTGTGCTAGGTACTGGGGCTGCCAGAGTGAACAAGGCAAAATCCCTGTAAAATTTTTTTTTAATTTAAAAATCACTGTGTGTTGTGTGTGTGCATGTGTGTAGTACTAGGGGGCATTACTAGCATGGAGAAAAATAAGACAGGATAAGGACAAAGAGAGTAAAACGAGAGCTGTCGTATTGTACAGGGCTCAAGGACAGCCTCCCTCACTGGTGACATCTGGGCAGAGACCTAAGGACAGTGAAGGGTCTGCACGCAGAAGGAACAGCCTGTGCAAAGGCCCCGAGTCAGAGTGTCTGAGCTGCCCACGAAGTGCAGAGTCATCAGGAAAATTCAGAGAGACACAGGGCCAGAGTGGGGTCTTGTTGTTCATGCCCGGGACTTTGAAATTTATCTAGAGTGAGCTAAGAAGCCATTAATGGGTTTTCAGCAGTGAAGTAATGCAACGCATTTCAAAGGCTTCACTCTGGCTTCTCTGTTGATTTGAAAGTCCTGGGCACCCAGGAACACAGGCTAGGATATGACTACAGCCATCCCCCCTGAAAGATGACGGTTCTTCCTTCTGGTCTTTGGCTCATGGTATCCCCTTAGCCTGGAATGACCTGTTCCTGCTTCTCCTCACCATGTGAGACTAAATCCAGAGTCACCTCCTCCAGGAAGCCACCTTGGATCTCTCCTTCCCAGGTTGGGTTGAGTGGCCCCTCTGGGGGCTCCCACATGCTCCTGCCTGTACCCCTCCCTGCACTTACCTGTCTATAAAGGTCCATTTACTCACCCATTTCCCCAATAGCCAGACAACAACTTGAGGATAGGGGCTGGGACCCTTTTACCCCAGGGCCAGAACATGACCAGGCACAGAAGAGATGCTCAGTGAATGTCAGCTGATACGAACTAAAAGACACAATAATATTAGCAGAGTGAACGTCATTCCACAAGAAGCTAGAGAACACCTGTCGAAGGTGAGCTCCTACAGGGTGCCAGAGATTCCATACTGAACAAAACAAAATTCCTTTCCATCCTGCCCTCTGGGTCTCCCACTGTAGGGTTTGGGGAATTTCCAGAAGCTGGATGTGGGTGTAGGATAAAGGGAAAGACGGGAGGTAGTGAGAGCTGATGCAGAGTAAATCACACTGTACCTTCAGTGTCACTGGCAATTTATCCTGTGGTCAACAAGAAGCTGTTGAAAGTTTGTGGCATAGTTGAATTTCAGTTTTACAAAAGATGTCCCTAAAATGGCACCAGGCCCAGATGGTTTTATGAGTTTTCTCAAAGAATAGATAATTCACATATAATTTATAGTTTTCCAAAGAATATGAAAAGATGGGAGGTTTCATTTATAATTTTGTAAGGCTGGTAAAAATCGAACCCAACAAAGACAGTTTCATAAACGCTATAGACTAATCTCATGTGTAAATATTAATGGGAAATACAAAATCAAATGCCATCAAAGAGAACCTAGTAGAACATCAAAAGTACAATACACCATGATCGAATAGCATTTATTCCAGGAACACAGGTCCACATGAGGAAAATCTATTCATATAACCCATCACATTTAATGCCCATTCTCAATTTAAATATCATGCAGGATTTGTACTCAATAGTGAAACACAGGTGGCAGGCATATGAACCAGACCAGGTTGCTGACAAGGACGCCTGTGATGGCAACTGTGATACAGTGTTGTCCCGGCCATGCTGGCCCACTGTCCTCCTTTTGCCTTCATGGCACAAACACCTTTACATACAGAGTCCTCCCTTATCCCTGACACCTGTTCCAAGCCTCCCAGTGGACACCTGAAACCACAATAGTACCAAACCCTATTTATGCTCATTTCTTTTCCTGCACATACATACCTACAATAAAGTTTAATTCGTAAATCAAACACAGCACTCTTGCGCTTTGGGGCAACTATTAAGTCAAATAAGGGTGACTGGAACATAAGTGCTGCAAAACCACAACAGTCAATCTGATGACCGAGACAGCTACTAAGTGACTAACACACAGGTCTCGGGGACAGTGTGGAGCCACTGGACAAAGGGAAGAGTCATGTCCTGGGTGGGACAGAGAAGGACAACACAGACTTTTGCCACTCTACTCAGGACGTCTTGAAATTTAAATCTTAGGAATTGTTTATTTCTGGAATTTTTCATTTAATATTTTTGGTCTGTGGACCATGGGTAACTGAAACCTCGGAAAGCAAAACTGTGGCTAGGAGGGCAATACTGTCCTCTTCTCCTCGCGGCTACCACCCGGATGTTGAAGGAGGGGCTGCTAAGCCGTGGCTGAGCTTGTGCGCGATTCCCCAACCACAGACAGGTCAAACAATCATGACAGACCAGTGGCTTAACATGAATTATAAATATTAGAAAAGAAAACATCACTGTTTGAGATGAAGATATCATTTGCCTGTAAAAATCCAAAACAATCAAATAAAAAATTATTAGAACTAAAAAGAGAGTTTAGTAAAATGGCTAGCGGGTTAGAAAAGTGGAAAGAAATAAGCCTTCTATATTTCAGTAACAAGCGATTAGAAAATATAATGGGGGAAAACCCATTTATACAGCCTTTTGAAAGTACTAAATGCCTACAAATAAACGTAGCTAGAAATGTACAAGGACATATACGAATAACACTAAAAAACTTCATTGAGGGACATAAATGAATGTTTAAATAACTAGGGAGAACTTTTTAAAAACTGAGCATTTTCCTCAATAGGAAAATTGATTACTATAACAATGTCCATCTTCTCCAAAGTAACGTACAAATTTAACAGAAGTACAAACAAAATATCAGTGGGATTTTATTTTTCCACTTAAATAATTCTAAAGTTCATCTGGAAATACAAGTGTATTAGAATTACCAAGAAATTTTCGATAAGAAGGATTAATGAGAAAGTTTATCTATAAAATAGCAAAAACATAGCATAAAACTATAGTAATTAAATCAGGAAGACACTGAGAAAGAAAGGGACAATAATGTCAATAAGGTGGACCCCAAAACAATGGAAATTTAGTACAGTCAAGGATGGGAAGATAATAGAGTTTTTAATAAGTAATGTGAAAACATCATGGAGAGCACTGGGGAAAAAAAGTTAAATTCCTACCTCGTACGAAAATAAATTCCAAATACATTAAAGGTTTAAGTTTTCAGCAGGTAAATTTTTTTTAATTACCAGAAGAAAATGTTGGTGAATATTTATGTAATCTTGAATATGGGAAAGATCTTTCTAAGTATGACTCCAAAGACCAAAAAAAAAAAGTTTAAATTTCTATATTTAAATTATTAAATAAAATTATAAATATTTAAAAATATTCATATTATTTCTACATAAAACTATTAAATATTTGGTAGATCAAAATATTCCAAATGAGCAAACTTATAAAAGATAAACTCTAAATTGGTGAGAGGAGAGATATTTGCTAGACATATGACAGAAAAAAAGTGAATATATTGACATATAAATATCTCTTACAAATCTAAATTTAGTATAAATATAACAGAAGCAGTTCACAAAAGAAAAATAAAATCCAACCTCACCAATGCTCAAAGAAAGGCAAATTAATACGACATCAAGGTAGCATGTTTTGCTTATCAGATTGCTCGAGATTCTAAAGAGTGGGACAACCAGTGCTGGTGAGTTCACGGGGAAAGAGGCACTCTCTGTGCGGGCAGGAAAGTCGATTGATTGGTGCAGCAAAAGTCGATTGATTGGTGCAGCCTGCTGCAAGAGGCTTCGTGCATGAACAGCATTTAAAATACGCAGACCCTCGGCCAACATTTCCACTTCTAGGAATTTATCGTGAGGAAACAGACAGCATGCATGAGTATGAAGCACCTTCAATGAAGCACCGTACCAGTAAGTGAAGAACTGGATACAAGCTAAACATTTAAGGAAATGGTAAAATGGTTGCACATGCATCTTAAACAGCATTAAAGAGCGCCCGAGATCTGTGGGTGCTGACGGGGAAGGATCTCCAGACGATAGTTGGGTAAGAAAAGCAAATGCCAAGCAGCATGTATGGTGTATTTGTAGTTGTGAAATAAATAAATAAATATTTATGTTCATAACAATTCCGAAAACAAGCCCAAAATGTTACAGGAGATGGTGGGAGGGTATATCTTTTTGCTCTTTTTAAATTTTTATCTTACGCTTGCATTATTTTTTATTTAAAACATTTTAAAGTAAAAACGTTATGCTAAATATGTGTGTATACGTCCACAGGGCTGAGCTGTCAAAAATACTCAGATAACTAAATGGCTCAAAGTTGTGTTGCATGCGCGTGTGCCGTGCACCCAGCTTACCCGTCGCTCCATCCCACTCTCGCACACAGTTGGGGCTTAATAAATACTTGTTGAGTAAGTTAAAATGCACATCCTGGAATCTAGACATTAATATCTGACATGGTGCTGGTCCCCAGGTGAGGGGGTCACAGCTGGTTGTTATTTTCTTCTATTTGTCATTTTTCTGTGAAGTTTCCCTAATACATAAGTATTGTGTGTATTAGGTTCATAACTTTTTCAATTAAAAAAAAACAGAAGTTAATCATTTCTCTACAAAATGGGTGACTAATGGACATATCAGTGGGCAAAGTGGTGGAGGGTCTGACGACATTGTGGAAGACGGGGACTGCATCTGCCCGGGACACGTCCCCGCTGAGGACCCCTTCCCTGGGTCCTTCCCCAGCGTCCTCTTTTCCCTCCTGGACAAGCATCATACTCACGCCTATAATCCCAGCACTTCGGGAGGCCAAGGCAGGAGGATCACTTGAGGCCGGGAGTTCAAGACCAGCCTGAGCAACATAATGAGATCCTGTCTCTACAAAAAAATGGAAAAATTAGGTAGATATGGTAGCGCATACCTGTAGTCGCAGCTATGCGGGAGGCCGAGGCAGGAGGATGGCTTGAGCCCAGGAGTTTGAGATTACAGTGAGCTATAATCGTGCCAGCGCTCTTTGGTCTAGGAGACAGAGCAAGATTGTCTGCAAAACACAAAAAAAACCCACTCATTTCTGGGCCCCTGGCCCCAGCCCAGACTGGCTGACTCCCTGGAGGGGGGACAGCTGTGGTCTGAAGCTCCAAAGTCATATCCATCCATCTGCCCCAACTAAGCTTCTCTCTCTCCCGCTGGGACAGGCCGCCCCCACACCTTCACCCCTTCCCACGTTCAAGGTGCTCTCCCCACCTTGCTGTCTGGCACACTCCTACCCATGGACGCCAACCCTGGGGGCACCCAGAGACACACGCACACGCCTGCAAACAAGTGGGGTCTGGAAGTAGCCTGAGCTGCCCTGCACCCCAAGTCCTGGGGTCTCCAGATCAACTCCTCGCCCTGCTGGCACCCATACGCCCCTTCCCACCCGACTCTCGGCAGATCACCCAACTCGCAGCTCCAGTTCCCCTTGAGACTGGAGCTCAAGGAGAACACTCTAGAATAGTGCCCTTACAGATATGGTTACCGCCCCCGGGGAGGCTGGTGCTACCCTGACCACACCCTGCAACTGCTGGCCTCCAAAGGATTCTTACACGTAAACGAGAAATTGTCGAACACGCCGTTAGAAAAATGCCAGTCAGCCCCGCTCGTGCACAGCGAGAGGCTTCCCAATGTGCAGAGCCTCAGATCACTCGGGAAGCTCATCGCGGGATACGGGCAGGAGGACTACCGGTTTGGTCCTGCCCCCCCCCCCCCCCCCGGGACTCCGGCCTCTTCCCTTGCCCCTCCCCTGACCCATCCCCCCAGCTCCCCACCTGCCCCCCAGGTGTAGGGTCCGTAACCTCCCCGGCCCACGCATCCTCCCAGCATGCCCCTCACCACACCCCACGGGCAGCAGTGAGGGCCGAGCCCTGGATGTGCTGGTGACAGGAAGACCAGAGGAAAGGGTGGCATTTGTTGGGGAGGGGTGGCTGAAGGACCCCTGGGGTCTGGGTGGGCTTCTCCCTGGCACGCCCATTTGCAAGCCCACAGTTCCCTGGGGTGTGGCGCTGCCACCTGCCCCTTGCTCTCCCATCTCTACCAACACCCCCCACCCCACAGTGCGAGTCCCCGCCCCACCCGGTGCCGGCCGGACCCAGGGGATGGGGGAGGCAGGCCGAGGGACGCGGCTCCGGCTCTGAGTCTCCAGGGCTCCCACTCCTCCCCTCACCCTCCCTCTGGTTTGGGGTCAGCAAATCTGACAGCCCCAGGCCCAGCCCCCCCTGCTGGAGGTGGGAGGTGCCCCTGGCCACAGCAGTGGGCACAGCCAGAGAACAGTCCGGCACAGCGAGGTGGCGGCCCCCTCGGATGTGCCCGACACCGGCACAGCACACCCTGGGGTGGGTTTGACTTCTGATTCCCCCAAGACTCCAATGTCCCCAGCTAGGGTGCAGGGGCGAGCGTGTGTCCTGGACCCCATGAGCCTGTCCACACCTGGCCTCTGCCAAGGTCTAGCTCCTAGGCTCTGTGGCCTCAGCAAACTCCCAACCCCTCCGAACCCCAATTTCTTCCTCTGTTAAGTGCGTCACTGGCTCGTTGTGTGGATTAAATGAGAATGTCCACGAGTGTGCCTAGCCCCGCTGGCTATGGGGCTCAGTGCACAGGAGCTCCCCTCCTCCTTCTGCTCCCCTCCCCCATCACCTTTTATAATTATCATAATAATAAGCAGCAGCAGTAGCATGAAGTCTCTGAAGCCCACTCAGGATCCTCCGTCCTGCCCTGGAGAAGGCCTGCCCAGGGAGCCCCCCGGAGGAAGGGTGGGAGGGGCCCAGCCCTGGGGAGGGGAGGGGTGCTCAGAGCTTGGTGGGAGAGGCAGAGAAATGGATGGAAGCGGATAGTCCAGGCTGGGGTGGGGACAGCCACTGACACCCGGGAGCCTCAGCTCCCTGTCCCTGGTCCCTGAGGCGGAAGCTTGTTGTCCCCTGTGCTTTGCGCCTGGCAACTGAGCACCCCTGGGGGAGACCACACCCGGCCCTCCTCTTCCTCCAGGCCTCACTGCCCTGGGCCAGCACGGCCCCCCTTGCCGAGGCGGCCAGCGTCTTCAGGTGAGAACCCCCACGGTCATTTTAGGGCCCAAACAGAAGGCCGCCCTCCACCCCACCACATGGCCACCTGCTCAGGCCAAGCCCTCCAGCTGGCTCTGGCTCTAGCCCCTTCTTCAGACACCCCTTCCCTCTCCCTCCCTGTCTCTCTGTCCCTGTCTCCCTCTCTGCCTGTCTCTCTGTCCCTGTCGCTCTTTGTCTCTGTCTCTTTGTCTCATTGTCTCTCTCTGTCTCTGTCTTCTTGTCTCTCTCTGTCTTTCTCAGTCTCTGTCTCTGTCTCCCTATCTCTGTCTCTCTCTTTGTCTCTGTCTCTCTGTCTCTGTCACTGTCTCTCTCTCCCACCCATCCCTCTCTACTGGCCATACTCCCTTAGCCTATAAACCTGCCTGAGCCCCTCTGCACTGACCCCCACTGCCCTCCCCTGCAGGAACAAAATTCCCCAGAGGGGCTCCACCATCACACTCCTGCCTCGTGCTCCTGGCTGCCCCTGCCCGGGCCCTGCCACCTGCCACTCCCACCAAGGCCCCGCAGCCTCCCCAGTCCAAGGTGCGTCTGGGTCTCTATCCGTAAATGATTCTGAGCCATGTGAACTCATATATTTTAGATAATTAAATTAAAAATGTCTTCAGTGGGTTCTGGGGTGCAGCGGGTGCAGGGGGAAGGCCTCGCTGTCTGGCTGGGGCAGCTGGAGCCGTGGGGGGGAGGGGGACATGTGCAGTGGCACGTCCCTCAGGGCCCTGCTGTCCAGGCTCTGGCCTCACTGAGGGGTGACTGGTGGGTGGGGGTGGGAGGCATGAACTAGCCGGGGTCACATTCCTTCCCTGGGCACGGTGCCACTGGTGTGCAGGTGAGGAAACTGAGGCAGGCAAGGCAAGTCACTGGCCTGCCAGGCTCCTAGCCTGGTGTGACGCAGAACTGGAAAAGGAGCCGGGTGCCAGCCAGGCTGGCCCGTCCATACTGGTCAGTCGGTCAGTCACCAGACACCCTTGACGCCACTCTCTGCCAGGGCTGGACTATGTGTAAATCAGAGGTGGGGAGGGTCACTACAGCGGGACTTAGGAGTGGACAGCCATGGAGGAGGCTGGGCAGAGGGGACACACAGGCAAGGGCTGGGGGCTGGGAGGGGAGAGGGGCCCTCACCTGACCCCCATCCAGACTCTGCCAGCCCACGAGCTCCAGTGTCGGGCACCCCGGCCTGGCACAGGTGCACCAGGGAGCCACAGCGGGGACAGCTGGGGGCTGCGTGGGGGAGGGTGTGGCCGCCAGGCTCAGACCCAGGAACAAAGAAGGCCACCAGTGTGCACTGCAGGAGTGGGGCACGGAGCGGGCCGCGGCTGGGGGGTGGCAGCTGCCGCCCGGCCCTCCCTTGCGGGCGGTGGGCAGGGCTGATAGCAGCGGATGTCGGGTCGGCGAGGGCCTCTTTATCGGCAGGATGCGCCGTTGCCAGGGAGCTCGCCTCAGGCCCTGCTCCCGCCGTTGCCGGGAGGATTATCAGAAAGATTTGAGTCTTTTTAATTAAATCCAAGCCGAATGCAATTCCGTGCCCACACGGAGCCGCCCATTCAGGACCCTGTCGCTGCCGCCGATAGCTTTGTCTCGAAGGCCCTGCTATCGGCCACCTATCTGGCCAGGAGGCGGCTGCCCGTCCCCAGCCTGAGGGCGGCAGGCACCTGGGGAGTAAACACACGGGAGGTCCCCTCCCCCCTGCTGGGCGCTGGCCAGGGCCCCCAGGGACGCTGAGCCCGGCCAGACGCCACTGCCCTTCGCTCAGCCCTGAGCGGCACCCACGCCCACAGCCTCTGAGCTTTCACTTGGTGCCAGGCGTCCTGCCCTGGCTCCAGGGTCCCTCAGGCTGCGACCCTACAAGGAAGCGGTGCTGTCACCCCATTTTACAGATGAGAAAACAGAGCCCAGAGGGGCAAAGTCATTCAGCCAGGTCCACAGAGCTAGTAAGTGGCAGAATCAAGATTCGAACCAGGGTCTTTCTGACTCCAGTCTCCACTCTTAATTGCCACATCTCCTACTTTGAGTGCCAGCCTGGGCCTCCCTACCCATCCCGGCCGCCCCCTGGCCAAGGCCTCCTGGGCTCTGGCGTGTGGTCCCTACGATAACCCAACCAGCGTGTGCCGAGCGCCCCGGGGCGCCGGGCACCCTCCCCCACCGCCTGGGTCAGGCTCCCCCAGCCCCATTTCTAGATGCAGGGACGGCAGAGCCGAGAGGGGCGAGTCGCCGGCCAAGCCCGCGGAGCGGGGACAGCCCGCCCAGGTCCTCCCGGTTCCAAGCCCCTCTGGAGGGGGCAAGCGCGCGCCTGGCACGGCCTGGGGCAGGAGGCAAGTCGCGGTCGGGGCTCAGGGGCGCAACCGTGGTTCGCGCTGCGGCCAGAGGACGAAATTAACTCGATAAATAACGTGGGCACGGCGGGAGGGGCGCCCGCGCCTGCGCGGACTCCATGGAGCCGGGCTTTACGTGCAGGCCGCACGCCCGGCTGCAGCCTTCCCGCCGAGGAGGGCGTGCGCTCTTTTTAATTAAATCTGTCCGTTATCGCGGCGGATTGTTATGAACAGGGGCCCATTAGTGTCGCCTCCGCTGCTGGGAAACCGCTTGCCACACCGGACGGACGCGAGGGCCCTGGGACCCCCGACAGGGCCAGCACCCCTGAGCCGGCCCCTGTCCCCGCGGCACCACCAGGGGGCGCTCTGGGCAGGCACCTACTGAGCGCCGGGCAGGCACCTGCCACCCAGAGCTGCTGCCAGGCAGGGGACGCTTCTGCCCCGCGAACTGCGAAGACCTGGGCTCCGGGGTCAAAGAAAGTGGGTGGGATCCTGGCTCAGCCACTTAATTTGCTGTGCAGACAGTCACTAGGATGGTAACTGCAGCTCTTTGGTGATGTAAGCCGCACGACGCCTTGGGCCGCATGGGCCCATCTTGCTCCATGCACACAATCCCACGGACCCCACAGAGCCCCGAGAAGCAGGGACTGCTGTCTCACTCCCATTTTACAGATATGGAAGCCGAGGCTCAGAAACAATTTACTGTGGGTCACACGGCTTACATATGGCTAAACTAGGATATCAATAGACCGCTGCCTCAGTTTCTCTACCTGGAAGATGAAGATGATGATCCTCACCTGGGATTGGAGGGCACTAAATAGGACAGGGAAGGGCAGGGAGTGGTTTCAATAAATGCTGGCAGTTTTTGTTTGAGCTTTGTAATTTAAGTACCTGAATGGCTATTAGCCCCATCTTCCAGGTGAGGAAACTGAGGCTCTGGCCCACATAGCTCCTTGCACACCCCCTCCAGCACGGCCCTGCACATCCCAGCAGCCGCCTCACCCTTTCTGAGCTTCCGCCAATCCTGCCTCCCCTGTGCACCCAGAACAGCCTCTCATTCTTGTGTCAAAATAATGTGTATTTGGTTTTTACTAGATTATAAAATAGAATAGGACTAAACATGTATAAAGGACATAAAATTATAAAAAGAACATAATGCAGTATTGTTACCCATTGGGGCTCATTTCTTTCTGCCATTTCCCTGTTCGCCCATCCACCCGTCCATCCATCCGCTCGTCCAGTTCATTCTCTAAGGACTGAGTGACCCCCTGCTGCACCAAGCCCTGGACACAGCGGTGAACAGGGATGACTTGGTCCCTATGCTCGGCAAGCTTGAATTGACAGGAGGAGACAGATACGAAACACGCGAGCACATCGGCAATACTGAACCCCGCGTGCAACCGCTTGCTGTTCACTAGACAGCCTTCAACAGGGGCACGGACCGGCTGCAATCGGGGAGGCTCCTGGAGGAAGCCCCGCTCCAGCTGAGCCTGGAGAGTCACTGATTCTGCCTGCACTTCGTAAAATACGCCCCAGAGTCTGGAAATATTTTTCTAGAATTTCAGACCGTGTCTATCCTCAGTGTTGTCCGGTGGCAGCCTCAGAGCATCTCCTGTCCTCACACTGGCCGTGCCCTCTGTCTAGAGTGCCCTCCCCTCTCTTCCTGGGCCTGTCAGTGAACTCCTATTCATCCTTCAAAGCCCAGAGCTCTTGTCCTCTCCTCAGGGATGTCTTCCAAGATGCCCCTCCAAGGATGGCAGGTCGGTCACTCTCCCTGTTCAATCTTGCCATGTCGTTGACTATCCTCTGGGATGTCTCCCCCACTGGCCTGGGCCTGCCACAGAGGTCTCAGGGAGTGGGAGGGCAGGGAGGGAGGCCTTTCCCCCCAGGGTACCCTGTGTAAAGCCAGCCAGGTTCGTTCACTCTTTCCTCAGTTCTGGCCCCCACCTGCCCCCAGGGGTATGACAGCCACTCTCTGCAGCTGGGAGAGTGGCAGGCTACACCAATGGGTGGTCCTGAACCCCTAACTCTTGCTTCAGGTCAGGGTGGAGGGGTTATGCTGGGAAGCCCTTCCTAGGACCCTGGGAGCTGGGACCCTCGAGGCCTGGCCCCACACGCGCCAGGACCTGTGCTCCCCCAGGCAGGAGGGACAGTGCAGCCTGGGCACTCTGCTGCCCTGTCCTCAGCGGTCAAGGGCTGGGTGAATTAAGGTCCATGTGGGAGACCGCTCGCTCTAAAGGCATGAATTTAGGGGCCTCACACTCTCTGCCCAGTGACCACGGAGTCCCCTCCCACCCTGAGTCCACCCTCACCAAGTGGCTTCCTTTGAACAATGGGATGACAGCAAACGTGGCTTCGCCAGGAGAACCCGTCAGGCTGGCCTGCCAGAGCATGTGGGAGGCAGGAGGAGAACCCGCGACCACAACGCCTGAGTGAGCCCAGCCAAGATCAGCAGGACCCGGAGACATGTGCGATGTGACAAGATGGTGAGTGTGAAGCCACTAAGTGTTAAGGTCATTTGCTAGCCGGCAACACTCCAGCTATACAGTGGCACACAGCACAGCCGTTGGAAGGAACGAGGCAGCCCTGTGTGTTCTGACATGGAAAAGTCCCTGGTTTATGCTAAGATTAAGAAGCAGGGTGCCGCTACCGTGCACAGAATGCTGTCCTGTGTATGGAAGGGAAGGAAGTACGAGGTGCGTGCAGTCCTCGGACTCCGGAGACTGCGCATCTCCAGATGGTGCCAGCGGTGCCCATGGCTGCCCCTTGCAGGGGGGCCGAGCGGGGCGGGGGACAGAAAGCATACCTTCAAAGCCGTTCTGTCTTATTTCACATCACTTCCGAATTGTGCACCACGTGCCTTTGATAAATAGATAAACAGATAACCTGTTTTTTAAATATGGTTTTAAATTTTCTCTCTGGGGCGAAGCTTTGTTATCTATGCAGCGACAGATGACAGAGGACGCGCACCCTGGGGAGTGAGCACCCAGCACATGCGGGGGGCCCGGCTCCCCCGAGAGCGACCCTCACACCCCTCGCCCCTTGGGGGTGGCCCTGACCAGCTCCGATCCCGGGCTTGGCCAGGAAGTGCCCCTGCCCAGAGCGGGGCCTGGAGAGAGCGGCCCCCCTGGGGTGCGCGTCCTAGCAGCCCCCATCTGTCTCCGGCCAGCGCATCTGAGGCCCATGTGTGTGCTCTCCCTGCCAGGATTCGGGCCGTGTTTTATGGCTTCCTAATCCGCACTTGGCAGAGAGGAAGTGGGGGGCCCGCCCGGCCGTGCGGAGAGTGGCCAGAGGATCTGCAAAGGAAAGATTCATGGGCCATCAAAAGGGCCTTCTGCCCCGAGGCCGCCCCAGCCCGTCACACGGAGATAAATCACGGCCGGGGAGGACATGAGAGGTGAGCGATGCAGCAGGGACCAGGCCCTGTCTTAGGAGAAGAAACGTGCGCAGGGAACTTTCCCGGACTCCCGCAGAGGGGGCGGGTGCCGTCTCTGTGGGCTCCCTGGCTCCGACCAGCATGGACCGGGGACAGGTTCCCCTCGTCTCCACCCACCTACTTTACAAGGCCCATCCCTTCAGGCCCCTGCCCTGTGCTGGCCTTGGGATGCCCCTGAGACCTGTTCCTTCCCCAGACCTGGGGGGCCTGGCGTGGAGGGCCAAGGACCTGTGCAGTCAGTCGCTCAGAGCCCCGACCTCAGCAGGGCCCTGCCCTTGGCTTAGTCCTCAGCCACCGTCTTGACATTCTTAGTTGTTTTTGAGCAAAGGTCCCCACAGTTTCGTTTTGCCCTGGGCCTTGCAAATTATATAGCTGGTCCTGCCTGGCCAGAAGTGGCTTTGGGCATCTGGTGCCCCTATGTCCTCTCCAGCAGGTGCTTACGGGGCAGGGCATGCACACCTCCAGCAACGAGGGGCTCGCCCTCCCTGGGGCAGCCCACTGAGTGCACAGTGGGCAAAGGAAGCCGGGGAGCCTTGTCTCGTGGTGGTTAAGGGGATGGGCCCCAGCTCTCCTTCCAGTCCTGGTGCCCCCGTGGCCGTAGAACCTGGGGTGTCTTATTGCACCTCTGTTTCCTGTCTGCAGAATGAGGTTGATAATAGGATTGTTGTGAGAATCCAGTGAGACACGTGCCTGGCACATACCGCTTTTGTGCCTAATCAGTGAGAGCTGTGATTGTATTCTATTAGAAAGACTTCCTTCTGTCGATCTGGGACCTTCAGGACTGAACAGTGGTTAGGGGGAGGAGATGGAAGAAGATTATTACCACGCCCCACCCAATACACACAGCCAGAAGCTCCCCTCTTGCCAACCGTGAAGGTCAAACCTGTGCACTTCACCTGGGCTCCACCCGGCAGGTGCCTTGTTCTCTGCTGCCATCTTCTGGCCGGAATGGGGCACTGCACCACAGCTGGCACTGCCCATAATTAGAAGATAATCAAACCATTTGACAAGTGTTTTCTGAGGACCTGCTCAGGCATTGGGAATTTTACAGTGAACAGAAGAGACAAAGTCCCTGCCCTCTTGGAGCTGACATTCTGTGAGGGATATGGATAATGGGCGAGAAAGGCAATAATTTGATTTCCACTACTGATAAGCACAATGAAAAGAAAAAATATTCAGAGGGCAGATAGTGGCGCAGGGGATGGAATTGTGAAGCCGGAAGGACAAAGTCCATGCTGGGGCAGGTCAGGAGGGCGACAGGCTGACAGGCAGTCAGGTGGGGGGATGGGGGGCCCTGCCGGCTGGTGCCACCTGCCTGGCTCCCCAGCCCTGCCCCTCGCTCACTGTGACAACTCTGAGCAACTTCCTCCCCTGGCCTGGGCCTCAGTTTCCTCATCTGGAAGATGGGGAGAATCACAGCCGCTTCTCAAATTAGTGCTGTTGTGCAGATTTAATGCGCTCCTGGCGGGGGGGAAACATTTTGGGAATTGAATTATTCTCATTGGCTATAAGCTCCACGTTGTCAGCTGATGTCTGCTACACACTCGCTAGAGCAGGAGCTCCACTAAGCCCTTCCTTAGGTAATCCCACGGAATCCTCAGGAAAACTTGCCAGGTGGGTACTGCGGGCTCCCCCACCATTCAGACAAGGAAATCGAGGCCCGTGAGGTAAAGGTACCGACAGGCTGGCGTGATCTGTGCGGTGCACACGGCCCCGGCTGTCGCTGCTGCCGGCCAAGTGCCTTCTAGTCCTGAGCACCACGTCAAGCACTTTTTGT
Source organism: Mirza zaza (assembly GCA_008750895.1). Lineage (NCBI taxonomy): Eukaryota > Metazoa > Chordata > Mammalia > Primates > Cheirogaleidae > Mirza > Mirza zaza. Next base: position 264,677 of record VSMD01057819.1, on the reverse strand, counting down.
GCCTTTTCTCTTTTTCATCCTCACAACAACCCTGGAAGCGACCAACGCTTCCAAGTTTGCCTGGAACTTTCCAAGTTTTAGCATTGAAAGTCCCACATCCTGGGAAATCCCTTAGTTCCAGGCAAACCTGTGGAGTAGAGAGTATTTTCTCCACTTTCTGTGTGAGGAAATGGAGGCTCAGAGTAGACGGGCACTTGCTCAGGTTCCCACAGCCGGGAAAGGGCCAGGTGTGCGGGCTCCAGAGCTATCATTGGGCCAAGGCATCTGGCTGCTCACTCTCTGTAGACAGCGGGAGCCATGGAAAGTTCAGGGCAGTGGCAGGCTCCTATCTAGGCCTGTCCTATCTAGCCATTGAGATGTCCACAGCAATGCTCCTCAGAGAAGGACAATCCGAGTGGACAGAAAAATGCTTGCCAGAAACCCTCAGGGACTGTCCCCTTCCTTGTTTAGGTTTCAACTTTGAAGGTGCAAATGGCTCAAATAAATTCAATATGGGTTCCAGGCCCAAGAGACTCAGGCCCTAGTTGCTTCCAAATGGGCCTGTGGACCTCCCCAGAGCTCCTGGTCACCAGGTACACACTTTCAGAGGCCTGAGGGGCCCTGGCAGAGCATGAAGGGGCCATATGCATTGTCGGGAGGCTGGGCCATGGGGTGGGACCACTGGGGCAAAGCCCAGCCTGAGCTTCTGTGGCCAGCCATTGCCCGCTAAGAGCCAAGCAAGCCCACGGAACTCACTTTATCATCACTGTGGCTTGGAGAGGTCAGGCCTGTTCCACCCACGTAGGGAGAGTACGGCTGAGAGGGGCCGACCTGCCGGTCACCCAGCAGGAAGTACCTGAGTGGGATCAGACCACAGCGTGTGGCCTCCACACCCTGTCGCCTGCAGACTCTCGGCGTGGGCTGGGTGGGTCTCTGTCCTCTGCTTCTTGGTGGCCATCTGGAGGACAGGAGTAAGAGTCCACACCTCCACACCATCGAGAGGACTCGGGACAGTTTGTGAAGCACTGGCAGCGGCCCGGCTCATGGCAACGACACGGACTGACGAATTGTCGTTGGCACTATCCTACGGGAGTGGTCTTCACGTTCAACTGTGTGCCTTCTCCTGCAGGCTGGCTGTGCCATGCCCGGAACCCTGGGAGCATGGGGGCTGTGGACTGAGTACGCCCGTCCTACACGCCAAGCTCTGCAGCAAGGTCCAGGTGCGGGAACTGAGACCAGAGACGAGGGGCTCACCCATGGTCACTCAGCCACTAAGTGGCGCAGTTGGGACTTGAAGCCACAGGCTGTATCTATATGGTGACTTTGAATCCACAGGATGGGGGGCCCTGGGGCAGCTGGGAGCCCTGGGACAGGGGCAGGGGCAGGGACGGGGCAGGAGGGGCAGGAAGCTGGGGAGCTCCCGATGCCCCAAGGCACGGAGGCCACGGACTGGCCCACTCTCAGCTCCGCATGGCTGGATGAGGAAGGTGAGGGGTCCCCTGTTTCCTCTGTGAGGTAGGAGGCGAAGCCCTGCCAGAAATGAAACGAGGCAGCAGGGAGCACGTTAGGTCGGGACGGCCTCGCTGAAGGGCGACACTGTAGCTGAGAACTGCAGGCTGCAAGGGAGCCCAACGCGGGAGGGACTGGCTGGGCACACCAGGCAGAGACAGTGCCTACTCACCAAGCCTCAGTTTCCCTGAGGCAGGGTAGAGTGGCCCTGCCCTCCAGGAGGCCACAGACCAAAGTGGAGGCAGAGCCCCAGGCAGCTGAGACCCCCAAGGCCCAGGGCCATGCAGCTCAGAGGCGGTGGGAGGCCTTAGTGGGAGGGCGGGGAAGGTCGCCTAGAGGAGGGGCCCTGGGAGCCAGGGCGTGGGGCGCAGGGGGCAGGCAAGGAGCCTGGGGGCCTGCAGGCTGGGACAGGCCCTCCTGGGGCTGTAGCCTGTGTCTGCAGTGCAGGGAAGCAGGACCGGGGGGTCTGGGCTCTTGGGTGTGGGGCACGCAGGGGGCAGCGGGCAGGGGCCTAACCCACAGCTCCTGAGCTTGCCCTAGCTGGGGCAGGGAAGAGCTGGGCCAGATCACAGGACAGAAACAGTGGCCAGTGGGGCGGGAGGGGAGGAGCCACAGATGGGGAGCAGGTGGGGGGAGGAAGGCAGGAGACAGATGGGCCTGGACAGGGAGGAAACAGAGAACAAGATGGAGATAAGATCTCCAAGGTGTCAGATGGCAGCGGCCTGGGGGGAGGAGCGGGGGGAGGGGCGGGGCAGAGAGCCGAGAGGGACCAGGGACAGCTCCAGGTCAGGCTCCCTGGAGCCCTGTCCTACTGCGTCCCTGCCTCTGCCCAGTTAAGACTCACACCCACTCTCCAGGGCGTGAACAGTGTCCCCAGCCACTATTCAGCTGAGCCCAGCCTCTCCCCGCTGCATCCCTGGAGCACTGGCCAGCCGTGCCCTTGCCCAGGGACGGCGCTCACGGCCCAGCGTCAGTGTCCCTGTGCAGCAGGAGGGCAGGTCCAAGCCCCACCTAGCTGGGCAGGCCTTGGTGGGAGGGGCACTCCCAGCCCCCACAGCCCCCACACTTCAGAAGCAGGTGGAACCCCAAGGCAGTGGCTAGAGGGGCACTGGGGGAGTCCGTGCAAAGCTCAGTGCCAGGGAGCATTTAGAAGGTCCCGTGGAGCTGGATGGGCCGGAAGTCACCCCCAGCCTCCTGTTCGTGCCTCACCCTAGGTGGCCTGCGGGTGGCTCTGGGACATAGGAGTGTGCAGGGCCTGAGGTGGCCCCTGAGCCCAAAGCCCACCACAGACACCACGGATGCTGGCATCAGGCAGCGGGGGACCGGGAAAGGACACTCAGCTCTGCTTCCTCCTGCCGGGGGCCTGGGCAAGTTGTTCTGCTCTCGGGGGCTCAAGTGTCGGGTCAATGGTGATACCTGCATCCCATGGGTAGATGTTAGGGGTAATGAGGGCGTGGTCCATGGTCGGACCTCCTTCAGTTGGCAAATGCCCCCAGCCCTGCCATGTCCATGGCTCTCCTGGGAGTAATGGAACAGGAAGGAGCCAGCAGGGGGTTAGACCTAGGGTGCCCCTGCTGCCGGTGGCATCAGGACCTATGGCCAGGGTTGAAGACCAAGGGTCCAAACAGAGCTCTTCCTTCACTGGTGCCAACTTGCAGCTGATCAGTGCTGAGTCCCCGTGTGAATGGGCACCAGCCCGAGACCCATGTCCAGGGCACTCTGGACTTTGGTTACCATGACGATGCTGATGCGGGTCGTGAGCTGAGCACACGGAGCAGCTGAAGACTTAAGTCTTGGTCAGCCTAAGTGCGGTGCAGCTAGATGCAAGCGTGCAGTGAGCGGCCGCCGGGCCCTGCCGTTGCCTGAGGAAGAGCGAGTAGGGACCAAGGGCAGAAGCGGAGAACTGTCAGAAGGCTGTTGCTATCCACTTCGGGCAGGAGGAGATGGTGGCTTGGACCAGGTAGATGTGAAGTGGTCAGAGTGTGGGAGCCGCTCTGCAGCTCGAGCTCCGTTGAGAAGCGGGGGCCCCTCGGGCCAGTGGGGGGGGGCGAGCGCGGGGGTGTGTGTGTGCCGTCTGGCCTCTGGGCCATGGCCATGGCGCAGAGTCTGGAATCTGCAGGCAGACGGGCCTCAGTTTGAATCCAGCCCCTCTGCTTCCCAGTAGGCAACCCCAGACCATCCAGTCCGCGGCATCTCCAGGGCAGAAATCTTTGCTCAGCCATACCGCAGTAGGAGGTCTTCCTCTTCCCCCCCGCTGTGCATGAGAGGAAACTCAAGTTCACTTAGGTAAATAGCTTCATTTTGCTTAATGTTTCTTGGGAACATTTTATTTGCAAGTCACTCTGCCAAACATGTTTTAATCCTTACCCTCCCTTTAACTTTAGCCCTCCGTCATTTAAATAATAATCTCTGTAAAACTGTCTGACCTCCTGGCCATCAAGGGCACAGTGGGGACGTGTGTGTGGCCGTGTGGCCGCTCGCTCCACCAGGGTGTCAGAACCCACCTGGAGCGGAATACTCCGCAGAATAAATATAGCGGACTATTGGCAGACACGACAGCGTAGATGGATCCCGGGAATTATGCCGAGTGAAAAAAAGCCAATCCCAAAAGGTCATGTATTGTATGATTGCACTTATATGACATTTTGGAAATGACGGAATGTTAGAAATGGAGAAGAGATTGATGGTTTCCAGGGGTTAGAAATGGTGGGGTGGGGAACAGGAAGGAGGTGGGTGTGGTTGTGAGAAACAGCAGGAGGCTCCTGTTGGGGCCGGAGCTGCTGTGAGTGTTGACTGCAGTGGTGAACACAGGAACCCACACGTGTGATACATAGAGCTAAGCACACATGTACACACACAAATCAGAACGAATAAAACAGGGGGAATAAAACAGGGGAACTAAATAAGCCCTGTGGATTGTATCAAATCCATTTCCTGGTGGTGACATTGTACCTTAGCTTTACAAGATGTTGCCAGTGGAGGGAAGCTGGGTAAAGGGCTGTGTTAGGGTTTCCAGAGAAACAGAACCAACGTGGTATCTGTATAAATATATAGAAGGAGATTGGTTATGAGAGATTGGCTCACGCAATTAGGGAGGCTGAGAAGTCCCACAGCCAGAGAACCAGGTGGTGTGGTTCCAGTCCAACCCCAAAGACCCAAGGACCAAAAGACAGATGGTATAAGCCCGAGTCCGAGCCCGAAGACCCCAGAACCAGGAGCACTGATGTCCGAGGGCAAGAGGAGATGGATGCCCCAGCTCCAGAGGGGAGAGCAAATCTGCCCTTCCTCTGCCTTTTTGTTCTGTTCCATGCCTCAGTGGATCGGATGGTCCCTCCTGCATTGGTAAGAGGGATGTTCTTTCAAATGCTAAGCTCTTCCAGAAACTCCCAGAGGTAATGTTTTACCAGCTACCTGGGCATCCCTTAGCCCAGTCAAATTGACAAGTAAGATTAACCATCACAAGTCCACCTCCTTGTCCACTTGGCATCTTCTTAAACCTGAGCAATCTCCAATAAAGACAATGACAAGGCTGTAGTCCCATCTGACATGACACTCCAATCCTGTGCACAGCCAAATGCACTAAGCCCTTCCCCAGAAGAGGAGGCAAAGTCCCCAACTGATGTTTACCTAAATATCGATATAAGGTCAATGCATCGTATGTTACATGATAAGGGAGAAAGAGAGGAAAGAAAACAAAGATATTTCCTTAATATATGCACATACGCAAATGTATTCATAGCAAAATAAGGAGGAGACACGAATGACAGTCACAGTTCTCACATTGCAATTGGTCACGTGGTTGTAGCTGGGGTTTACAACCACCTTCTGGTGCCCTTCTGCATTCTCTCTGCCACCAGCAAGACCTCAGCTGGCCACGGTCCCTTACCAGGACGGGTGACCCAAACCTTCATTCCCAAAGGGTCTGGGCCATGGTCCTGCCCAGATTGGGTTGTTGTCATTTTACAGTGACCTTAATCCCAGGGCACGTAATTCTGAGAGATGCCCTGGGGGACCTCCTGCATTCCAGACATACTCTTCCCTTCCTCCCATGGGGAGCAGCCCAGCTCCCCTCCATGGCATGGATCAGTCGCCCCAGCGCACCCGGGCTCCCGCCCCAGCCTGCTGACTCAGAGGCGTGAGGAGCCCAAGCGGCCGGGCGCTCAATGGAGTCATTGTCGTGTGTCCTGGTGGAAGCGCCCCTCCCTCTGCAGCCAAGACCGCTAGGCCAGCAGAGCAGACAGTCTGGGAACAGGAAGCGGAATTCTGCTCCTAGGTCACTAGAGGTGATGGTGATGGTGCCGCTCCCGTTCCCAGCCTTGCCTCCGGACTTGCGACTCCTGGCCCTGGGGAAACAGCGCACGTGTGAGACGCGACTCGGAGCACACACAGCCTTCCGGAGAGTTGCCCCAGCCCTGCAAGGTGTCACTACCCTGCTGGTGCTGCAGCAATGCCTTCAAAAGGCCCTTCCCCCGTTCCACCACACCAGCGGTCCCGGACGGTAGGGAACGCGGGAACCAGCGAGGCCCGTGTTGCTGTGCGTCCTCTGCTGTGAAGTGGGTTCCCAGCTCAGAGGCGCCGCTGTGTGGACTGCCGCGACGGTGGCGTTCTGCAAGCCCACGGGTGGGAGTTTGGTAGAGGTGCTGCGTGCAGGGAAGGCAACTCTTTATCCAGAGGAAGTGTCCATTCCAGTAAGGACCTTCCACGACAGAAGCAGTCCAGTGTAACCAACCTGCCGCCAGGTAGCTGCCGATCACCCTGGGGAGTGGTGCCGTACCAGGGGCTCAGTGTTGGTCCCTGCTGCTGGCAGAGTGGCCATGCTGGGTGAGCTAAAGTCCGTGTTGCTGAGCCGTGCATCACCGCCGTGGCCACTTGGCTCGTGAGCCCACTGGGTGACGGGGTAGCTGGGGAAAGACGCCTACTGCTGCCCACAGGCTGACTCATCCTATCCACCTGATTCATAAAATCCTCCTCCACCAAGGTCACTCTTTGGTGGCATTCACGTGAGACACAAAGATCTTCATGTTTTTCCCCATTCAGAGAGGGTTTTCCATATACCTGTTCCCCAAATGTCTTTGTCACCTGTGTTCCAATCATGTTCTTCCCAAGTCCCTGACCATCCAGCCAAACCACTGAATGAACTGGCTGCAGCCCAGGAGCTGGTATACGACTGCACATCTGGCCATTTCTCCTTCCAGGCAAGTTCACACCCAGGTGCGCCGCCGGAAGTTCTTTCCACCGGGAGGATTTCCCTCCAGCACTGTCCTAGGGATGTCCCAGAGAGGGCCTGTGTGCTGCGGCTGTCCACTTTCAGGTGGTGCTGCGCATTGTGCAGAACCAGCTGTAAACTAGGCCCGAGTCTTCTCTTCTTCTGTCAGCTGACATAGGGCGCTCCCTCCCTGGGAGCCATGGCTGCAGGCTGGGAGAGAGAAGGCAGCATAGCAAGGGGATCAGGGGCATTTGGGCCATTCCATGTCACTTAATTGTGCTTTCAGGACCTGCTCAGGCCCTATCACATTTGATGATGGAGTGTTGCTGCATGTGCCCAACTTTATGGCAGGAAGAGTCAAATCCCACCCCATTCCTGGTGGGCAGCGCAGGTTGCATGATAACCTGGTAGCCAGTGGTCAAGTGTCCCGATTCCACTAAAGACTAGTGGCAGGCCAAGAGCTGCCTCTCAAAAGGAGAGCAGTTATCTGCAAATGATAGCGGGGCCTTGCTCCCAAAGCCTAAGGGCTGGACTGTGATTGACCCACGGGGCCTGCCAAAGGCTCCAAACAGACTCTCTGCCAGTGACTGACACCTAAAGCTCCATCCGATCTACTGGACCCTGTGGCCCAAGCAGCAGAGCAGCCGCACAGCAGCCTGGGCCTGGGGCAGAGCCTGCTCCTATTCTGGGCCACACTCAACACTAGCAGCTTCTCGGGTCACTCACTCACATGCAGGAGTAACACACTCAAACGAGGACCCTATTGCCTCCCAAAATCCAGACAGGCCCACTAGGCTCTGTGCATCTTTCTCAGTTGTAGGAGGGGCCAGACCAACAACTTTTCACCTTAGAAGGGATATCTTGAGGTGTTGCATTCCACCGGACCCCTGGAAAATTCACCGGGGTAGATAGGAGGCCCCTGAATTCTAGTCGTATTCATTTCCCAGCCTCTGACACTCACACGTCTTACCAATGCGTCTAGAGTCGTTGCTACTCCTGCTCACTAGGTTCAATCAGCATAACTGATCAACGTAGGGGACTCATGTGATATCTCGTGGAAGAAACAAGTGATCAAGGTCCCTATGAATTATTTATGACATAGGGCTTGAGAGTTGATGGACCCCTGAGGTCAGGCAGTGGGGGTGCACTCCTGGCGTTGCCAGCTGAGAGCAAACCGCTTCTGGGCTCCTTATGGATGGGGATGGAGGAAAAAGGTGTTTGCCAGATCAATAGCTGCCTACCCAGTACGAGCGGATGTGTTCATTTGCTCAAGCAATGAAGCCACAACTGGTGCAGCAGCTGCAGCTGGAGCCGCCACTCAGTTAAGCTCATGATAATCCACTGTCATTCTCCCGCATCCATCTGCCTTCTGCACAGGACAAACAGGAAAGGTGACTGGGGATGTGGTGGGACTCTCCAGCACTGCATCTTTCTGGTCCTTGGTGGTGGCACTAATCTCTGCAGTCCCGTCAGGAATACAGGGTTGCTTTTGATTTACTATTGTCCTAGGGAGAGGTGGTTCCAGTGGCTTCCACGTGGTCTTTCCCGCCATAACGGCCCTCACTCCACAAGTCAGGAGACCAGGTCGGGGATTGTGCCAGCTGCCAGGCATGTCTATCCCAACCATGCATTCTGGAACCGGGAAAGTAATCACAGATGGGCCCACTGTAAGTCAGACCACAGCTAAACTCCATCGATCACCTGACCCTCGTAAGCCCCTGCTCTGATGGGAAGGCCACGGTGACGTGTGAGGTCTCCTGGAGTCAGTGTCAGCTCAGAGCCAGTGTCCAGTAGTCCCTGCAAGGTCTGACTATTGCCTTTTCTCCAGCACACGGTTACCCTGGTAAAGGCTGTAGGTCCCTTTGGGGACGGAGAGGAGAGAGAGTAACAGCATAAATTTCTGGTAGTGTACAAGCATCCTTCCTCAAGGGGACCTGGCCATGCTTTTATTCAAGCTGTCCTGGGTGCCTAATCCCAGGCTCAAGCCTGGGAACTGATTGAGGGGTCACGGCCCTTTGTTTTCATGATCAGAGTAAACGCTTTTGTTCTCTATACCTGGAACTTTTCTGCAGATGCAGATCAAGTGACAATTTAGAAGGCTTCCTGTCTGTTTCACTTCTAGGACACAGTGATCAACCAGCCAATGCCACAGGCCTGCAGAATCAGACTATCCCGACAGCCACTGTGACTCTGCTGCCCGGTGTGGGAACCACGCCCGCCTTGCCCTTGGCGGTTGAGTGCTGCCGTTGGCCCCTGCCACCCAGGATCCAGCTGCCCCCACTGCACTTAGGTCTTCGAATTGAGTGGCTGTGGTCCCCACCGCACGGTCCGTCCCAAAGAGCTGGGCAATCCCAGAGCCCTTCAAGGGTACTAGGCCTCCCCTCATAAATTTATTCTCTAAGTATTGGTGAAAGGTATTGTCTTTGTTCATTTCTGCTGCTATAACAAAACGCCAAAGGCCAGGTAGCTTGGAAACAATAGAAGTTTATTTCTCAGGGCTCTGGAGGCTGGGAAGTCCAAGATCAAGGTGCCAGCAGAGTTGGTGTCTGGTGAGGGCTACTCTCTGTTTCCAAGTTGTCACCTTGCAGCTGTGTCCTCCTCACATGGCAGAAGAGGGAAGGGTACAAAGGACCTAAGTTAGTTCCTGTAGCTCTTTTATATAAGGTGCTAATCCATTCATGAAGACTCTGCTTAACCACTTAATAAGTTCCCAAAAGACCCCACCTCTTAATGCCACCACAATGGGAATTAAGTTTCTACATGAATTTTGGAAGGGGTGTAAACATTCAAACCACAGTAGGTATGCCTTCTGCACCTTCCCAGGGTGGACAAGTTGGTCTTAAATGACACATCCACTCTAATATTCCAATCTCCCTAAGCCTCTGAATCTCTTCCTCTGCATTAAACCAAGGGAGGTCAGGCTTTCCAATTTGTTCACAGTGGGTCACCTTTTGGTTCATGTTTCAGCCAACTAACCAAATAAACCATTAGAGCCCTTTCTAACTCCCCAAGCTGCAACATTATGTGTGGAATCTCTGTTTGGAAAGCCCATATCAATAACTACAGCCTGACCCAAGTTTATGTTCCTTCCACCATTATCCCAGCCCCCTAACATCCATCCCCACACACGCTCCCCAGACTCCTGCCTGTGTAAATTAGAAAGCCCAAGTCGTTCTTTTGGAATGCAGCATCCTTTTTCATGGGTCACACTTTGCGCCTCACTTTAGGGGCCTGCTGGGATTCGACTCTAGTTACAGATCTAGAAGCAAAGAGGGGAGGTGGAGGAGGGTCCTGAGAGGAATCAGCATCGTCTTGCAAAGCCTCCGACTGGGGTGGGGGCCACAACTGTTTCCTCATGCAAAGCAGGGTTAACCCCCTCAGACAGAGGGGGGAAGGCCAGTGCCACTGTGGGTAGGGAGGCTGATCCCATGCGGGGTGAGGATGCCTCTGCCGCTGGAGGTGGGGAGGCCACTTTTGCTGGAGTGGGAGGCCAGCTCCGCTGGGGTAGAGAGATCTCTTCCCCCGGCAAAGAAGACGCATTAGAATTTTAGGAGCTCAGCGTCCCCAGCTTCATCAGGGTCTCCCCACCCCATGCAGGGTCCCGTTCTTTCCCAGCTAGTGCCCTCCCTTGCATGGTAAACACCCTCTGAGGCTGGGAGTTCAATTTGCTCTGTAATTCAGCCAGTTACAGAATAAGGTTCTGCGTTAGATTTTCAGCAATTTCAGCACCATGGCCACAGGAGTTAGGGCTGTCCTTCAGGGCGCAGCTAGAAGCTCTTCGGTCATTTTTGCAGCTCCTGAGCTGGGAATTCAAATCCTCGAGCTCATCCTGTTCTTTCACCACTTTGTCCAGCGACATTAGGAGCAAGCAGCCAACATCATTATATTCCTTGGTTTTCTAAAAATACTTGAAAGTATCATATACAGAGTCACCGAGCTCCTTGCTTCTTATAAGTGGTTGATTAGGAGTGTCCAGTGCAGGTATTTTAGTATTTCTATAAACAGTTCACACCATGGACACTCAGTGTTCTCTTTACTACTGGAAACAGAGTCATTAGCATCTTTAAATATAATCATATTAGAAAGCCAATTTCAGAAACCTCAGACCCAATTCAGAAAATCCTTAAAATTTTGTTCCTCTAGAACCACTCTCACTCCCAAGACGGAACTGTTCTGTATCTTGACTGTGGTGGTGGATGCACAAAGCCACACATGTGATACCCAGAGCTGAACACACACACAGCGAGTTCAAATGAAATAGGGGGATCTGAATGAGCCCTGCGGATTATATCGATGTCAGTTTCCCACTGGTGGAAATATACCATAGTTTTGCAAGATGGGGGGAAACTGGGTAAAGGGCAGAGGGATCTTTCAGTGTTATTTCTTACAACTGCATGGGAATCTTCAGTTATCTCAAAACAAAATGTTGCAGACTCCTGGGCAAGTGATTAGCCAATGGGCCAGTTGTTCATTAAGACTTTTCCAGTGTGTGATAATAGAAACATGTCATCTGAATATACAAAATAAGATGTACTTCCGATCTCTAGAGCTGTGCCGTCCAATACAGCAGTCACTAGCCACAGTGAAGCCACTGAACACCTGACATATGGCGGTCCTAATTGACATGTGCTGTTAGCTTAAAATACACCCCAGATTTCAAACACATAGTACCAATGAAAGACTGTGAAATAGCACATTAATTTTTAATATTGACTACATGTTGAAATGATAACATTTTGGATATGCTGGATTGAATAATATATTTTATTAAAATTAATGCCACCTGTTTCTTTTTTCGTGCGGCTCCAAGAAATTTAAAATTACATACATTTTACATATGTCTACTGTTCAGCCCTGCTGAGGAACACCCACGATACCTGCAGTTATCATCAAATCATTCAGGTCTCAACCGGAAGCACCCCTGGTCCTCACCTGACCCCCTGGGAGGCACTGCCCACGGGCTCTGACTCTGGGGACCCCACGGCTTGTTCTGCATGGGCGTCGGAAACCTGCCAGGCTCACTCGGCTGGGCCCCAGGCCACCTCACAGCTCAAGAAATGCCCAAGTAGAGCCACGGCCACATATGCCTATTCTTTCTAGGAGGTTTCCTCGAAGGTGGCCCAGAGGGTCAGGCACAAGCCTTGTTCATTCTCATCCTGGGTCGCAAATAGCCCCTCCTCAGAGATCCTCCGAACACTCTTGAGCACTCTGGATGCCAACAGGATCTTCGGTCTGTCCCAGCCTCGTCTCTGCTGCGGTGCCCGGCGCTGCGGAGGCTCCAGCCAGCTCACGCAGGCAGCAGGGCGTGTCTCAGTTGGCCTGGACCCACGCTGCTCCCGCCCTGGCCTCGGGGTTTCTCACGCTGCGCAGTGGAAACCCCTCAGAGCTCCCGTGTCTCTCTGGGAGAGACCTTTGACCAATGAGGGACTGATGCCAGGGGGCCATGCACCCCCCTCGCCCCTGTGTCACAGGACACCTCAGCTCGTCCTACGGGAGTGAGCAACTGATCACGCCGAGATGCAGTGGCCAGCTTGATGACACATCTTCACACCGGCTCTCCCTCCTCCCCCAGTTCACTCCTCCCTGGAATCACACTCCTGGTAAAGTACCTGCACGTGTGCCTTTGCCTCAAGCCCTGCTTTCTGGGCAGCCCAGGCTAAGTAGAACCCTCTCCCGCCGTCTCATCACCTGGCTGACTCTTTGCTGTGTCTTCGTGCTGACGATCTTGTTCATTAGCTTGTTGGCCCTGTTTTCCTCTCTCCCCAGCTAGGCTACAGGCTCCGTGAGAGTTCCAACCCCAGCCTGAAACCAGGCCTGCTGCATACTTGGTGCTCAAAAAGTATTTGTGGGCCAGGCGCGGTGGCTCACGCCTGTAATCCTAGCACTCTGGGAGGCCGAGGCGGACGGATCACTCGAGGTCAGGAGTTCGAAAAAGTATTTGTGAAGGCCTGGACCAAGCTGCCTGCTCCTCTTTCAGAACACTGGACTGAGAAGCCCAGGCTCCCTATTCGTCAGCCAGAGCCAGGCATAGTTAGAACAGACAACCCAATAAGCTGGTGGGTCTCTATTCTGGGGAGAGAAGATGCTACTCTTATTAAAACTAGGATGTTACCTTGTTAGCTCCACCCAGGTAGGACCTTTCCTTTACAGGTAATAAAGGTAAACAAAGAAGTATTGAAATTCTGCCTCCCCGCCACCAGGAGCTTTGATTCCCTTGAGCTTTTCGATCAACTGGACAATCCTAGGAAGTGTCCCCAGTCCCCAGAGAGCAGGCTGGGGGAGCTGGGGACATGGGCTTCCTTTTGCAAAGTGGGAAAGTGAAGGGAAAGTTAAGCGTCTCAGGTACTAAGCAGGTGCTGCCATGATCCCATTCGCCAGCCTCAGGACCTGGGACAGGGATTAGGTAAGATGTTGCGTGCAGAGCACCTCACACGTACAGCATCACCGCCATCGTCTGTCTCTGTCGTTTTTCTCATCTGTGACCCTGAACCTCCACTGTCAGGCCAAAGAGGCCTGCCCTGGTCCTCCCACACAGACCACGTCCGCCCCAAAAGGAGTGGAGCCAGAGCAGTAGCTCTCATCCCAGGGCAGCCTTCCCCCCAGGGCACATCTGGCTCTGTCCAGAGGCAGTTTGGGTTGTCACAGCTGGAGGGAGGGTGCTACTGGCATCTAGTGGGTAAAGGCTAGGGACACATAACACACAGCACACTGTAATGCACAGGACAGCCCCTCACAATAAAGAATGAATCAGTCCCAAATGCCAGTAGAAACTCTAGAGGGTGCAGAATGTGTATGGAAGGTGCCCTCAGCCCCAAGGATGCTGTGCAGAGCAGTGTGGCAGGGGACCCCACCAGGCCTGGCTGTGAGTCCTAGACCCCCTCATAGTGGCTGTGCATCCCGGACAAGTGAAGCTCCCCCTCTGAGCCTCAGCTGCCTCGACTATAAAGTGGGGATGGTAACACGCAGCTCTGTAGGCTGCAGGAGGATTCAGTGAGGTCAGGTATGTAAAGGGTTAACTCTGCAAAGAGTCAGAGCTCAAGGAATAGGGGGGCTCTACTGGCTTGAATAGTGCCCCCCCAAAATTCACACCCACCCAGAATCTCAGAATGGGCCTTTATCTTTTGCAGATGTAATTAGTTAAGCTGAGATGAGGTCATACCGGATTAGGGTGGGCCCGAAATCCAACGACTCACATCTTCATAAGAGAAAGGAGGAGGTTCAGACTCAGAGGGGACACACGCAGGGCCAACACCCTGTGACGGCAGAGGCAGACGTTGGAGTGATGTGTGGACCTTTGGCCTCCAGAAACTGCGAGGGTTATTGCTGTTGTTTCAAGCCACCCAGTCTGTGGCACGTTTTTACCGCAGCCCTAACAGACTAAGACCGGGGCCGTGGCCATGCATCGATCGTTGCGATGATCTCCACTGCACAGAGCCCCAATGCCAGGGTGGCCTGGAGCTCGGGGGCTTTGTCCACGGCTGTTGGAGGATGTCTATACCTCCAGGTGCCCGGCTGACGTTCAGAGCTGCAGTCTATGAAGCGCTAGGGATCCCAGAGGGGTTTATCTACGATTCGCCATCAGCACAACCTGCACCTACCGCTCCCGGCGTGCCCGGGGTGCCAGGAGCACGCAGAGCGCAACCGCAGCACTAAAGGGTGCACCAGCGGCCCCCACGTGCGTCTAAGGAAAGGGGGGCCACCAAGAGGACACCACACACATCGTGGATTTTGAGAGAACACTGGCTGTGGCCACATGGACGGCACAGACTGCATCCCTGGGAGGTGGACGGCATGTGTCGCACGGAGTGCATCTGCAGCCGCATCTGTGGGTACCCGCACCGTGGTATCCGCAGCCCCAGGCGGTGCCACGGCACAGGGAGGATGCCTGCCCCACTGAGGGCTCTGAGGAACTCCAAGCAGCTATGGCACATGGAAAGCAGAGAAGGAGGAAAATCCATTTGGGGCCAAGAGCTCTGTCTGAACTTTGTCCTTTTCTCAAGCAAAAGAAAATATTATTTCACCCTCTAAAGAGCCACACATAATAACAGGCGAAATGTCAAGACCAATGTTGATATAAACCCCCAAGGAAAACAAACATCCCCGTACCTTCTCCGCCGCCTCCCCACCTCACCCTGCTCGGCTAGTTTAAACAGATCCAGCGGTGGGCAGAGGGGAGGCGGGGAGGCGGGAAGGCTCCTGGCTCCCAAAGCCTCAAGGGAGGCCAGGCCACGTTCAGGACACAGCGCTGGCCGGGAACGAGTAGGAGAGCCCGGCCCGGGAAGGACACACAGACCAGGCCAGGCCAGAGGTTAAGAGCTTGGCCTGATTTCAAAGCCCAGTGTCACTCACTGGCTGTGTGACCTTGGGCTAATAGCCTGACCTCTCTGAACCTGAGTTTCCTCATTGGCGAATGGGAGGATGGCATAGGACAGTAAGGGCAGGGCACCAGGCCCAGCGCCTGGGACTGCTCCTTGGCTCTGCCCAGCCGGGTCTCCCAGCAGGGGAGTGGGGGTAGGGCATGGGCCCCTCCAGGGAGGCCCTGAGGCTTCGTGAAGGAGCAATTCCTGAGTGCCCACCAGGTGCCCACCAGGGGTGGGGAACATGCAGCCTTGAGGCCACATGCGGCCTCTGGATGCTTGAGTGCGACCTTGTTCCAAATTTTATAGAATAAATCCTTTTATTAAAAGGGTGCAACAGAGAAAAGGGAGCTTTCCTTGCCTCCTTTGGTGGTTAAAAAAGAACCATCTTGAAATCAGAAGGCTGCAGGTTCCCCACCCCTACAGGGCACCTCCTTGAATCCACGCAGCCCGGCAGGTGGAAATTATCACATTGCAAGAGATGAAGCAGGTTCAGAGAGGTAAAAGGGCTTGTCCAAGGCCTTTTAAAGCCTTGAGATTTAAAGCCAGGGCTGCCTGGCCCCAACAGGCTCCGGCAAAGGTGATCCCAGGCTCTCCCGGGACACGGCACCGGAAGCTGAATTCTCGTCCCGGAGTCCACAGGACCCTCTGTGCCCGGGCTGTGTGTTGGGGAGGGGGTGTTGAATTATACTGCCCAGGGGACCTCAAGTTTGGGTCTGGCTTGAAGCTTCAGTTGACCAGTGCTGGCTACTGCTCCTTCCAGCCCTGCCCGGGGGACCCTCCAAACTCGGTCCAGTTTTTCTTTTCCGAACTGAAGACAGTCCACCAAACACGTGCGTGGAGTTCCTCCTCCACGCCAGACCCTGCCTGAGCACAAAAGACCCAGAATGGAATCCCCTCTGCGTCCTACCTTCAAGAAGCCTCCAGTTCAGCAGGGGGGGAGACAGATATGACAAGGCTATGACACCATAAAAACTCCCTTACGCGGGCGCCTGTGTACAGCTGGTAGCAAAGACAGGAGAAGGGGCCCTCGAGTCTCCCCGGCGGAACCAAAGGGAGGTGGCGTCTGTGGGGAGACTCGAGAAGGAGCGGGACCTGCTGCCGGGAGGGCCAGGGAGGAAGGATGTCGGAGGCAGGTGAGGGCCCCCGTGAAAGCAGGAGGCCTGGAGCCCCGAGCGGGAGGGGAGCTCCACGTGGCTCATTTTGCTGTGGCGCGCAGGAGACTGGCACGAGGGGTTAATCAACTGCTCCGAGATGTCACAGCGAGAAAGCAGGCCTGAGAGGTGGCCGGGGCCAGACCACGACGACGGGGTCACTGAGGTGGCTGTTGTCGGGAGAGCAGCAGGGAGCCCCTGAATGTTCATGACAGCATCACATTTGCTGTCCAGGAAGGTCACTCAGTGCCCAGTGGGGAGCAGAGTTTGGGGATGGGGGACCAGGGAGGAGATGAGGGAGCATGGCGGCTGGGATGAGGGCAGCCGCCCTGGGTCGGGGTGGGGTGCGGGGGCAAGACACGTACAGGAGGGTGGGCGGACGTGGAGAAGGTGGCGAGGAGAACTGAGGAGGAGGAGGAGGAGGAGAGGAGGAAGTCCACAGGATGGGCGTGGGACGGCCTTCCCAGGGAGAGGAAGGCTGATGAGGAGTTCCACTGGGGCCTGGGGTGTCCCGGGGAAGACGCCAGGAGGCCGCTGGCCGTGGCGGGCAGGTTGGAACACTGGGGCAACCAGCTGGAGGACATGGAGCAAAGGAAGAAACGCCAAAAAGACGGCTGGAGAAGGAGGAGCCAGAGGGCAGGTGGTGACCAGGCGAGAGAGACGTTAAGGCTGTAGGATGAAGACAAAAACCTGCACGTGGGCCAGGTGGTGGAGCAAACTGCTGGGGGTGCACGAGGCGGGCCGTGCGCCTGTCTCTCAAACGCTTGCAGGAAATGGGAAGAGACGAAAGATGGTCACTGGCAGGAGGCTTGGGGTCAAGGGAGGTTTTTTTTATTTCATAATGGGAGACTCGGAAGAGCTGCTGGCGATGCTGAAGTTCGGTCTGAGTGGGGTTACTGGAGGCAAGGACGTCCCTGTGCACTGAGGTCTGGCGGCCCTGGGCGTGGGGGGTCCACATTGAGACGGGGGACAGAGGGGTGAGCAGGGAGGTGAGCCCAGAGGGGGCAGGGGGAGACGTGTGACAGGGAGGTGGCGGCAGCACTGGCTCTGGATTCAGACCAACCGGGTTTGTACCCCCTCACCAGCTGCGCGACCCCGGGTGCCCCCACCTCGCTGCTCCCCGTCCCTGACACCGGGATGGCCAGAGTCCCCGCCCCACGGGAACAAATGCACGAAAGGCATTCGGGGCAGGACCCGGCAAGCAGAGGACCTCGATAAATGTTAGTGAATAAGAATAATAAATAATGAGGAGCCATCGAAGAGGTTTTGAAGCCGGGAAGTGACAAGGTCAAATCTGTATTTTAGAAAGGCCCTGCTGGAGGAGGAGGTAGCCTTGGGGAGAAACTGAAAGGTCGTGCACTTCTCGAGGTATTTCTCTGAAGTCTGTGGGAAGTTTGTAGTGTCGGGTTAAAGATTTTATTGGTTCCATGTTTGGTTTTCGATTCGGCCGCTTCCTGGGGTCCTGGTGCGGCGGATGCCGGCCTACCCCGCAGCCCGTAACTGGCCTGGCCAGTCGGGCTTGGGGAGTTGGGTCCGACGGGGCTTCGAGATGTCATTTCGGAAATGAAATAAACAGGTGGGAAAAGTAAATGCAGAAAATAAATAAGGAACGTGGAAGGCGCATTTGCGGGGAGGGCAGGGCCCAGGGCTGGAGGGGCTGAGCCAGGCACGGGGGTGGGGCCCACCAGGAGGTTCAGGCACGGTCTGCCCTCCCCCACATCCCGAGTGGTTTTGGAGGGAAAGGCTTCCGCGCACGGCGGCAGTGACGCATCTTGCAGGAGACTCCTGGGCCCACAGTGAGCCCAAGGGTCTAACTCCAGGTGACCTAATACAATGATGGCATTAGCAACGGTCATCATTGAGTTCTTCCTATGAGCCAGCCCTCTGTTGAGACAAACACGGACCGCTACTAGCCCCATTTCAAAGAGGAGGAGACTGAGGCTCAGAGAATCATTGCCCGCGGCCTCAGCTCGGGTTAGGGCCTCTGTCCCGGAAGCGACGCCCACACTCACCCATCCTGTGCACGTGGAGCCTGGGCAGTGCCTTCTCCGTGCAGCCTCCGGAGACTGAGTTCTTCCGTCTTCACTCAGGCACAAAGTAGACCGCGAGCAGGTGGCCTCCCCTGCCAGCTCCCACGGACCTGCTCCGTGACCTTGGGCTAGTGACTTTCCCTCCCTGAACCTTGGCCGCCGCCTCCTCAGCCGTGTCCGGCGCAGTGACTAATCCCCAGACCGTCTTGTGGATCTGCTGGCTCCCGCCTGCCTTTGGCCTAGCACATAGTAGGCACTCCACGGAGCCCAAGCCCTCTTCCCAGGGCTTCCCTGTCAGGGCCAATTATCTCCATGGAATCCACGCTGTGAAAATAAACATGAACTCAAGTGGCCCCGGTCTCCGTGGCAGCCAAGGGGAAGCTCGGTCCCCAGCCCGTGTCTGTTCTAGGCAAGAACAAAAGTTTCCCTGTGAAGTTGCCCCCACCCCCGCTTCCCTTCTGGAGCCAGCTGGGATGGGGGTGGGAGGGCGGCGGGGGCCCGGGCTGAAGCCTGGTGAGCTCAGCTGCCTGTCAAACGGCACCTCCCCCCCCCCCGCCCCGCCCATCCCAACGCCAAGGGGCTGAGCAGGTGAAAGGCCTCCAGGCCCAGGGGCCCCAGACAGACAGCTGGGGCTGGGGGTAGGGTTTGAGGGAGAGCGCTACCCACGATGGCCCTGGGACTAGTCCAGGGATGCGGGTGGGGAGCTCTGCCCATTCGCCCAGCTCACGCCCCTCTGCCCACCAGCCTCTCTGCTCAGAGCCTCTGGGATCGTGGGTTTCGGGGGCTGGTGGGGAATGGCCTGGCCCTGGAGGACATGGCCAAACCAGCTCGGAACTTGGTGTCAGGGAGAAAGAGGCTCAAACTCTGGCCCCATCCTATCTTGCTCGGGCAGTGGGGGGGGTCCCCATGTCTCTATTTCTGCGTCTGGTCATGGAATGGTGTGGCTGAGGGGCAGCCACATCCAAGTTCAGCAACACACTTCTGCCCAGCAGCTGTTTGTGCCACTGAGAATGGATGGCCTCCTGGGGGCAAATGTGAGGCATGGTATGTGACAGCCCAGGGCCGCAGGAGAGCCGGTGTGACAAGAGCAGGGCTCGGGGAGGAGCAGTGGGCCTCTGAGAGAGGACCTACCCAGGAGAAAAGGAGCCAGCCATGGTGAGTCAGGCTCCACACGGGCCTGAGAAGCCATGGCAGGCCCAGACGCAATGTGGCTGTTCAGGTGGCCGATGGCAGTCCCCACACCAGTGTGGACACAGGTCTTCTGGCAATGTGGGGAGAAAAGGGGTTTTGCAGAAGAAAGCCAGGTTTCACTCAGCTCCAGCCCTTCATGTGCCCAAGCAGCCTTGCTGTGGGGCCCCTAAGTGCACAAAAGCCAGAGGAGTGACCCCGTCTTCTCCTCCATGGTCGTCAGGGCACAGGGAGGGGCAGCTGGGCGTGAAGAGTGGGCCAGGTGGGGCTATGTGGATTGGTGGCACAATCAAGGCAGAAGTAGCATCGCTTGTCCCCAGACAACCCAAGAGGCTCAGAGGCAGGCAGAGCCTCGGAGTCCTGAGGGAGGATGGAGGAGCCAAATTGCAACCAGGACTTTCCTGCCGGTGTATGTCACACATCCCCTGGGGTCTCCCTGAAACACCTGGAAGAACGGGGCTCTGTAAGCTAGGTCTCCTGGGTGGAGAGGCAGGATGTTCGGAACAAGCAAAATCCAGCTTGTGTCATCACAGGCTGGTGAAGTCGGCATTCCTGTGATCACTGTCCCTCCCCTACTGGCCGGTCACAGGGATTCATGACATCAGAGCTGTGAAAGTGTTAGGGGTGGGGCAGGATTTGGAGCCCACAGAACTGGGCTCCCCACTGTCTGAAAAAGATACTTAAATCTTTAATAATGAATTGTATTAAGAAATTAAACATTTCAATAAAAATTACCAGGTAGGGTTTTCCATCTTTAAAACTTCCAGATTCTACAATCCTACCCTTAGAAATTGACTGTTAGACGATTATAAAATCCACAAAGATATAGATCAATCAATGGAAAGATGATGAGAATGCCACCACAATGTCATCTGTACAAAAACAGTTTGGAGATCATCTGAATAGCCAACAAAAACATGAATGCTATGCAGCCACTACAAACGACCGTGCTGTGTAAATATGTCTTTAGGATGAGTTTGATTTATGTCCAGGTGAAATAGGTAACAGAACAGTATTAGAGAATAATCCCATTTTGGTTTTTATAAATACCCATATATAGGAAAATGTCTGGAAGAAAAATATTTCAAAATATTTACCTACCTCTAAGAGGTAAGATTAGGAATACTGTGCAACATTTTTTTTCTGATTATTTTTTTATCTGCACTTTCTTGTTTTTCTACAGTTAAAGTTATAACAACAACAATATAAACTACTACCATTTATTAAGCACTTACTTTGTGCCGAAGGCTTTGCATGAATATATCAAAGCTCTTATATTTATATATATTTCCCTATCTAATCCTTATAACAACTGTGGGAGACAGGTGCTATTAATATTTGTTTATCAGGCAGGATTGTTTCAGGTGAAAGTGACAGAATACCCAATTCAAACTGACTTGAGCAAAGAAATGAGAATTAATTAACTTGTATCAAGAAAACCACAATTGGCTTCAAGCCGGGGCTCAAAAGTTGTCCGCATACTGTGGTTTCTCTTGATTCTACCTCCTCCAGGGCAGCTCCATTCTCAGCCAACCAAGCCCATTTGGGAGCAAGATGGCTTGATGGCAGCTGCCCTCACACTCCCAGCGCTGCAAGATCAGAGAAAAGAAGTGTTTCAAGCCAAAGCCTGGAGATGCACTCTATTGGAGTCACATGACCACCCACAGACCAATCTCTGTGGTCAGGTGACGGAGTGCTGTGATTGGCCCAAGACTGGGTCCCATGTCCTATTCAGGGAGCCAGGAAATTGAGCCATGATTCAGAGCGGGAGAGAACTGGTTCTCCCAAAGCAAAAGCAAAATCATGGCGAGGGATGTTGGGGGTGGGGGACACCACTGGCCACAATTACCATCTCCAACGTACTGATGAGGAAACCGACGAGGAAAATTCAGAGAAGGGAAATAGTTTGTTCAAAGTCAAATGGATAGTAAGTAAGGGGCCGGGCTTTGAACCCACGCTGTCTAACTCCAAAGACCATAAACTTGTTTACAACATGATATTGCCTCCCATAATTGCTTGTATAGTATTTTGCTTAATTTGTGAACGAAATGAAATCATAAGCCTCTGTCCATGGGTTTGTGGTGCCCGGCTGCCTCAGGTGTGGGTGGGGTCAGGGCGTGTTTGAGATAGTACCTCCGCCGAGATGGTGGTGGCCACCCAGGTCCTTCCTGTGTCCTGGGCTGTCTTTCCAGCCAGACAGGCCGCCGAGAGCAGCACCGACACCAGGGAATGGCGAGCGCAGCTCGGGAAAAGAAGCTCCAAACACACAAGTTATAATGATAATAGATGATACGTATTGGTGGCTTTCCATGTGTCAGGCACTGTGCTATTGACTCCTCATGGCTGCCTGAGGAGGTGGGGACAACTGCTGCCCTGAGTTACAGATGAGGGGACTGAAGCACAGACAGGTGAAGTTCCTTGCCAAGGTCACACAGCCATCTCAGGTGGAGCAGGGCTTAGGTTGAGGTCTGACACCAGAGCCAGCCCTTAATCTCATACTCTAATACCTGTATCAATAGTTCCTCTCTGCAGTCAAAAGGAAATTTTAGTGGTGCCTGCAAAGATCAGAACTGTAGAAAGCAAGTGTGCTCAAAATGTAACTCAGAGTATTAAAGTGGCCAAGGAAGGCCAATGCCTCTGGCTGAGTTCCTCGCTGCATTTCCCTGGGCTTGTGCCAGGGAAGGGTCGTACAACCCAGACTGGGGCACGGTTTGCAGCCTCAAAGCCTGTTAAATATTCTTCCCATTTCAATTTTGGCCTTAATCTTGAGTTTATAGTTATTTTATATGGTGAAGGATGTCATCACTGGCAAAAAAAATAAATCCAACTTCTAATTAGACACAGGTTTAAAGGGATGTTCAATTGGGAAAATGTTCATGATACATTGTTAGGAATTTTTTTACTAATGCAAACTACATATATATATATTATGATCCAAATTTTTTTTAAAGGATATCCATATATAAAAAAGACCAAGCCAGACGTGGTGGCTCACCACCTTCTCACTCTTAGAGGCCAAGGTGGGAGGATCACTTGAGCTCAAGAGTTGGAGAACAGCCTGAGCAAGAGCGAGACCCATCTCTACTAAAAATGGAAAAAATTAGCTTGACGTGATGGCTCGAGCCTGTAGTCCCAGCTACTCAGGAGGCTGAGAGGCAGGAGGATCGCTTGAGCCCAGGAGTTGGAGGTTGCTGTAAGCTAGACTGATGCCACAGCACTCTAGCCCAGGTAACAGAGCGAGAGGATGGCTTGAGCCCAGGAGTTGGAGGTTGCAGTGAGCTATTATATAATGATGCCACTGCACTCTAGCTAGGGCGACAGAGTGAGACTTTGTCTCAAAACAACAACAATAAAACCAAAGAAATAAACAAAAAGATTAACTCTGGGGGCTATTATGGATTATTTTTTATTGTCTCATTTGTGCTTTTCTATTCCAATTTTTCTATAATGAAGTACATTATATTGATAATTTAAAAGTTATTACATTTTTTAAAAAAATTTCTTAGTCTAAGAGATAAAACTTCCATAACAACCTTAAGCTTTGTCTTTATTTTAACTTTGTTTGTTTATTTATTTATTCATTCAACAAACATCCACTGATTTCAGCCGTGTTGGGCTGTTACTCAGGGTGGATGCAATTTGGATTCCCTTGAGCTCCTCCCCATGCAGTGGGTGGATAGACAGACAGTCCTATACCACAATCACCTGCTCAGACATGAATGACCCCATGACCCCGCTAGATGTGGGCTCCATGAGGACAGGGCCCTTTCTGGGTCATATCTGTACCTAGTACCTAGGATAGTGCCTGAAACAGTTGGGCACTTCGGAAATACTTATGAACAAGTGAGTGAAATCAGGGAGACATTGGTTCAAATCCCAGCTCGTTGAGTTCCAGTTTTCTCTTCTGCAAAACACGAAGACGATACCCACCCAATATGGTTGTTTGAGAGCTCAGTTAGCAATTCTTGGAAATAGTAATAGACACTTGACAGAGAGTAGAAACAATTTATGTGAAATTGGGTAGATGGTAATATTAATAGTGTATAAAGTCTGAGGTCAGGGCTTGCTCTGCAAGCATCTGGAGCTTGTCTAGAAAGAAATTTCGTTTCTAATTTGGAGAAGAATATGTAGATCATACTCTCATTTATCTAAGAAAAGTGGAGGTGTTAAATTTTAAAATGGAAGAACAAACCAAACACTTGAAGCAGCAAAGGTTCCTTAAAGGGAGAGGAAGGGGACAGGGTGGAGGGGCAGAGAGACCACTCATAATGTTCCTTGTTTTATAGACCTGACATGAAAACCAGTGAAGTATTTAACATCATCATAAAATAATATGAAATGCTTGAAAAGGAAATTCCAAATATCAAAAGCGTAACAGGGAAGAAAAAAGAGTAACGTATGGCAAGTCAGCGACATTACCACATGGAAAAGAATTATTCCAAGTCACTAAAACACAGTCATTTTGACTGTCCCTCCCTAATAAGATATTCCCTTAAAGGCAAAACAAAAATAAATACATAAGCTGCAAAAGAAAAATAATCATCATCTTATGGTTGTGCTAGGGTCCTAATCTCCAAGGTGGTGTTAAGAGGCAGGGCCTTTAGGAGATGATGAGGTCATGAGGGCTCCCTCTTCATGAATGGGATTAGTGCCCTTATAAAAGAGGCCTAGGGGAGCTTGTTCACCCCTTTGCCTTCTACCATGTGGGGACACAGCTAGAAGGCGCTATCTGTGAGGCAGTGCAAGCCCCCGACAGACACAGAATCTCTACTGGCACCTTGATCTTGGACTTCCAGCCTCCTGAACTGTGAACCATGAATTTCCTTTGTTTATAAATCACCCAGTCTAAGGTATTTTGTTATAGCAGCCCAAAAAGACATGGCGGTATTGTCATTCTTATCTGAGAGTGGTCAGTGAGTTAAGTGGGAATCGGCAAATGAGTGTATCTTTCACTGGAACTGAAAAGCAAGGACATCTGCCATGTATGATGGACGAGGCTAAGCAAAAACACTGTAGTCCTGAGTTTAAATTAGAACTGTCAATATAAGCTCATGATTTTTAAACGATAAGTTAACAGACTTTATTTTTTTTTTGAGTGGTTTTAGGTTTACAGAAAAATTGAGCAGAAAGTACAAACTATTCCCATATACCCCTTCATCTCCCCTCCCCCTCCCAGTTTCCCCGATCGTTAACATCTTTCATTAATGGAGCACATTCGTTATAATTGATGAGTCAGTGTTGATACATTATTATTAATTAAAGTCCACAGTTTACATTAGGGTTCACTCTTGATGTTGTACATTCCTTGTTTTTAGACAAATGTATAGTGACATATGTATCCACTATTATAGTATCTTATAGAATTGTTTCACTACTCCTAAAATAATCTCCTGTGCTCCACCCATTTAGGCCTCCCTCCCCCAAACAGCTGGCAATCACCAGTCCTTTTACTGTCTCCACAGTATTGCCTTTTCTAGAATGTCACATAGCTGAAATCATCCATAGGTAGCCTTTTCAGACTGGTTTCTTTCACCAGGCAATATGCATTTAAGGTTCCTCTGTGTCTTTTCACAGCTCGATAGCTCATTTCTCTTATCACTGAATAATAGTCCTTTGTCTGGATGTACCAGTTTGTTTACCCATTTACCTATTGAAGGGCATCTTGGTTGCTTCTAGCTTTTGGCAATCATAACTCATCACATATTCTATCCTTTAAAAAATGTATTTCCTAGCTCTGTCCAACCGAAAATACCCAGAAACAATAACCAACACAATAGTCCTGAGCATTGCTTAAACCTAGATTGTGGTCTCTAACTACCATTCCTCACTCAAAGAAAACAGGGCTCTTTAGAGAAATGGCTGATTCCAGGTAGGGGGCACCTTGCAGTCCAGGAAGCGAGGCAGCCATCAAAGTCAACCATGGCCAAAGACCTCAGGAGCCCACCCAAAGAGCTTCCCTCAGGAGGAGTGGGATCATTTGAGCATCAGTAACAATAAGAATTGCAGGGGACTGAAAGACATCGAATAGCATTAAATCCCTATATTCATAAGGACACTAAAAAACTAACTCCTGGATGCTAGGAAACCAACTCATTATTTGAGAACTGCTAAGGAATTAAGTCTTTGTATTGGCTGTAATGTGGACATAGATCGAGACCACACTGTACCTTGGCGTAACTAAAGAGTTAATAAGAAAAAGTTGCCCTTCTCCATGTTTTCCAGCTAATAAATGCGGACGGCAGGTAGAATTAGAATAGCAGCATATTGCAATCCCTAATGAGATGGCGAACCTAGGCGATGAGCACCAGCGACTGCTTAACTTCACCAGAAAAAGAGATCACGAGGCTCTGATCGAGCCTCTCGAGCTAATTACAGGAAATACGGAGGACAGAAGAACATGTTAGAGGTCCCCACAGGAGTACGGGCAGGAAACTGCAAACTGGGGGCAGTGCCGCCTGCCAAACCACAGGGTTTCTGCAACAAATAAGTGACAGGGGTGGGGAGGCGGAAAGACAGGGAGAGAGAGAAACGTGGATTAAAAGAGACTTAAGAAATGTATATGGACTTTTTAAATAAAATATGAAGCACGTTAAGGAGACAATCAGGGAAATGTGAACATTGACTAGAGATCCTCGATGATTTCTCCAGGAGTGATAATCCTATTGCGGCTATCGTTTTAAAAAGATTTTCTTAATTTTTAGAAATATATGCCAAAATAGTTACGGTTGAAATGGTACAGTGTCTGGGGTTTGCTTTAAAATAACCCACTGGGACAGAGAGCTGGGCTGGGGAGTGCGTGAAACAAGACCGTGCACGAGCTATCGCTGCCAAGGCTGGGTGATGCGTGCGTTATCCTACTGTTATCCAGGGTTGAAATTTTCCATAATAAAAAGTTTACCAAAAATAAACATTTGGGAAAGCTCCTCTTCTAAAGCAAAGGCAGATGCAATCCAGGATCTCTTGTACCTCTGATTTTTTTTTTATTGTCACCCCTCTGTGTGAAATGTGGCCTGGGCGGCAACTTTCTTCCCAATACTCCTTCTTCCTTCCGAGTAGCTGTTGCTATGTTGGTTCTGACTTGCCCGAGCAGGTGTTAGGAGGGGCCAGGTGTGCTGTGCCCTCCCCGTATCATTCTGCACACTGGGAAGGACCAACCATGGGGTGGAGGGAGCTAAGCTGGGTTTGACAGCCCCGCAGTCAACTTGGCAGGCGCAAGGTAGGAGCGCCGTAACCCAACTACCTGGACAGGCTTCTCTCTGGGCACGTGCAGTGCTAGGGCACGCACAGCATGTCAGGTAGGTGAAAGTGGAGTAATGCAGGGATTAAGGGCTGGGTTCTGACACGGGTTCAGATTCCAGATCTACCAGTCAGTACCTGTGTGATGGGCATGTGCCTTTACCTGCCTGAGCCTCAATACCCCCATCTGTAGATTGGGGACAAGATGGGTGCCTTCCTCACAAAGCTGTTGTGTGACTTCAGCGTGAGCATATGTGTGGCACACTGGGCTGAGTGCCATGCTGGAGTAATACCCAACAAATGATGGTTATTTCTGGGGCTGTTATTGCTATTGTTGTATAGCCAGGATGTAAAGTGGGGCTTTTCCCCAAAATTTGCGTTTATATTTGACTCCTTCCAGAGTATGTTGTAACAGGGGGCATTTTCTCATTTCCCTTTGATCAACAGAATGCTGTTTGGGAAAGATGCATTAGCCTGAAATGACCTCACCTGATGCTCATTTTGGATGGTCATCGCAGAAACCTGACAAACAGGATAAAAGAGAGATAAAGTAATTTTGTTGTAGCTTTAGAATTTCTCCTGGGAGTGTGATCTTACACAGGGGTTGGATACTGTTGCAAACAAGCCTTTTACAGTCTGCTTTATAACACAGTATAGAAGCTGTGCAGATTATGAATTTATACTTATGAGAAGAATAAAAGTAACCTAGTGGCCAAATGTTCAGCAAATAGGTATCTGGGATCATTATAGCACCATACAAGACTTTGTAAATCCAGCAACTCGGAAGTGAAGACAGGTGCTCTAGAAAAGGATGCTGACGTCTCAAAATGTGACCTGGTAATGACAAAGGACACAGATTCAAAAGTGCAGGTGACATGCAGGCAACAGAAGAAAAAATAGATAAATTGGACTTTGTTAAAATTTAAAACTTCTATGGATCAAAGAACACAAGCAACAGAGTGAAAGGGCAGCCCATCGAACGGGAGAAAGTATTTGCAAACCATGTATCTGATAAGGGGTTAATACCCAGAACATATAAAGAACTACAATACAGCAACAAAAAAAGCAAACAACCCCATTTAAAAATGGTTGGATAGATAACCCTCCACAAAAGATATACAAATGGCCAATAAACACATAAAAAGACTTCACTATCAACTTCACTATCATTGGAGAAATGCAAATCAAAACCACAGCAAGATACCACCTCACACCCAATAGGATGGCTTCTATCAAAAAAAAAAAACAGAGGACGTGCAAAAATTGGAACCCTGTCCACTGCTGGGGGGAATGAAAAATGGTGCAGCTGCCATGGAAAATAGGATGGCAGCTCCTCAAAAGAGTTAACAATAGAATTACCATACGATCTAACAATCCACTTCTAGGTATATACCCAAAATAATTGAAAGCAAGGACTCAAAGAGCTATTTGTATACCCATTTTCATAGCAGCATTATTCACAATAGCCAAGCAATGGAAGCAACTCAAGTGTCCACCAACAGATGAATGGATAAGCAAAATGTGGTATATACACCTAATATAACATTATTCAACCTTGAAAAGGAAGGAAATTCTAACACACACTACAACATGGATGAACCTCAAGGACATCACATTAAGTGAAACGAGCCAGTCACAAATGGGCAAATATGTATGATTTCACCTATATGAGGTACTTAAGAGTAGTCACATCCGTAAGAAAGTAGAATGGTGGTTGCCAGGGACTGGGGTGGGGGAGGGCAGTGGGAAGTTTATTGTTCCATGGGTATACTTTGTTTTGCAACATGGAAAGAGTTCTGGAGATGGATGGTGGTGATGGTTGCACAATAATGGGAATATACTTAATGCCACTGAACTGTACACATAAAAATGGCTACAATGGTACATTTTTATGTCTATTTTACCACAATTAATAATAACAGGAAAAAATGCAGGTGGGGATTTGAAAATAACTCACTTCAGAAAATGTAAGAAAAAACCAAAATGTATACTTACTATCTCATTTTTAACCTATTTGTCAGGTCATTGCTATAAACATCCAAAATTACAATCAAACTCGTGATTGTGATTTTGCAGGTAAATACTCAACTCATAAATTTGATACTTTAAGCAGGCATTTGACAGCTTCATTGTTTTGAGTTTAGATACTCAAATTGGCCAAAAAACCTTTGGGGGTTTTGTTTTAATTAGGAAGATACAAAGGTGATTTCTATCCCTTCTAGCAAGTTTAGGGCACGGGTGGAATCATCTCCCATCCCCACCATCCCCTCCACCTGGCTGTCCTTGAACGCCCTGGCACCCTTGGGAAGTCCTAGACTGTTCTGGAGTCCCACACAGACTAGAACCCAGAGCTCACAGCCACAAGTCTCCCATAAATCCTGTCAATGGGGTGTACTCTCCAATGGGGTGCTTCCCAAAAGCAGAGAGCATTTTGTGTCTGAAAGGCTTGTGTATTTTGCTGTTCTTCTTAACATTTTGTTGCATGTCTTAACATTCTTTTACTTAAAAGGAGAGAGTGCTCAAAGAAATGGTAGAAAACAGATTTTTATTTTCTTTTTAAGAGACAGAGTCTTGCTCTGTTCCCCGGGCTGGAGTGCAGTGGCCTCATCATAGCTCACTGCAGCCTCAAACTCCTGGGATCAAGCAATCCTCCCACCTCAGTCTCCAAAATAACTAGGGCTATAGGCACGCGGCACCACACTCAGCTAATTTTTTTTATTTTTTTGTAGAGATGGGGGGGGTCTCACTATGTTGCCCAGGCTGGTTTTCAACTCCTAACCTCAAGCAATCCTCCTGCCTTGGCCTCCCAACATGAAAACAGATTTTTTACATTGCTCCTGCACCCCACACCCTGAAAATGCAGTTTTCCTTTAGCAGGGTGCCCTCGGGGCTGTCACCTTCCAATTGTCCCCACAACAAGCCCCCTCTGTGGGAAGCTGGCCTTTTGTGTTTTGCCTGGAGTCATCAGCTGGTCTACACGGGAGAGGCATATCCCCACCCGCCAAGCTAGCACATGTGCGCCATGTTATATGTCCAGGGTACACGTCCCCTCTCCATCTCATAGATCCCCTCCCCCTGCCTTGGCACTGAAGGGCGCCCTCCCCATCACTCCCTTCTCATCGTTCCTGGGACTGCAAGGGGACAGAGGGAGCAGTGAAGAAGACCTGTAACCTCATCTTACCATGAAGGGGAATCACGGTTTCTGAGACAATATAAGAGGTGAGCCTAAGCTAGCCTGAGAAGTAAAGGAAGGCTTCCGGGAGGAGGTGACTTGTACACTGAGATAGGAAGGATGAAGAGGAGGAAGCTAGGAAGAGGGAGTGGAGAGAGACTTCCAGGCAAAGGGATCAGCCGCTCAAGCCAGGAGGCAGGAGAGTCTGAGCAGCTTGAGAAGCTGACGTGAGGCCAGTGTGTCTGGTGTGTAATGCAGAGCCGAGGGGAGGGGGCAGAGACGAGGCCAGGGAGAGGCCACGGGGAGGATTCTAGACTTGGAGGCTTTTCCTGGGTTTGGAAAAGCCTGAATTACCGAGCTCTTCCAGGGAGAATAACTCCACTGGGCAGATCATGTGGACTGGAGCAGAGGTGGGAGCCAGGACGCCAGGATGGAATTTTCTGGCTTTTCTACACACACACTGGGAACAGTTGCGGGGCTGTCTGAATCCCACAGAGCTCAGCAACATGCCCAGCTCACACCCTCCTGAGGCTGCCCAGCCCCACAGGTGCAGAGTAAGGGCACTGGCTACCCGCCTGGCCCTGCCACTCAGTGGCATTTGAGAAGGCACTCCACCCCAGCCTCGCTTTCTTCCTCTGTGCAATGGGTGCCAATGACAGCTACCGCACAGGCTTGTTTTAGGATTTCATGAGACCACTGATGTCAGAGGCTTCATCAATAAATGCTAGTTATTATTATTATTACTGTTATTGCTATTGTTGTTTGCAGCCTGTCCCAACCCCCGGACACTGCTTTGCCTGCTGGTTGCTGGACTGCCTCAGGGACAGACACCAGCGAGGCCCAGGGCTGGATGTGCACTGTTTTTCATATATGTGCATCTTGCATTCAGAAGGGCCCCTCCTTCCACAGAGGGTCCAGTGGGGTTGCTCGGGGGACACATTCCAGAAAGAATAACTCTGTGTAACATGAAACCTTGACTCTGGAAACACAGCCTCTATGGGAAATTGGAGGATAAGGTCTGCTCTGTGGACCGCCCCATCTTGTTCCATACAAAAGGGATATTGAAACCCAAAGACCTTGTCTCTTGGACTCCAGACTATGGTCTCACCCCCCCACGGCAGCCAGAGAGATCTTTCCAAAAAACAAACCCTCCCATGGTTCCCCACTCAGGTTCCCCCTCAGGTTCAAGTCTACACCCCTCATCATGACCTACATGCCCTTGGGTAGGGTTCCTGTGCATACCTGCAGCCACAGGGGAGCCTTGCTCCAACCCGGCCACATGGGCTTCCAATGGATCAAGGCTCTTCCTGCCTCAGGACCTTTGCACAACTAGTGAATCCCTCCCCTCTCTAATAGGCCACAGCCAATGCTTCCAGACTCAAAAGCCCATATGCTTTGTTGAACCTCCAAATAGTAATGGAAGGTAGTAATATCACCCCCACGTGCCAGATGAGGAAACTGAGGCCGTAAGAACCAGCAAACGACTCCTGCAACTAAGCCTCAAGCCAGGCCAACCAGACTCTAGAATCTCTGAGTCCCTGAAAGGAAGCACCTGGCTACACCTCCATGAGAACTGGAGAGTGGAGGTGGCTCAGAGAAAGGGGCTGAGCCAACGAGAACAGAGCCAGTGTAGACAAAAGCAAAGGCATTGAAGCCATCGTCAATGCATCCTAAACCTAGCTTGGCCACCCAGACACTGTGGTCTAAGGCAGGACATTTGGCCTCTCTGAATCTCAGTTTTCTCATCTGTAAAGTGGAACTGAATAATAAAATCCACCCCACAAGTGCATTGTGAGTATTCAGGAATGACATACCAAGTGCCTGGCATGTGGTGGCCACTCGGTGAATGGCATGATGCCACCCCCCTTGATGCATCTGGGGAGGCTGCACCAGTCCCGACCAGCCTAGCCCAGACTAGACTTGCATCACCCAGGGTTAGGCAGCCAGGGCCTGGGAACCATCCCTGCCCTGGTTTTTGTTTTGGGTTTTGTGTTTCCCAGCGTTTCCTTTGGAAAATGTCCAGCTTCCTCCCTGCTGGAAGGAGGCAGGAGGGGATTGTTCACGCCTGGGCCTGGATGCCCAGGGGAGGCTCGTGGAGAGATGACAAGAGCCTGGGGTTTGATCCAGGGTCGGACCTTACAACGCTCTATAGCTCCAGACTCCAGGCCGGTGACTTCGCCTCTGTGAGGTGCTGACTTCCTCACCTGTTAAAAGGTCTCATGAGCTCTACCTCAGAGGGTACAGATGGAGGGACTGGGATGAGAGAAGATTCAGGATGCACGTCCCTAGC
Source organism: Mirza zaza (assembly GCA_008750895.1). Lineage (NCBI taxonomy): Eukaryota > Metazoa > Chordata > Mammalia > Primates > Cheirogaleidae > Mirza > Mirza zaza. Next base: position 232,556 of record VSMD01057819.1, on the reverse strand, counting down.
GTACATACGGTGATTCTTTTGGGGGATGGATTTAAGATCAGAGGAGAAGCCGTAGGTTTACAGCTGGAGTTACCAACACAAATGCCGCCTGGCAAGCTGACTTGGGCGGGTGTCCTGCCTGCGGTGGAGATGGGAGGAGCAAAGAGGGAGGACCATTTGGTTCCAGATTTTCAGTACCCTGTGGGAATGAGGGTCCTAAATTGTTAGAGCTTGGATTATTTAGGAAGAAAAATCCAGCTCTTCAAGCAAAACCTCATGATTAAAATATGGTAAGGAGTATAGACTATATGATTCCACTTATATGAATTTCAAAAACAGGCAAAACTCATGTATAGTGACATAAACCAGAATAGCGGTTTCCTTGGAAGAGGGCTGAAGACTGCCCGGGAGGGGCATGAGGAAGGATTCTGGGAAGTCAGAAACATTCCTCTTCTTAATCTGGGTGTTGGTGGCAGGGGGCATAACCCCTGTGCAATTTTACACTTTGTGTACTTTTCTATATGTATATTATACTTCAATACAAATGCTAGAATAATTTTAAAAGAAATAAATCAAGACAGCAGGGCTGGGAGGGGAGAGAGGCAGCGTGGGCCAAATCGAACACACCTGAGGCTGCATCCTGACTCTGGGCCACCAGCTGGAGACCTGAGACAGAGGCATGTGTGCCCTCAGCCCCTGATGCCCTGGACTGGCTCCACACCTTAGGGTGTAGGTGCTTCCTGAGCTGCACAGGAGGACGCCCATCCGGCCCTGCCCCACCCCGCCCTGCCCTGCCCTGCCCTGCCGCCTTGCCTGTTCACCTCTGCCTCTCAGCCAGGCCCGCTGAGCTCACGTTCTAGAGAAAGAGACATACTCTGCCACATGAGTATGTCTCATGTGATCCCCACAAAACTCGCCCTTATTTATTATTCATGTTACTTCACCAAGAATACTCAGAGGACAGTGAGCAAAAGGCAGGCCAAGTTCTGTTTCCAAAAAAGCCTTTCTGGAATCTGGACTTCACCAAGCCCACCTGCCAGCCCTAATCACCCCACGCAGCAAACCCAAAGGCTGCAAACTCAACTGGCAGCAGCCCAGGTGCCCAGGAGCCCCCAACGTCAGGGTCGTAATGGGCAGTGGGGCTGCCCCAGCTCCACCCCTCTGCCTGGTCCCAAGGTCTTGGTTTTATTTTTATTTTCACTGTCATCCTTGTCTTTTCCGAGAGCCAACAGAAGACGCACACCTCCTACATAAAGTGGCACTAGCCAAAACAAATGCACTTATTTGCACAGACATTCATAAAAGCTTTACTAGACACCAAACAATTACAGGAAGGGGTGAACCGCCAACTGCACCGTTTCGAAGTGGATTTAAGAGAAAGATCAAATAGGATGGGCCCTAGCCCCCACCTCACATCCAGCCCCTTCCACAGCCGTGGATGCTTGAGGTAGAGACCAGTGAGCTTTCTGGCTTTTGCGACTTGTGTCCAATTCATATTAAATGTCTTTCTGGGAGTTCTCAGTGTCTTAATGGGGCTTTTATGGTTCCAAATATGATCCTGGGCCTTGGCTCTGGCTAATGTCGTGAGTTGGGGAAGCTCCCAGTTCTAGGTGGGCTGCTGAAATAACCCAGCCCATTCACTTGGCAAGAAATCCAAAGGTTCTTAAAGAAAGTGCCATTCAAAAACAATAAGTGACACCTTGAGAGTCCCACATGGTCAGTTTTGATGCAAGGGTTTGAGCCCCTAATTCTGTTGCCTTCCAAGGTCCAACTTTGAGCAGCTCCTTCAGCCCCAGGCTCCAGAGCAGGGCGAGTGCAGAAGGCTGAGCTGTCTGTGCTGGGAGTCTGGGCCCTTCTGGGGGGTCTGATGTGCCGGGCCCACAGTGGCCTGGGCCTGAGTTTCACTTGTCCTGAAGGAAGGTACATGGCTGAGCTCCGGACAGAGCCCTGGCTGGAGGAGGAGGCAACTGTGACTTCACCAAGTCCTGGCAGCAGGGCTCCCCTTCCATCCAATTATTCAGTAAATATTTACAGAGACCTACTATGTGCTGGGCACTGTGTTGACTGCCTACATTTCATCTTCCCAAGAACTCTGTGGGACAGAGGTTACTACCAGTATGAGACCTCAGCTCTGGGCCACCAGGCCAGGACACCGGCCCCCTCTGAGCTCAGTCCTGCAGGCTGACAGCAGCCTTTGGATCTGAGGGAGCCTGGTCTCCTGACCCACTGTGGAGGAATCCCATGACTAATGACCCAGACCTTGTGCTGAAAAGTCATGGGTCTGTGGCCAGAGACCCCACCCGCTGGCTGAGGCAGAGGCTGCAGGGAGTAGGCAGGGGCTATGCTGAGGTTTGGCTGTCCCCACACTGCACACAGCCTCAGAGCCCACCCTCCTCACCAGCAAATTCTGCCTAAAACCCTGTCTCCCTGCCACCCCTCTCCCATCGGTCTAGAAAAATCCCGATGAGGGAGTGAGAAGCAGCTCCCAGCCCTGCATCAGAAAGACCTCAGCTAGGCAGGAGCCCCAGTCCCTCCTCTTTGTGTGCCTGACCCGGGCTCAGGGCAGCTGTGAGGCCACCACCCTGCACAGGAGGACCACAGGCACTTTCACCAGGCTGTAGCAAGATGACAGGTTACTCTAAGATTATCACATGCATCCATTTCTGTTAGCTGAGAAGGCGCCTGACCCTTGGGCCCACATGCCCTGGGGTCACGCCTGGCTGGGGTCCAAGGAAATGAGCATGGTCACTGTGGCCACTCCACTTCCAGAGTCTGTGGTTCTCCCAGGATCCCCAACTCAGGGTCACCTCCCAGGCATAGTACCCCCCAACCCGGCCCACAGCTTGGGATGGCTCTGGTCCAGTCTGGCAGTCTTGATGTGCAGCTGGCCGGAGCAGCACAGGAGGGGCCTGGACACTCCCTGTGCTGGCTCTCTGGACAGAGAGAATGGCAGGGGATCCTACAGCTCCTTGTGGGGCCTTGCTGCTCCTAGCACGGGATGGAGCTGTGACTGCGCTCCATCCCTGCCCTAAGTCCTTGCCTCTGGCTGGGGCTGCAAACTGGAGGGGACGCTGGGGCTCTTGCTCTGGTCAGAAACACAAAACAGCAGCACAGACCCCCTCCCCTCCCACACACACACACAGACAAGGGGAGGGCAGTTCCTAGGGCGGCAATCATGGGGCGGGTAGTGCAGGGGAGGGAGTGCAAAGCCCTAAGAAGAGGAGCAAGGGGGATAGGGCAGGGCTCAGTGGAGATCGGGCCTCCTGTGGACAGGGAGGAGCTGAGACCCCCTTTCCCCCAGCCCCATCTTCCCTTTCCATTCTTGCTTCTTCCAAGCCATGCTGAGCCTCCGACTCAGTCCTTCCTGTTCCTCAGGTGGAGAAAATCCGAAGCTGCGAAGCTGTGTTTGCTGCTGAAGTCCCAGCCGGATCGCATCGCGGATCGACCTGGCGGCCGGGTGCCGGTGGCGCGTTGAGGTCTGGAGGCACCGGGGAAGCAGGCGTGAGCACATCGCACCCGCTCATCGGTGAAGCAAGGTCCCCTGCCGCTCACGGGCAGGAGCCGGCGCTGGGCCAGGGCCAGGCCCCTGCTCTCCCGACCTGTTGGCCGCTGCTCCAGCACCGGGAGGCGCGGGAGTCCTGCCCGTTCTTCAGGGACCCGCGGCCTCCGCGCTCTGCGTGCAGAGGACCCGGGACTGCCCAACTCATGGGGGGACGCGGGCAGGAGGACTGGGGACAAAGGGCGAGGAACAGGGCCTAGAGGGAGTGCGAGTGTGTCTGTAAGGGGATGCATGGACAGTGAGCGGAGGACACGGAGGGGGACGGAGGTGTGCGGACCGGGCCGCCCCACCCCAGACCCGGAAGGCAGCCAGGGCCCGCACCTCGGCGGACTGCCCCACGTCGGCTTTGGTTCGTGGGCTGCGACTTCCGCAGGGGCACAGGGAGAGGTGCCAAGAATCTGTGCGCCCCAGGACAGACCAGCTGCAACACCGACCCGACCCAGGGCTGCCGGCACGTCCTCCTGCGCTGAGACCGGCCTTCAGGCAGCCCCGGGAACGTGCTCTGAGCGCAGCCAGGGCCCTGGCTCGGCCCTGGACGCCGGCCCGAGGGTCCGGGAAGCCTTGGAGGCTTCAGCAGGGGCGCCACCTCAGCCGAGGGGGGACGGAGGGGTGTGGAGTAGGAGTCTGGAAGGTGGGAGGTGGGAAACAGGTGGAGGGGGTGGACTGCTGCAGCCGGAGCTGGGGGTCTGGGGTGTGTCAGCAGGGCCTGTGACGGGAGGGGACTCCCGCGAGCGCCCTGACGGAGAGGGCCAGGTCTGGGCCTGGAACCAGAACTCTGGCCCAGCAGCGGTTGCAGGGCCGCAGCGCGGCCAGCAGAGGGCAGAGTGCGCCCGGTCCGCCCGCCGGGCTCCGCGCCTCCGGCTCCCGGCGCCGGAGCCTCGCCCGCGCCGCGTCTCGGGCGCAGCGCGCCCCCGCCCAGATGCCCCGCGAAAGCGGCCCAGGCCCAGCCTCGGGGGCCCGAGACCTGGGGTTTCCAAGCCGAGCAAAGAAGGGGGATCAGGGCGTGTGAGAGAAACGCCACATTCACTCGTCCGCCCTCCCGGATACGAACACACAAAGGCGCCCAGAAATACACGGAGACACAAAGACACACACACGCACACAACTCTGGGAGACACGCAAACACACAACATCGTTCAAAAATTCGGAGCTAGGCACAGACACACAAAGGCGACACAAGACACACATACTCAGAAAAGGGGCCCAAACACAATACAAAGCTGAGACACACACAAAGACGCAGGCACCGCGTAGAGTGACAGACACACAGGGACACACACAGACGAACAAACACAAGACACGGAAGCATGGAAGGACCCGCGCGCACACACACACACACACACAGGATGCAGGGGAATCGGACAGAGATGCACACACCGGAGCCCAGAAAGTCGCGGGGACACAGAAATACTGTGTGTGCACAGGGACGCGGGCGCACGTTCACAGGAGCCCAGAGGCGGGAGCGCCGACACGCACAGTCACACACAGATACCCACCGACGCACACGCAGGTACTGGGGTGGGGCGGGAGCCTCTAATCCTCCACAAAGCCGGGCCCCTCCGCGGGGCCCCGCGGCACAGGGGGCCACTTCTGACCAAGCCTCCCGCAGGTTCCAAATCCGATCCGCCCTCTCGCCTCCAGCGGGGTCAGGGGACCCGCCCCCCCATGCCCTCCGCCCCCGCCCGGCTCCGCGCCGCTGCTCCGCTCCCGGAGGGGCCGGGGCCGCCCCACCGCGGCTCGCCGGGTCAGCCCGCTCCTGCCCCGGGGCCGCCGCCCCCTGCTCCTGCGCGAGCCGCGCGTCGGTGGGGACCCAGGGGCCGCGGACGCAGCCGGCCTGGGCGCGTGGCCTGCAGCCCCACGCAGTGGCCTCTCGCAGCGGGCGTGGGTTCCAAGCTCTGTGGGTGCCAGGCCCCGCCCGGCGTCGGCGGCTCGGCCTCGCTGGCCTTTCGCTCCCGGTGGACAGACCCACTTTGCCAGGGCTAGCCAGGGCTCTGCTTCTGACCCGCGCGGCCTACCGACCCCCGGCCGGGTACCTCGGCCACCGAAGGACGCCTGTCGCTTATTCCAGCTGCCAACCCGATGTCCTTAAAGCGGCCGACACTCGAAGTCCTGAGCCTTTGGCCCCCGACCCTGGGGCCACCACCCCCTACCAGCGCTTCTCTCAGCAAACCCCGTAAGGCCTGGCTCTCGTCCATCACCCCCGCCTCTGTCCGGGGACCCTTTTCCCAGCCCTAGTCGTCCTCTAAACTCTCCATCGCCTGAACCCGGGCCTGACCTTCCTCGCCCGCCAGTGTCCCCCATCCTCGGTCTCAAGGCCCCAAGCCCCCTTCAACTCAGTCCTTCGCCCAATCTCTTCCAGGCTTGAAGCTTTCCCGAACCCCTCACCAAACACCAGGCCCACTCCCCTCTCCCTGGGCCCGGGCTCCTTCGGAGAGTCCAGGACCAGCAGTCCTCACTCTTGCCCGCTCCTGTCCCTCAACCCCGGGAGCCAAGCCTGTGCCGGACCAAGCCGCCCGGGCAGGCGCCGCCGTCCCGGGGACGCTAACTCAGCCCCTGCGACCTACCTCGGCACAGTCGGGGTCCCCGGGCGGCTACTCCGCCGGCGCCGTCCCCGGCGGAGCCACTGCGCTCCCCGCCGTCCGCGCGGTCTGGCCTCGCTCGGGGCCACTGCTCTTACCGCTGGAGCTTTACAAAATATTAATAATAAAGAAGGCAAGAAAGAAAAAAAAGAAAGCCTTCATTCCCCAACTCCCAAATCAATTTTTCAAGGGGGTGGGGCAGAGGGAGCTGTTTCGAAGGCGACCCAAACTTCTGCGAAGGGCCGGCGGCGCGGCCTCTCCGGCTGGGGCGCGGGGCCCATGCGCGGGGCCGGGCGCGGCGCGGGGCGCTGGCTGGGGGCGCGGGGAGCACTCCCGCGGTGGGGGGGCGGCGGCGGCACTATTTGACGTGGAGCCGCCGGCTCATCCCGGCGCAGGGATACGAGGCGCACCAATGAGTTCAAATGTCAGGAAGTTTGAGGAGGGGTGAGGCGGCTCCCGGCCGGAGTATCCCTCCGCCGCCAGCCCCAGCTCTAAACCCAGCGGCTCCGCGGGCGCACCATGGCACTGGAGTAGTGCGGGGAGCGCGCCCGGAGCCCTGCGGCCCGCTGCGCCCCGCCCGGGACCCTGCTGCGCCGCCCGCGCCCCCCCAGCCCGCGGGGCCGCCCCTGCACCCCCGCCCCCTCCCCCGCCCGCCGCGCCACCGCCACCGCCGCCGCCGCCTCCTCCCCGCGGCTCCGTCTGCCGCCGCCGCCGCAGCCGGGCTCCGGGGCTGACAAGCAGGTGACAGAGGAGGCGGCGCGCTTGGCTCCAGTGCCCGGGAGAGCGCGGCGCGGGCTGCAGCCGCCCCGGCCCGCCCGCACGACGCCGGGGCCCGGGGCCAGCGCGTCGCCGCTCCACGCTCGCCGGGGGCAGACGCAGCCCCAGCCCCGCGGGGGCCGCGCCTCCCCGGCTCCAGGGCCGAGGCGGCGGCGAGCGGGCTGACGGGCGAGCAGCCCGGCCGGCGGCGTCCGCAGAGCACCCCGCGTCCCATGGATATAGCAACAGGTCCCGAGTCGCTGGAGAGGTGCTTCCCTCGCGGGCAGACGGACTGCGCCAAGATGTTGGACGGCATCAAGATGGAGGAGCACGCCTTGCGCCCCGGGCCCGCCACTCTGGGGGTGCTGCTGGGTGAGTGCGGGTCGGAACGCCCAAGTGGTCACGGGCAGGGGACAGGGCGTCGTCCTGCGGTGGACACAGGCGTCCGGGCCAACGCATAAAGGAAACGGGTTTGCAAGACGTGGTGGGTGGCAGAGAGACAGGACTCCTGCGGTGATCACCAGAGGGGCAACGAGCGTGCCTAAAAAGGCATCCTGAGGGGACAGAGGTGTGCAGGGTCATCACCCAGGAGAGGACAGGACAGCTCCAACCGCCACCACTATACTTTCCAGGTCTAGGTTGTGGAGCTGCCACTCGGGGAGTGGGTAGGAGGTGGGTGGCAGGGGTGATGGTGGACCCAACTAGTCACCTTGGTGAGCTTGAGAGAGGTGCTAGATCACCTGGGGAAGGCGAGCTGCTAAGAGAAAAATGTCCCCTTGGGCCACCCAAACCACAGGTTTTGGGGAGATTGGGGACAGAAGACCACGAACGCCACCGTGGGGCGTGTCAGCCAGCGAGCGCCCCAGTCTCGCCTCTCCTGTCTTGGTCCCAGCCGGCCACCCTGCGCCGTGCTCGTTCTCATTTGTCTTAACACCGAGTCTCCGGAGAAGGAGAGAGCGCAGCGCCGAGCCAAGGCTGGAGGCCCGCGGCCTCTCCGCGCCGGAGCCCGCGGACTGGGACGAACTCGCTGGGGCTGCCTGGCCCCTGGCGCGACGGCCGGGGTAGCGCAGGCAGCAGGCGGCGATCCCGGGCGGTCCTCGGGGCCGGGGGCTGCGGGCACCGCGCGACGGGGACGCCGGGCTGGGCCAGGCGGCGCTGACGGCCGGGCTCTTGCCCTGTGCGCTGCAGGCTCCGACTGCCCGCATCCCGCCGTCTGCGAGGGCTGCCAGCGGCCCATCTCCGACCGCTTCCTGATGCGAGTCAACGAGTCGTCCTGGCACGAGGAGTGTTTGCAGTGCGCGGCGTGTCAGCAAGCCCTCACCACCAGCTGCTACTTCCGGGATCGGAAACTGTACTGCAAACAAGACTACCAACAGTAAGCGTCTCTCGTCCTCCTCTTTCCCCGCGGCCGCCCGGCACTCGAGCCCTCCGGTCCTCTCCCGGGCCGGGCCCGCGTCCGCCCTTCTGCGGGCTCTGCGCGCCACTGGCCGGGGCAGCTCCGAGGGCTCCACGGCTGCGTGTCTCAGGGCTGGGGCGCACCAGCCTAGCCCAGCCGATACTGGTGGGATCCGGGGAGCCTCCGGATGCCCCCCAGTTGCCATCTGTTGTGCCAGAAACCTGCGTTGGCCCACTGAGTTGGCGTGCAGGACAAGGTCCTGGGCAAAATGGGGGATTTGACGTCTGGGTCCTAGGGTAGGCCTGGCCCCACTGAGGCCTGAATTGGGAACCAAAAACCTATTTCCAAAGGAAAGCAGTGCTTTAGAGAGCCAGGCCTGGTTGTGTGCTTCCCCCAAGGGCTGGCTGTGTCCGGGTTTGGGGGTTCCTGGAGCAGAGAGGTGGGATACTGAGCACTGAGGGGCCTGAGCACCAGGGAGGTCCCTTTTCTGCCAGACTTGCTGCTGCACTTGTAGTCCCTGATGGAGAGAAAAGGGTGTCCATCTTCCCCACGCCGTTCCAAGCGGGAATTAAAATTTTCCTTGGTTGGAGAAGCAGTCTAGGAAGAGGACCTCAAAAGGCGGCAAGCTACAATCTGGGGTGCTCCGTGGGGGTAGACAGCTGACCCAGTCAGCCCTCCCCAGAAGGCCTCCTTCCAGAGCTGAGGCCAGAGAGGTGGGCTGAGCCCTACCTGCCGACTTTTGTTTTTAGCTGAGACTGTGGGTTCATGTGGCAGGGGCTGGGGACAAGTACGAGTAGACGCAGGCTTTTTCCTTTGACCCGGTGAGTTTTGTACCTAGCAGTGCAGTTGAGGGGGAGGCAATGAGGAGCAACTCGGACAGAGGGGTGTGGGGATCCGCAGAGTGGCATGCAAAGACAAGTGAGTGCCTGTGAGAACTTTTTAGTGATGCCCAGAAACCTGTCTTAGATGGGACTGCAGAATGGCTAGGCTGCTCTGGTGGTTTGGGGCTCGGAGAGGGCTGTGTGTGCCCAAGCCTCTGGGGAAAGCTGGGTGGCTGGTGCCTAGTGGTGAGTGCAGCCTTCCTACTCTGCCCAGGGATTCTGCCCAAATCCAGGCCTGGTGGAAAGTAGTAGGGCAGCGCAGCTGTTTGGCTGAGGCCTGGAAATGGGACTGATGGCCAGGGCCCTAGAGAGGGTGTGGGGTTCTACCATATAGGGCTCTGGCTGTGCCCCCAGGCTCTAGTCTGGGGGCATGAGCAGCAGCTGCTTTTTGTGCCTTGCTCTCCTTCCAGCTGAGGGCTCTTCGGGAAAGAATTGGGGTCGGCTCAAAGGGGGTCAGCTCTTTTGCTGGTTCCAGAGTGCAGCTGAGGCCTCTCCCTCTGCAGGAAACACCTTAGATTTAGGCACACTGCTGTTGGTCGGGGCTTTGCACTGCACCCTGGACTGATACGATTCTAGTTCTGGGAGAGGGAGAGGCCACAGAGGGACTTAAGAGCGGCACAAATAGAACAGGGAGAGTACTTGGAGTAGACGTGGCTGGGGGCTTTAGGCTGGCCCAGGAAGAACCTCTGCAGGGTACACCAACCACCAGCCCCTCACACCCCGCACCCCTGGCCTCGCTCTGCTTGCCTGACCCTCAGCTCTCAGCTCTGGCAGTGCCACTTACCACCCAGCTCAGCCACTGGCCTCAGCGACTCAACATGTGGGGCAGGAGGCCTGAGAAATTAGAAATAGGTCTCAATGATTTGCGTGGTTTTTCAAAAAAAAAAAAATTCTAAATATATTGGACAGACTTTTCCAACCTCTTATATGTATCTTCCCCCTGTAATCGTTTATGGAGCTTCTCTGTAAAAGGAAGAAAGGATACTCCCGGGTTCTTCAGGCACAGAATAAAGTTACAAAATTTGGGCTGGATGTTGCCTTAGAGATGAGTGGCTAACCTCCTCATTTTACAGAACAATTAAACATTTGTGATTGCTTTGTCCAAAGTATATTTGTTTTGAAAAGAAAAGTCGCCTAAGAGCCTGCTACTTTAGTGAATTCGGGTGTGTTGGGAATGAATTTTGGTGCAAGGCGGATCTCAGGTCCCCAATCCAGAGTCTAGATCCTTGGGGGCTGAGGCCTGGTGGGGGGGGCATTCTCGCTTACAGTCCCCTCCTCCTCCCTTATCCACTATTTCTTCCAATAATGCCAATTAGTAATCTGCACTAGGTGGCCTGCCAGGCAGGCCAGAGGCAGGGTGGTGGGGTGTATCCGGACAGTCCTGGGGACAGATACCCAGCGGGTCTCGCGGCAGCATTTTGCAGGGAGAGTGAGCGAGGGAAGCTAGCAGGCAGTTCACTGGAAAGCGATGTGCTTTGCACAATAAAAATATTTTTGTTCACGATTTCTTTTTCTCTTTGAGAATCATACATGCATATTTATTTCATCTGTGCGTAAATGCTTTTCAGACAAGAATCCGGGCAAGTGGGCGCAGAAACGTGCCTTCCTCATTTTCTCAAGTCTGTGCGTCAGCGGTATTGGGACGCTAACAACCGCCCCCCCCCCACCTCCTACAACCACACACAACTTTTGAAAAATGTGTCCTCGCCCCTTGATGAGCTGCAAGGCTCGGCCCTTAGAAAGAAGTTGCCATTTTTAGTGTCTCTTCCTCCTTTCGATTTGTTCTCGGGGATCCCGGGCACCCAGAAGCCAAAGTTGTTTTACGCACCACAGGGGTGATTAATTGACGTTCGGGCACATTTAGTACATTTGGTAAAATCCACTGGCGCGTCCTAGATGGGCAAAGCGGAGCACGGGCTGCGGACTTTGGGTATTTTCATTCTTCACTCAAAAAGTCTCCTTTTCCTCCCATACACATTTTTTGGGGAATCTTTAAAAAAAAAAAAAAGACAAACAAAAAAGCAGCTTCAGCTCCTTTTCGGACAGAAATCCCGCTTAAACCTGGAGAAAATGCGGCCTCCACAAAATCACAAAAACCTCTCCGTCCTCCAGCGGAGAACATATGAAAAAAAAATAGGCATATTAATCCCCCCCCTCCCAGTTTTTTTTTTTTTTTTCTTGGCGGCTTGGCCAAATAGAATTATGTAACTCTCTTTTCTTGCCGTCTGTCGCTTGTCTGGAAAGGGTTTTTATCCTGAGGAGGTGGCGAATTCCTGGAGGAGGCTCCGGAAGGGGGGAGGGTCAGTGGGAGAGTCCAAAAATCTGTCACAAAATGGAGTCTAATCGCTTGTAATACAGCTCGCAGGTCTGGCGACCCGGGACTCGTCGGTGTGCGAGCGGGGCCTTTGTGCGCGGCAGACGCGGAGCCGCTGCCCGGCCGGCTCCCGCCTCGGCTGCGGCGCCTTCCGCCTGCGGGGCCTGCCCGGGCGGCCGAGCTGCGGCACCGACGCAAGGCTCCGCCGCCCGCCGGGGTCCCCTCGGGCTGCCTGCCCAGGTGGGATGCGCCCACCTTGGCAGAAGGGGAGTGTCGAGGCTTTGACTGGGTTCCACAAAAAGCCCTCTGAGTGCTGGGTGATTTTTTTCCTTAAATTTCTCCCAGCTGGCTGCGGCTCGAGTGGCCCAACCGCACACTTCCCAGCACATTCCTTTCCTTGGAAGTGTTTACACCGGGAAAGGCCTTCCTGGGAGGCTCACCTCTGTCCCCCCCACGCCTCCCAGCACCGTGGCGTTTGGGTGTGGCTCAGGGGGAGAGCTAAGGCAGGCTCTGGCCTTCTCGGGCTGCTGCTTCTCCCAGCCTGGAAGGCCTCCCACAGGCCTTCCTGCGGGGTGTCCCTTCCCGGGTGGGTACCCCAGTCGGCACGGCCTCCCATCGGACTGCTTCAGCACCGCACACACACCTGGCCACAGCCTGGGGCAGAGAGAGGGCCGGTCCTGGAAATGGCCCTGCTTGGGGGGAGGAGGCAGGACTTTGCCTTACAAAAAGGCCTCTGTGGTGCTCTCCCTGGGGGCCGAGGGCTGAAGGGCTCACTCTGCCAGCCCAAGTCTGGGGACCCTCTGGCTCTTCCGAGGGCATCTCTCCATTTAACCCCCAGCACTTTGGCTGTGGGCACGAGGGTAAGCGAAGGCCCTGCCGACACTGCAGTCATCTGCTGCTGAGTGGAGGCATTATTCACGGTGACTCCTGGCTCACCCTGTGTTCCCCAGGCGCTGGGCTGGTATGGCCTTAATTGTTTGCTGTATTTTTCTCCAGCTGGGGGAGCAGGCTGCGAGGATCTCCTCTGGGTATGTGATTGGTGACTCTCGGCTCCCTTCTGCACTGTCCTTTGGAGCCAGGCATAGAGGACACACAGCCCTGGCGCCTACCTGATCCTCCTCTGTAAAATGGGGACCTACCCAGCTGGGGGAAAGAATTCTTATAAGGACTTGAGATCAGGTGACCCAACGGACTTGGCATCTTGCCTGGCATGTTATTAATACTCTGGAAGTTATTGTTGTTACATTATCACCATGAGCACGGCAGGGAATATCTTGTCTTCAAGGACACACACCAAACTGCCAGCAGGTTCCATGCCCAAGATGCAGCTGGCAAGCTGGGTTTCCACAAGCCTCTCTATGCAGGGAGGATGCAGGTACCCTGGGGAAACCATTCCTATGCCTGAGTGGGACACTGTGAGGGTCCTGCCTATCTCAGCCATAGAAAGAGCTTTAGACTTTGAGTCACACTTGGGTTCACCTCCCATCCCCAAGACTCCGCAGCTGTGTGACCTTAGCTACGTGGCTGCTCATCTCTGAGCCCTGGGTTCTTCAGCAGCAAACCGAGGGTGATGTGACTTTGCAGGGTGGTCATGAGGATTACACAGGGCACTTGGTGGAGCTTCGGTCATTATTCTATTCTCCACGAGATCCATTATCCTCTCTTGCATCTCAAGAGAAGTGGAAACCCTTCCGATTGTGTGTGTGTGCACAAATGCCAACTGTGCATTATCAGGAAGGGCCGGCAGCAGGGTGAGCCTGGTGCGCTGGTCCGTTTCTCCTTGGGGGCAGTGGAGGTTGGTCCAGCACAACAGTATTTCCACTGGGGAACAGTCTGCATCTCTAGGGTCTGCATGTAGTTTGGAAAAGCTTACTTAATAATGTAATTTCATATTTGAAGAACTGTTTGTGCTTACTGCTTTTGTGATTGAAACGACAGAAAATAAAGCACAGCCCACATCTCTAAAGCTGGTGGTGAGATTTAGAAGAGGGAGCGTGGGGGAGGAGAGTCAGGGATTTGTATGTTTCCCAGAAGGAAGATGAGGTTTAGAAGGTGGAGAAACACCATTCTAGGAGGTCAGAAGCACCCTCCAGCCTTGAGGTTTCCACTCAGGGGCAATTGGCAGTGTTTCACCAGGAGCCTCCTTTATTTCCCCTCTGTCCTATGGCTGTGGAGTTTCTAAAAAGCAAAGAAAAGGAAGGAAAAGAAAATTAAAAAAAAGCACAGTCCTCCTTTGGCATCACTTAGGCTGAAGGATGGAGGATCCTCTGAACGACATGAGTTATAACTTCCAATTTGTTGGACACCACAATCAGGCCTCAGCCCCGGGGGAGGGAGGGATAGTCCACCCATCCACGGAGCCACGTGTGAGCTGTCAGACGGTGGGGGGTGCCCCGGGACCCAAAGCCCTTGGCTCTCTGGCTGACCCAGCCGGAAGTCCCACAGGCCCTCTCTAGCACCAGGCCCTGTGCTGATGGCAGCAAAGAGCAAAACCAAAATTATATATATTTCTTGCCACTGCAGTCAGAAGTGTGGGGGGTGGCCATAGTGGAGAGGGGGGTTTAAGGCTGAAAACCATATTTGAAAAAGTTGATTCACGAAGGCAGAGGAAGCAAAGTGGCAGACGTTTGCCATTTCATCAACCGGCTGGTGTTCTCCATTCATGTCATAAATGTCTCCTGTCATTTGATGCCAAAAGCAACATGGTTTGGTTCCCCGGTGGCCTATAGGGTTTTTCTCTCTCTCTCTCTTTCTCTTTTTTTCTGCAGTAAATGTTTATTTGTTAATAATATACTTTAAACAGCCTAGCCTTGACCTCAAGTCTCCTGAAGCATCCATCTTCTCCCAGAAAAATGTTTCAAAGTTTGTGTAATTTTGGGGGGAAGGTGTCACTGACGGGGCAGTGAAGGGCCTGTGTTTGCTTTAACTACTGCAGCGGCGTGGAGTGGTGGGGCATAAGGGGCCACTGTGCTCCGATGGCAACTTTCTTGGGTTTCAGGCCTGGCTGACAGCACTTCCTCGCTGCCCTTACCTTACTTAGGCTGATCAGTACAAATAAATTTCTGGTGGGTGCTTCCTTTGGTATTCCCTGGGCAATATTATATCCATTTCTGTTCAGCTTCTTGACTGGCAGCCTTTGGGCCTGCCCTGCTGACCCAGTGGACCTGCAGGGGGCCCAGGGATCCGGGGCTGTGTGGGCACATTTGTGGGGGCCTTTGTCTCAGCTGGGAGCCTGGCTTGGACAGGCCCTAGATAAGAGTACTGGCTGATGGCAGAGCACCTGGCTGGCCTGGCTCTTGGTGAGCGGCAAGGAAGTGCTGCTGCAGGAAAAACCCCATTGCCGTTGCTGGAGCCTGGTTCCAGCAGAAACAAAGATGTTTGCTTCCTGCCCGTGCTGCGAGAGGCTTCCCCGGGAACTGTGGGGAGGCTGCCAGCTGGGGCAGGTTCTGAGGCCGCCCAGAGCAACAGAGGTGCCCACTGGGCTTGGCGGGAGGGAGCCAGGAGGCCACCGCCGCTGGATTGCTTTGGAAAGATGAGCTGAGTGTGCTGGGCCGCAGGGCCGCCAGGGGTCCCTCCCCCAGGCGCCTCCCGGGGAGCTGTAGCAGCGATGACGGGAGGGGCGGAGCAGCACTGGGTTGGGACAAGTTGGGTGTGACTGCCATTCCCCCTTCAACCGCCTCTCCAGCTTTGCAGGGGACTCAGCGACTCTTGTCATGTGACTCCTGGATTGCTGTAGTTACTGGTCTGTAGGGGTGTGGGCGCTAGCCCGGGACCGAGCTGCCCAAGCCAGCAGAGATCAAGAGGACCAAGGTGCTCTGGGCCGACCTCATTCCAATGGAGGGGCCCTAGGTGGGCACATTTTCTCAAAGGAAGAGCAATATTGTTGGCAGTTACAGAGTGGGGATCAAGAACATTTCCATATTCCAGTGACACAGGCCAAGGGCCTTTAGGGAATGACTGAGCCTTGGTTTCATCCTCTGTGAAATGGGAGCGATAATTCCAGTCTCAGGGGTGCTCCGAGAATAAAATAGAACAAACCTCAAAGCGCCAGCCCGTGTTGGGCATTCAGTGAATGTATGTTTTCTCCCTTCCTGCCGGGAAGTGAGTTGAAGGCAGCTCTGTCTGGCAGGAATGCATTGTCTGTCCTGCGTGGGAGGCAGGCCCAGAAAGTGCAGCCTCCTAAACAGGCCTCCCGGAGGGGACTTGCCCACCCTTCCATGTCTCACCCAGGTCTGGGACTGTGTTTTTTTTTTTTCTCTTGAAAAGGGAATGGAGCAGGTCTGGCTGCCAGAGACTAATCCTTGGAGGCAGGGGCAGCCTGTGGATGCGCCCCCATTCCTACTGAGGCACAGCTGACTCCTGAGCATGGTCATGGTAGAGGTGACCTTGCGGGAGCAAAGCCTTACTAACCAGAGGGGCAGGCCACAGCAGTGCAACTGGAAGGGAAAGGAACTGGTGATTGTTGAGCGCCTGTGAAGTTCACTGACTTTACTGCTCTGGCTCTATGCATAAGGAAACTGAGTCTGAGGAAGTTGAGCAACTTCCCCAGGCCCAGAATGACTCTGTAGCAGATTTTCTGCAGGCAGGTCTAACTCCTGGATAGGATAACTAAATCCTTACATCCTGACCTTCCAGAAGCCCCAGGTGCCTGCTCTGGACTGATGTGATTCTCCCTAGAGCGCTCAGCCTGGAAGGGATAGGGGTGGGGGTAGGGGAGTCACACTGCCCGACCGCTGGAAGGGGGGGATGTGTCACTGCCCTCCGCCACGCAGAATGCTCCTCCGTAGGGCTAGCCCTGACCAGAGGAGGAAAAAGGTTAGAATAACTGCTTTCCCCGGGAGGCGGGAGAGCTTCCTTCGCGGCCCGGGGCACACGGGCGGGGCGGCTTTCAGTGGCCTCCACCCGCGCGCGCCTCCAGGGCCACCTCTCGGGCGGTCCCTGCTGCACGTTCTCCTTTCTTGGGAGTGCGACGGCACCGTGCACAGGCTCCCGGGCTCCCGGGCTCCTCAGCCTAGCCGCGGGCGCCAGCGCGGTTGATGAATTTCGGTGTCACCAGGGGTTTAGCCCGGATTTGGGAACCGCGCGCTCTAATACGCGCACACGGTCCTGCCCTTTCTAAAGCGCAGCCCTTTCACCCAGCCGCTGATTTATGAAGGAATCCGATCCCGGGACGGGCTGGGCTGGAGCCGGGAGCCCGGGGCCCAGCGGCAGCCTTTGGACTCCGTCGCATTTTGGGGACCCTTGGTGGCTTGGGGACTCTCCTGGGCTGGGCGTGGGGCGCCCTGCCGCGAGGGGCCTCCTGTGGCCCAGAAGGAGCAGTTCCCCTCGGAGACTCTGCAGGCTCCCGCTGCAAGGGAGCGGGGCTGGCGGGGAGAGTTCGATTTTCGTTCTGTGTTGAGCAAAGCCTTCACCCCTCCCCAAACCCTCCCGCCGACCCGCTCGGCTAGGCCCAAAACCAGCAAGTTTGGGAGGTTTGTTTATTGAGGGAACAGAAAATTGGTGTGGGGTTGCGGGGAGAGAATCTAAGACCTTTTTCCCGCCTGAAAAATGTGCAGAGTCCCTCAGCTGCTGGAGGCGGCCAGGCAGCCCGAAAGCCGAGTTCCTGGGCGGACACTCAGGCGGACCCAGCCCCCTCCCTCCTGCGCCCCGGCCGGAGGGCGCGGGCAGCGGGTTTTTTTCAGATTTGGTTTGCAGGGGGGAAATGTGGTTGTATCAACCCACAAATATTTACTCTTAACAGACTTGTATCTGTGGAGATTTAGAACAAAGACAGTTTAGGGGGATTACAAAAACCCTAAACCCCGTTTTTCTCCCGGACTTGGTGCTTTAAATGCCAATTACAGGCGAGCCATATCCAACAGCAACCGGGGAAGGCGGGCAGGGTCCGGGGAGGGAGTGGGGGGCGAGTCCAGCCATTAAATGTAACTTTTCATTATGAAAAGGATTTCGCCGGTTTTATCTTCTAATAAGATTATGTCACGAACACAAGTACCTAGGACGGTGCTGAGTGACAGGGCTCTGTCGTTTAATCAGAGGCTGCGCCGCTCAAACCGCGGGGCCCTTTGTCCCGCGGAGTGAACGACGGAAACTTGCCGTCCTAATCCCCTCATTCATGTCAAGCAGAGAAAAGAAGCGGAGCACCTTACAACCGTGTCCCCTCCACCCCTTCCGAGGGCAGCAGGAGGAGGGGGTGCTCCAGCCCAGTAGCCCCCCGGGGCCTTTCGTTTCCAAGCATGCTTGGGCCTCTCCAGCCCACTAAGCGCTGCTGCAGGGGAAGGGGTTGCTTTGTGGGTGCCTCAATTGGCAGTGTCTGGAAAATGGGGACGATGCCCCCAAGACCAAGGATAACTTGGGGGGGAGGATTTTTTTTGCTTCTGCTCAGAGAGAGCACGGGACTTGCTCTGTCCCCTCTACCCGGGAAAGGTGGCACTGGGGTGCACACCCACTACCCCCTTCAAAGCGGGACTGAGAAGAGGAGAGGTCGAATGGAGATGCCGGGCTGGGGCCCTCTGCGGGGCGAATTTCGTTGGATCCCTAAGACTAATGTCGGGGCGCTGGTACTCCTGCAGGTCTCCCGGATTGGCCATCCCCGGCTGCCCGCTTGGCCCCTTTCTTCGGAGGGCGAATTCCTTTGTTCGACCCCCGCGGAAACCCGCTTCTCCGCCGGCCCATGGTGCCTTTCTTCTTGCTACTGCTGCCGCCACCACCCTCGTCCCACCGTTTGCAGGGTTTTCCTGTGGCTCCTTGGTCGCGGAGACCCAGCCCTGTCCGCCTACCCGCCCTTCGACGTCGCCGCCTTGCCCGAGCCCCGGCAGCCTGCTCCGACTGCTTGAACTCCAGCCTGCGCAGTGGGCGCCGGAGGCATGGGCTTTAGCCGCGGGCGTTCGCCTCCGGGCGAGGTGGGGAGCCGCAGGCGTCCGAGAAGCGGTCACAGGGTTCCGGGTCGCTGCACCGGCTGAAAAAACCAAAGCAAAACCAACACGTAGCAAGCGAAACTCTGCGCGCCCCTGGGGCTATGCTTTGCGCCCCTCTGGGGCCACTGGGCGGGGAGTCCCCAGGCCAGCTCCCGGGGTTTCAGCCCCAAGGCCCCGATTCAAAGGAGACGGAGAGGGACTCGTAGGAATTTGTCTCTAATGTACCCGGCTCCTTGGCCTTCTTTTAAAGCTCTTAGGCTGCGCTCCGGGGTCTTGGGTGCGCCCTGGCAGCGCTCGGAGACGCCTGACTGCACGCAGTCTCCTCCCGCCGAGCCCAGGTTCCGGGCGCGGGGAGGATCGGGCTGAGAGCAGGGTGTCACCTCGTAAAAGCGACAGGCAAGGGCTGTTTTATGGGGAGGGAGAAGGGGCAGGAAGTGATGCTTCCATCTCTGGGCGCGCGGAGACGGAGAGTTCCGATGGAGGCTACCCTTTCCGGGCGGGACGACTAGCGCGATAGCGCAGGGCAGAGACAGTCGGATCCGCTGCCATTAAGCATGGGACGGGGCTGGCGGGAGCCCGGAGCTCTCCTCCAGCCTGGTCTCTCCTGGAGCCCCCTCTTCAATCCCTGCCTCGGCCAACCACCCTGGCCCTTCCTCCCAGGCCAGGGGCGGGGGAGAGACTTTCTCCCTCGTAACACTTGATACCAACTTTGTTTTTTTGGCAAGAAAAATAAGCCTTGTTTGGAAAGGGGTTGGGAGGGGGCCCTTCGAGCGAGCGAGGCACGGAGCGAGCAGGCGGCAGAGCAAACTTTGCGGATTAGGTTTCAGAGCCCCCGCCCCACCCCCAGCCCCGCGGCGGTGATTTGTGTGCGGGGGTCTGTGACCCTGCGAGCATCAAACGGCCCGCGGGAACCGGCCGAGTTCAGAGGGACAGTGGGCAGAGGGGCGGCCTAAGACAACGCAGATGGTTCCTATCAGCCGGGCCGGGCCCGCGCCCTGGGCTCGCAGCGTCCGCCGGTCTGCCCGGTCTCCTCTGCGGGGAAGAGGCCTCGGGTCTTGGGGGGCCACCGCCTGCGCGCTACTAGGGGCCAGAACGCAGCAGTCGGCGCCCAGTTGGCCCAAACTGAAAGGAGGCCCCAGGCTGATGACAGGGCGTGCCTCTACCAGGGAGTCCTGACCGCATTCAGCTCGGAGCCTGACGCTCCTTGTCTGTCCAGAGTGGCCGCGGAGCCCAGACTGGTCAGGGAGAGAGACCCTCCAGCCCTCTTCCAAGAGTTTGAGTTACTCCACCCCTCCCCTGAGAGCAGCTGGGGCTCATCCAGGGCGTAGTGCCCTTCTCCCAGGGCCCTTTTTGGCCTTTTTTACTCAGGGAGGTGCCCTGGCCTGCCCTCAGCTAGCCTGTTGTCATGGTTTGGGAAGCCCCCACCTCCCTCTGATATTCATTCATTCGTTCTTCACTGTGGTACAATTCCCCACCCCTTCCTGCCCACTTGAGCCCTTTCTGCTTGGCCTGGGCTAACTTTGAGGGCCTCTTCTATTTTCTCCCCTAAGAGAAAGCTGAGAAGGAGGCTCATACCTTGGCTCAGAGCCTTGCTTTGGGACTGGGGCCCCTGCTTGGTCAGGGTGGAAGAAGCCCTTTCCCACACCAGCCTTGGCCTCTGAGCCTGCTTGCTGCCCCTCTGTCCCCAGAGCTGGAGCTGGACTGTCAACTTCAGCAGGCCCAGGTCTCCCTGCCCTGATTTTCAGGGCCTGGCTTTTCTCTGTGGCCTCCAAGGACCCTTACTTACCTCAATGAGGGTGCTGCAGGGGCACACCTATAGGAACCTTGGGCCATTTTAGAATGTCCCAGCTGAAGGGCTCATGGAGATCGTTGTAGAAATGGGAAAACCAAGGCCCGGGGGCAGCCACAGCTTGGCCTGTTGTAGCACAGCAGAGGCAGGAACCCCAGTCTGCAGGCTGCCAGGTTAGAGGTCTATGTGTGCAACTCCACACTTCTTTCTAGAACCCTCTCCCAGATTCTGGCTTTAACACTGGTCTATCCTGTCCTCCCTGGGGCTGAGATCTCAGGGACGGGGGTGACAGCGGGCTTCAATGATGAAATGATTTTGAGAGTTTTCTGGATATAGCATGGGGCCATGTGGCTTGGGAATTTTATCTTCTGAATTGGCACATTGAGGGACAAGTGCCAGGTGTGCACAGTGCCACATCCCACTGTCCCTCCATCCTTCTAGACTGACTTCCAGACACCCTGGGCTTGGCCCTTCCTCTCTCTGGTGGGTCATGGGGAGGCCAGCAGCCTGGCTAGGGCCACAGAGGGCCAGGGGGCTGCTGGGACTTCTTGAGTCTCTGTCTCCCAGGGTCCCTGCCTCGAGGGAGCCGCGGCTGGGTCATGTGTACACGGAAGACACATCTGTCCTCCACATGTTGGAGGCCGAGCAGAGGACATGTGGTTTGGGTCGTGTTATCTTAATCATATTTATTAGCCAATCCTGCAAAAAAAAAAGAGTTTGATATGGTTATGATTCGGAAAAGATCCCCAAATCTACAAGGCGACAGATCAGGAGGGGCCGCCAGCAATTGCTAGTTTTCAGTTGGACTCAGTACGTGGCTTTGGAAGTTCTTTGGGTTGTTCTAGTGTGATGGAATCTCTATGCTGTGAAATGACACTTACCGCTTTCATTTTCCCAAGCAGAGATCTGAAGCAAAATTAATTACCCCGCCTTGACTGATAGTTGTTCTGTTGGAGTATGGTTCTAATCCTTATTAACATTCTCTAAAGTCAGGCATGAAATATGACTTTTACACCACACTCTTTGGCATATGTTTTTCTTTTCCAGGATATTTTTCAGGCTATCTCTAAGCCTCGCTGCTGTTCATTATTTTTGCCATGGGTCTGAAGTTGCCAGCTCCGAAGCCAGTCCCGCACGGAGCACAGCCACAGGGGTGGGGGGATGACATATCTCTACGCGTGACGCAAATTGCTTCTGATTATTGAGCTTTGAATATTTCCCTCCATCATGTTTTTATTAAAAACTCTAGCGTATTTACACTCGATAGTGTCTTCGATTAGGTTTAAAAAAAAAAGAAAGCAGGGGGTTCTCCTTTCTATAGCAGTATGTAAAGAAAACAGTTGTCATGACCACAAAATTACCGTCCAAACCTGGTTCTAGTAAAGCGAGCCCTGCTTTGACAAGCCCAGCAGGCTGGTGCTTTTTTCTAAGCGTTCCAGCTGCTAGGGAAACAGAGCAGAGAGGAAGCCCACAGAAGCCTCTGTTCTGCAGGGTGCTGGGGGCATCTCGCAGGGGCGAGCTGACACTCCCAAGTTTGGGAGCCGCAGAAGGAAGCCCAGCTGCGTGGGGCTTTCTGACAGGCAGGCCCGCTCCAGAAGAGCACACATGCGGCAGCAGCAATAACCACAGCCGACACTTGCGCAGCCCTCGAGGTCCACCAGGCACTGCTCTAAGCCTTTTACATTCTTTAAGGATACTATGACAGGGGTGCTATTACTATTTTCACTTTCAGATAAGACACCTGAGGCACAGAGAGGTTGAGTAACTTGCCCGAGGTCACACAGCTAGTAAGTGGAAGGGGAATTGGAGTCCAGGCATTATGTCACGAGAAAACTTTCAGTCATCTTTTGAGAGGGCAGATTCTAACCGGGTTTGGTGCGCCGGTGATGGCCTGGCACTGGAGTTCAGCGTTGTCTATTAAATGAATGGCCAGTGCTCACTGCATGCTGCCTGTGGTGGGGCTTTGATGGGGATTATGCCACTGAATCTTTCCTTGCTTCGGAGGGCAGGCTTTATCAGTATAATTTCCCAATATTCGCCAACACTGAAGCTTGACCTGAGAGATGCAGTGATTTCCCCAAGGTCACCCAGCTTCAGATAGCAATGGTAAGCACCACTGTCTACTGGGCACATGTTACATCTAGACATAGGGCCAAACCTTTGGCACCCTAGATCTTGGTGAGAGTTCCTGAAAGCACTATTGTTTACCTGGGTTTCAGGGGACAGAACTGGGGCTCAGAGGGGCAAAGCCACACACCCAGGGTCACACAGCTGGGATGGGGTCGGGGGGGACAGCACAACATGGAGCCAGCATGTGCAGGTGCTGTGGGCAGCCTCAGGGAACCCAAGGTTGGGGGAGTACCTGGCCCCGGCCTCTCAGTGGGTCTGACTTGGCCTGAACAACTGTCCTGGCAGCAGGCAGAGCATATTTCAGCGTCGGGGGAGAGGTGTATCTGTGACCAGTCTTGTGCCAAATAGGCTTGGCATCGTCCCACTCTTGCCCCATTTTACAGATGTGGAAACCAAAGCACAGAGAATGTAGGCGACTTGCCCCAGCTGGTGGGCAGCTGGAAGGGGTCACAGCGGTGTCCTGGTTTGTGGGCAGTGCCTCTCAGAGGCTCCAAATCTTTCTTCGGTTGTCTTCATCATTAGCACTGTCGGCTTCATGCATGACCACCTCTGAGTGCCTGCTGAGTGCTTTGCAAATACGCGGTGAGAGTAGGGAGGTTCAGAGAGGGAAGGTGCTTTTCCAAAGATTCCATAGCAAGGTGGAGCTGGCTGGGCTCCTGCTCAGGATAGTGGAGGATATGGCAGGGGACAGGGGAGCAGCCCCACCCCGTGTATGGGAGCACAGCCAGCCCTCAGAGGGCCACCTTTACCCCTGCCGTGCCTTCCCGGCTCCGGACTGCCGGGTACAGCAACTCAGGGCAGGCGCTGTCTGCCCTTTGAAGGGATGGCTGCCTGAGTGTGTCACTTTGAACTGCAAAGGGGCCTGCGGTGAGGGCTCAGCCCCCTCCCACGTGCCCCCGCCTGTCCACCCCTCCGGCTCTGGTTCCAGTCGGCAGGCCTGGAGCCAAAGGGGCAGGCAGGGCAGCAGCCCCCCTGTGGGATGTCAGCCTGATAAGTGAGCAGCGACAGACCCCTGGAGGAGGACAGAGCTGGCCGCCTACTGCTTGGGCTGTCCTACGTGGCAGCAGTTCAGGCCGGTCACCGAGGTGCCATCCTCCCACAGACAGGCCTTGTGGCTGCAGAGAAACATCTCCACTTGTCGTCAAAGATTTAAATTGAAATAACGGTAAGGATGGTAATAATAATAGTTTGTAAAAAGGGAACATCTTGCCTGGGGGCACGGGGAGCAGTGCGCCCAGCCCTGTGCCCTGCTCAGTGATTTCTCTGTCAGGAGGGGTCTTAGCTGTGGCATCCAGGCAGCCAATTGCCAGGAACCCAGCTGCGGGCCTTGTAGGTGCTCAGCTTCCGAGCCAGGTGCAGGTGAGGCCAGGCCAGGAAGGGGCAGGCCCACCCTGGCCTCAGAGAGCTCCTGGGCTAAGGGGGTGGAGTGGGGGTGGGGGTGGGGCAAAGCTGAGCAGAAATCATGCCAGCATGGTCCCTGTGCCTGCAGATATTGGCCTCTTCTTGGATTTTGTGACCCCAGAATTGATTCCTTGGGAGGCCAAGAACTTAAACAGATTCTTCACCAGCGCTTTGGAGCCTCAGAGTTTATAGAGTTCAAATCTAGGCTTTGCTGCTCACTGACTGTGTGACCTTAGGTTAGAAGCTTTAACTTCTCTGTGCCTCAGTTTACTCAACATCTGTGGAGGACCAAGCACCTGCCTTAGGGGAATGCTGAAATTTTAAGAAGAGAGGAGATGCCAAGTCTTCTTGTTAGGTGTGAGGCTCTTGCTGATTTTTTTTTTTTTTTATCAAAATCACATACCGTTGCTCCCACAGTCCTTTGTATTGGGCTTCAGGAGGTGTCTGGCTGAGATCTCCGCTAGAACAGGGCATAGTAGGTGCTCAGTTAGTACTGAAAGAAAGTAGAAGGGAGTAGGTCAAAAGCTGGACTGGCTGGGCTGGGCTCCAGGCGTGGCCTCTTTCTAGTTATGTGATCCTTGGCAAGTTCCTCAGCTTCTCTGAGCTTTGCTGTTCCCTTCTTGGCAAAATGGGTGTCATGAAAGAGAACCTACTACCCTTCTAGGGCTGTCAGAATCGTTAAATGAGATGATGTATACAAAGAGCCATACCTGTCAATGTGAGCTTTGTTGGGGGAGGGCTGTGGGCAGGGGTCTGCTTAGTAACACAAGAAGGCAGCAAGAGACTGTTCTGGGTCACCCTGGGCAGGTGCCTGTGAGCTGGGAGGCTGGCGCTGGGCAGACTTCAGGAGGGCATTCCTGGTGGGGGCACTGGCCACAGGGATATTAGGGCTTAAATCAGTGAGTCTGGCTGAGGGGCTGCCCAGGGGCTACTAGAACCTGAGGCTGCAGAGTAGGGCAGCAGCCAGTAGCTGTGCTATGGGGTTTGGATTTTATCCTGTAGGCAGGAGGGAGCCATTGAAGGTTATTGGACAGGGAAGTGACAGGAGCTGGAGAGGTACTTTAGGGAGATGACATGGGTGGGACGTCCAGAGGAGTAGACTGGAAGGAGGCTACTGCCACTTGGAGGTGAGAGCAGTGGCAGGGATAGGAGATGGGACAGATTTGAGCCAACTTCAGGTGGCAGTTCTAGGGACTGAGAGGAGGGGACAGGGCAACGGGAGAGTCACAGAGGCCTGGGGAATCCCCAGGTCCTCATCTGCCTGGCTAAGGCCTTGGGGTTCTGAGCACTCCAGGCTGGTCCCAGCAAAGGTGACCCAGGTGGCTGGGTCCCTGAAGGGGCCAGCTTCATGAGTGTGTGACCTGTGTAGTCACACAGGGCCCCGCACTCAGAAGGGCCCAGTGTTTGGTTTAATGCTCTGCTGTCACCCTCTTAAAATTCTTAATTTTTGAACAAGTGGCCTTGCACTTTCATTTTGTGCTGGGCCCTACAGGTGAGCCACCAGCTCACCTCCATTCCCCACACATCTCAGGCACCTGCCCACGTGTAGGTCTCGCTCAGACCATGGCAGTTGTCTAGGATATGTCCCCTGGCCTCCATCATCCTTTCTTCTTCTGGAAGAGTTCTCTTCCTCTGGAGGCCTGGCACAAGAGTTCCCAGTTTCATGGCGTCTCCCTGGCTCAGTACCCCACCTTCACCCCCAGGCTTCGGTCTGTTCTGTAGCACCTGTTAAACATGCAGATTCCTAGGTCTGTGGCAGGACTCGAACTTTCAGGTTGAAGCCTATGAATCTGCATTCCTAGTGGCCCCTGGGGGAGGCCTGAAGTCTAAGGGTGGGGTGCACACTGGAGTCTAAGAACCTCTGTCCATGTGCCCCCAAGCCTGGCACTGGGCCTGGTGCTTGGTAGGTGTGTCATATCATTCTGAATGGATGGATGGATGGGTGGGTGGATAGATGGATGGATGGATGGATGAGCTGTGGTTATCTGTCTTGATGCACACAGCTCCCTGTGGCCTGGCTTGTTGCCTGGCATGGAGTGGCATCAGTGGTGGGACTGCAGCAAGTGTGGCTCTGGGGAACAGCTGGGAGGACACCTGGCCCATCCTGGGGACTGGCTGGGATAGGGTTCTTCTGCCTCTCCCTGAAACCCCAGCGTGTGGGGGCCAGGCTGAGGGAGGGAAGGGCAAAATGAGTACCCTTAGGAGGCAGGATGTGGGCAGAGGCCATGGGGTCCACCAGCTCATCTTCCCCTCCTCCAGAAGGTCTGTGCGCGCTAGATGTGGTTCTCTCCGCACGTAATTGTGCAGCATGACAGAAGAGAAGGGTTTCATTTTTTATTTCTAGAGCCTTTATACTGTGCAGCCCCAGAGTTAAAGACTCACATTATTGCCTTAAATCCTTACAAGTCTATGAGAAAGGGTCTATTATTGTCCCCATTTCAGAGATGTGGAAACTGAGGCACAGAAGGGGAAGTCTGCTATCCAAGACTACTCCACCAGCTTCCTCTGAGATGCCTTGTTTCCCTGCGGCTCCCACCTGTGATGCCCTAGGGAAGCGCCTGGCACGGTAGGCACTCAGTGGATGTTTGAGGAAGGCAGAAAGGAAGAAGCCCAGCCCACCCATCCACCGGAAGGACCCCTGTGCCAGGCAGGACTGGGATGATACCAGGACCCAAATGAGCAGGATCATCACAGCCTGGCATGCCTGGGATGAGGAGCAGGCAGGGGAACCCAGAGGACAGGCGCCGACTTTGGCAGGAGGGGGCAGGAGGGGCAGCCAGAAAGCTCCGAGGCGAAGTATTGAGACCAGAAAGCCTCCTCACCCAATGGTGACTGGAGCGTCATCGAGAGGCCCTAATGGTCCAGTCCCTGAAGACAGCGTCCATATCATGCGGTCTAGAATTGTGCGCAGCCTCCTCCATCCATGCCCAGTGTGGGCACAGGGGGAGCACCGGGAGCAAGAGGCTGCAGGCCCTGCCCTCAGCAGACTGCCCTGGGGTGCCAGGGGACGCCAGACACCAGGAGCAGGCCCGGCACATAGTAGGTGCCCAGGGGCTGTCTCCATCAAGACTTCCAGTTCCCTACCGCCTGCGCCAGCCCATGTTAGTCAGCACCCCAGAGTGCCAGGCTCGGGGCCCACCCTAATGCCACGCCTGCAAATCACTGTCTTGCATCCCTTGACCTTTCTGAGCCTCAGGTTCCTGGTCTATAAAATGGGTACAGCTCCCCCTGCTCTCCAGTTGTCTTGGGGATTGATGAAAGGAGAATGTGAAGCACTTGGCACAAAAAGTTCATCACTCCAAAAGAAAAAAATTAGCAAGGAAGAGAAGTGTCCTGCACAGCTACTGTTCTTGTGGTGGTCACTGTTATTTTTGTTATTAATGAAAATTGTAACAAGACAAACCAGAGGAAGGCCAATCGACCCCGTCTGGGTCCTCCAGAGCCAGTCTCGGACCCTTTGCTCACTTCCCTCCCACCCAGGGAGCAGGGGACGAGGGGTGGCCGGAGTGGCGCCTATGCTGCTGGAGCTGGAGCCTCACAGGGGAGGGAACCAAGGCCGACCTGCGATGGCAAAGACCATCCCTCGTGATGGCAAAGACCATCCCGTGAGCGAGGCTGCGATGGAGGGGAGGGTCCTTGGTGGGGTTTCCTGGAGCAAGGGGAGATCCATGCTGTCTGGGGAGGGGGAAAGCCTTTGCCAAGCAGGGGACGTTCGGACAGAGTCGGGACAGGTGAGGAGGGCGCTTTCCAGGCGTGGGGATCAGGGCAGGCAAGGCCTGGAGGTGCAGAAGCCCGTGGCCTGTGGGAGAAGCATAGGGCTCACCCCCCGACCCCGCCCTCTCCTCTCTGCCCCCGGCTGTCCCGTCATCCTCAAGTCAGTGCCAGTGCAGCTCTGCAGGTTTGGTTCGAACCCGGCCCCTGCTGCACACGAGGCACAAGCACCACAGGGAGCCCCGTGACCTGTCTGAGGCAGGTGTTACCACCATCCCGGTTACAGGTAAGGAGACACTCAGAACCCGGAGGATTGCCCAAGGCCACCCTCGCCATCCCTCTCCCCACCTTGCCCATCACCCACTTGCTCACGGCCCACGCACTGTCCAGTGTCCCATGACACGGAGCAAGCAGCACATCCGGGGCTCCCACGGAGGTGCGGGGACAGACAGGACTCAGAAGATCAAGAGCACAGAGGAGGCGGGCACGAGAAGCTTGTGAAAAAGCAGCTGCAGGCAGAGGGGACACAGGGCGAGGGCTCTCTAGGCTGAGGGTAGTGCTCGGGCGAAGCCGTGGGGGACAAGCCCAGACCGTACTAACGATTCTCCACACGTGGCTGGTGACGCAACACAGCCACGCACGTGGGCTTGGGAGGTTCAGAGGAACAAGTGTGTGTTTCTGAGGCTGGTGTTTCTCACCTTGCTTCCATCACATTTTGCCATTTAATCTCATTTTCTTCATCTATAAAATGGGCATTCTAAAAACCCAAATCAAGTTTTCTAGCAAGTGAAGAAATGATAGCTGCTATATTATTATTATCATCATCACCACCATCGTTATCATTCAAGTCTTATAAAATTGCAGCTGAGGAAACTGGAGCTCAGAGAGGTTAAGTAACTCCCTTGAGGCGACTCAGCTGGAAAGTGAGTGGTTTGCACTCAGGCCTGACTGCCAGCAACACGGAGGGCTGTACCTCTTTGGGGCCGTGGGCGTTGCCTCCCAGAGGAAAGGAGGCGCAAGCCCGAGGCCTGCGTCCAGCCCTTGCAGTCTGAGCCAGAACCTGCCTGTGGGCTGCCGTCTTCAGTGGTGGGCAGAGGGGAGGTGTCCCAGCCCCACAGCCCAGGAATGGGCACTGGAGACAGCTAGTGATGGGAGTGACAGCCACTTCCTACCAGCCTGATGACCCCGGGGTTCCCCAGGTGTCCTTCCTGCCAGAGCCGTCCCTCAGCGACCTCTCAGGCTCACCTTTCTGCAGGCCTCAGTCTCACTTAGGAGCCGGGACCACACCCCCTCATCTCTCCTCCTTTCTGACATTTGCTGAGAGGGTACTGTGGGCCTTGTCCCAGGTACTGAGGACACAAGGCAGACACAACCCTGACCCTAAGGAGCTCACTGTCCTGTGGGAGAGGGAAGCACGTTCCTGTCGGAAGCTTGGTCAAGGCTCTGATGGAGGAAGCACAGGGCACTGTGGTCCCAGGGGACAGGGCTCCTCACCCGTGGAGCATGGAGGAGGGCTTCCTGGAGGAAGAGCTGTCTAAGCGGAGAGCAGAGGCATTATCCAGGAAATGATGGCAGGGAAGTGGACTTTTGGCAGAGAGATCAGCATGCACAAAGGACTGGAGGGGTCAGGTCCCAAAAGCTCTCGAAGGCCGTGCTGGGAGTCTGGCTTCTACCCAGGGGCCACTGAAAGCCTTGGAAGGGTCCTAAGCAGGGAAGCACCATGCAGATTTGAGGTTAGAACACTCGCTCTGCCTACCGTGTGGATTGCAAGGGGAGGCCAGGGCCAGAGAGGAGTGTGGATGTGGGGAGGGGGTGCTGCGCGGTAGTGTCAGGTGTGCGCACCTGAGTGCACAGGCTGCACGTGCACGTGTGCATGGGTGTCTGTGTGTGAGTGTCGGGGACTTGAGCTGCACGAGAGCCCACCTTGTCCTTTGGGTCAGCGCTCTTGCTCCGCATCTGGCACAGGGCCTGGCCCATGGTGAGGGACTCAGCAAATATGTGTGGGACAAATGTCAGTGGGCACCAGCGTGTGCATGCATATGGGCATGCATATGTGTGAGTCCATCAGTGACACTGTGTGTCCATGTGTCTCTAGAGGCATATGTGCACATGTTATGAGATGGTAGCCCTATGTCTGGCCATGCAGTCTGGGAGTGGCCCAGGAAGCCTTGGGCAAGAGGATAGGCAGGTGGTGGCTTGGTCTGCACTGGCCCAGCCTGGCATAGGTACCACCTAGTCTTGACACCTGGTGCCTGGGCAGAGGCTGCCAGCACGAGCTCCACTTAGCTTTGGTGCCAGTGCTGTCAGGGCACTGTCACTGCTGCAAATCATCCCAAACAATTTGTGGCTGCAGTACCTGCCCTGCTTGCTCCAGCTGAGGTGACCGTAGGTGGGTGGCAGGTGGAGAGTTCTGTGCTCCGGAACCAGCAGCACCTGGAGAGGTGGCATCAACACCTCCTCGGGGATCTTGGCTTACTCTTCCACATCAAATGCCAGTGCATGCTTCAGGAGTGACAGGGAGAGGGACAACACCTGTGTCAGCGTTTGTGTGCCCAGTATGGTGTGCTGCAAGTGTGTCCATGTGCCTGCACGTCACCCTCCATGCCTAAAGCTGAGTGTGCTTACTAGTCACCCTGTCTGTGTACACAGCTCAGGGTGCCCGTGTCTGTGTGTGTCAGCGTGGGCAGGCATGCCTTATGTGCACTTCTGTGTGTGTGGTGTGCATGTTCGTCTTGGGAACGCTGTGTGAGTCTGGGTGACAGTGTGTGGTATTGGTCATTGTGGGCTGACGTATCAGGGTGGGGGAAGGTGAGCACCAGGGTCCATGTGAGTGCTGTGGGTGTGGACAGGGGCTGGGTGCGACA
Source organism: Mirza zaza (assembly GCA_008750895.1). Taxonomy (NCBI): domain Eukaryota; kingdom Metazoa; phylum Chordata; class Mammalia; order Primates; family Cheirogaleidae; genus Mirza; species Mirza zaza. The sequence goes on along the minus strand of VSMD01057819.1, from coordinate 202,283 downwards.
GGCAGAGCAGCAGATGGCCCCTCCTGGCCTGTGACGTCGGTGGTCAAGGCTCTGAGAGCCTGACCAGCTTTGGCAGGAGTTTCCTCCACCTTTATGCAGAGGAGGGGAGGGCAGCTGTGATGATGGATGACCCGCTCTGGGGTTGCTGCAGCGGCAGGCAGGTGCCTCCCTCTCTCCCTGAGGTGGGAGCAGTCAGCAGCTCCTCTTCTCCCCTCCCCTCCTCGTCGTCCTCTTGCTCTTCTCAGGTGCTGGCCCCGGCTGTAGCTTCAGGGCCAAAGGGATGGATACCCAGGGTCCCCTCCCCTCAGGCGGGCCCCCAACCCTGTGAGGAGGCAGACACCCTGCTCCTCTGCTTCCACAGCCCCACCTGGGATCTGCCTTGGGTCTGTGATCAGGAGTCTCCTCAAGTGCCAGGCTGGGGCCGCAGGGTCTGGGGGCGCCAGGCTGCCAGGGGAAGCTTGTGGAGGGGCAGAGGGGCAGCAGCGCAGGCAGGGGGCAGGTTCGCCTACTGGTGTCCCCGACAGGTGGGTCACGGCAGGTATGCTTCAGTGAGTGTGTCCCAGCTGGTGCGTCCTCACAGGTGTGCCTGCCCATGTCCCCCAACAGGTGTGCCCTGGCAGGTGTGCCTGCGCAGTTTCTCTGGGAGGAGCAAAGCAAGCTCAGGGCTCCAGGGCCCCCACCCCTCTGTACCCATCCACAGCCCAGGGGCCAGCGCCCTCCCCGCCACCATGGGCTGCCCTGCCAGCGGCCCTGCACCCCTGGGGCGCTGACCTCGACCCCACCCGGCCCCCCACGTCCCAGCTCCGGGGCTCACAACGGGAGAGGAGGGAAGAGCAAAATCGCAGAGATTTGTCTTGTCTGGGGCTGACAGCGGAGCGAGTGATTGCCAGGCCCGCTTGGCAGTTTTTAATCATTTTATCTCTGTTCTCGGCTCTCCGGGGAGACAGCCAGTGCTTAGCAGTCTGCTCAGAAAGACCTCGGGGCGCGTGGCGCAGCGGCGGCTCCGAGCTCCCATTATTAGCTGTGCTCTTCGGAGCGCGCTCCGATCTCTCCCCGGGGAGCCGGTGAAAAATTAACACGGGCCGGCGGCGCGGGCGCCCGATGTAACTGTAATTACTCCATTGATATTCCTCACACAATAGCGCTGTCATCAGTCATTTACATAAACTTTCTCTCCGCGAGGACGGGCGGAGGTGCCTAATCCTATTGGGTGCTTCCACTGCATGCATTATACATGGCAGCGGCTGGGGTGGGGAGGGCGGAGGGCCTGGCTGGGGTGGGGAGGGGAGGACAATTGGGAAGGAGAATTGAAGAGGATGGAGGTAAGGGGGAGGAGAGGAGGGAAGGGGAGGAGAGAGGAGAGTTGGGAAGGAGAATTGGAGAGAAGAGGAGAGGAGGGCGGGTGGGGAGGGAAGGGAGGAACAATCGGAAAGGAGGAAAGGAGGGGCGAGAGAGAGGAGGGGAGGAAAGGGAGAGCCTAGCCAGAGCTGTCCCAAAATGTGGGGTCCGCAGATGGGCTGGAGCCCAATGGGGCTGGGGGCTTACCTTGCCTGATGAGCGTCCTTCTGCAGCCAGGGCCAGCCCCGTGCAGGGCTGGGGGCTCCTGGCCAGCCTGCCCCTCCATGATCTGTCTGACCTGGGGCAGGTGAGTGAACAAAGCCCGGCCCACCCTGCCTGGACCACCCCTGCCACTTACCCACCCGGCCCTGATCCCCACTGGGTATCTGGGCTTGGGTTGGGGGCACTACAGCTGCAAAGGAGTTAAAACCTCCCTGGAAATTACCCTGTAATGACCTAATTAAAGACTCCGGGGCCACCTACTCTGGGGTGAAAGCTAATAACACTCTCCCAACAATAATCCCAGTGGAGCCCCTGTTATTGCTGCAACCTGGCCCCCTCCCCACACCCACGGACCCCTCCCCAGGCCCTGCCACAAGCCGCTGGGGGACTATGCCTGGGGAGGGGCAGGGGCTGAGCCCCCAGCTGGGGCAGGGGAGGGCTCAGGATGGGGCCAAGGGGAGAGGCCCAGGATAGTCAAATTTCCGTTGCTGAATATTTAATGAAGCCTGCACGGTTTATTTGGTTGGCCTGTCGATTTTTATTCTTCTGTCAATAGCTTCTCATATGTGGGCCCGTGATGATCTTTAGCAGGGCCTCTCCAGGGACAGCTGCCACTAAATGCAATTATGGATTTTATACCTCAATGTGTTTGATATTTCCACTGATCTAATTTGCAGCCTGGTAGTTTATTGTTTGGCATTTTAATGGCGTTCAAATGCTATGGGAAATTTGATTTCTTTTTATAATTCCTCCTTAACACAGTTAATGCGGGTGGTGGGATAGCCCAGATTTTAGAGCTCAATGTATAGAAAGAAGAAGGGGGAAGAAAAAAGAACACCCCCTTGTATGTATTTCCAGATGTGTCCATTGAAGGGAGACCTCCTTTTGCGCCCGGGCCCAGGTGTCTGCCTACCTTCGGGGTGGGGCTCTCTGAGGGCTGTCCTTGGGAGCCAGGGCTGAGGAGTGGGCAGCTGACAGTGTACTCAGGGCTCAGGCAGAGGGGCCAGCAGGCAGCCCTTTGCTGCGGTTGTCCCGAGCTCCACACCCCGTAGGTCTTGTCAAGCAACCTCTCCAAGTAGCTTCAGGTCACTGCCCTGCCCATTCTTGGGCAGCTGCAGAACCAAGAAGGCCAACCCTTCCATTGCTACTAGTTTTTGTGGCCTGTGTCTGAGAGCGGGGGCTGTACCAGTCCTGGGCCTTTGGGCCTGGCGGTGATTCTGTAACATGACTGTCATCCATGTGACAAGTCCTTATGGGCCTTACAACATTCACCAAACGTGTCCTCTCCCAAGTCCCAGGTCAGGGTATCTCCACTTCTGCCCCTGCCTGCACCTCTCTTCCCCTCCCTGGTCTCCTTGGGAAGGGTAGGAGTGGGGGCTCGGCCAGGGTGGGCTGTGGCTGGTCAGGACCTGAGTTCCTGGAGTGCGTGCTGGTCCTCTCTTCAGGCTGGACCGAGAGCAGGGAGGACACTGGAGGCCCCCCACCTCCAGACCAAGCTACCTGCTTTCCTAACAGTGAGTCCACAGGCTGGGTGGCTGGCCAGGGGTGGCATCTGCCCTTGCATGGCAGGGGGCTGTAGAGGGTTCTCAGAGACTGCTCCTGGGAGATGCCTGCCATGGCATGAGGAGAGAGCCTTCCAGGGAAGGGCTTTGCAGGCTCCGCTGTGGCCTGCAGACCCCGGTTCTGGTCTGGAAGGTCTCCTTTCCTAGAGCACAGGGCAGCATGGAATCCAGGACTCTGCGGTCGTAGTAACAACTCCAGCTGCCCTGCACCGAACACTTCCTGTGTGCCAAGCAGTGTGCTGAGGGCTTTGCAAACATCATCTCGTTGCATCCTGAGGAAGCGTGCGTGCCATTGTGGGGGCACAGACTGAGGCTCTGAGAGTTTTGTGTCATCTACCTGGGATCATAGCTAATAGCAGGGACAGGATGTGAACCTGGTGTGTGTAGCTTTGTGGGCCCTGCTCTTAACCCTGGGGCCCAGGGAGAGATGGCCACCCCAGCGGGGACTCCTCTTTCTCCTCCTCCTGGTCCTCTCTTGCTCATGTTCTGTCCTGCTTAACCCCCCAGGCTGACACTGAGCCGCAGCGGGTAGGTTCTTTCTTCAGGGGAAGTTGGTACCCAGCAGGCTGGGGGATTCCGACTGTGCCATCTCTCCCAGGTTTCCACCGTGTCCAGTCCACCTTCCGCTCAGTTGCTGTTGGCAGTGCCAGCCCCGCCCGGCCTCTTGCCCACTCACACGTGAGCAGTCGTGGTCACAGCTCATGGAGCCCCTGCTCCAGGTCATGTCCTGGCAGAGCACTCACACACGTCCTCTCGCAACTCCGTGAAGTAGGGGCCAAGTAGCCCCAGTTTACGGATGAGGACACAGCCTCAGAGCATTCCCACGCCTGCTGGGGTCCTAGCTGAGACTCAACCCCCCAACTTTCCCCTTCCCCCAACTGGAACAGGCGCCCCACGGCATAGCTCTCTTGTGTGCTTCACGGCACCCAACGCAATGGCCATGTGTGTTTACATGTGTGTGCGCAGCACAGCTCGGGATCTGACAGGGCAGGGTGGGTCTGCCCGCTCACAGGCCGTCTGCTGCTGCCACAGGGCCTGGCACCCCAGATCCCGGCAAGGTTCCTGGGCAGTGAACGGCTAAATGGATGAACGTGTGCATGCGTGAGTGAGCAGAGCCCCCAAATCCCATGCTCTCGACCTCCCCTTACAGCTGTTCCAAGATCTGGTCCCTTCAGGACAGATGGAGGCCTCAGTGCCAGGTGCGTGATGTGGTTCACAGTCTTCCACCCCCCCTTGGGTGCCACCGCCAGCCGCTCAGCCCCACCAGTTCTCACTTTCCCTGGACTCTCCCTCTCATGCCTCTATGCCCCTGTCCACGCTGTTTCCTCCACCAAGAACACCCTTGTCCCTTCCTGTCCCCAGGCCAACTCTGCCCACCCCGGTCATCCCAGCTCCTGGAGCCACCTCCATGCAGCCACCCCAGCCCTGTCCCAGGGCTTTGCCACCACCCGCCCGCAGTGCCCTGGCATTACCTGTGGGTGGGGCTGTACTGTCATAGCATAGACACTGGGGAGGGGCCGCTGAACGAATGAATGTATGAAGGCATGAAACAAAGGGAAGGAGCACTTCTGTTGGTCATCTCTGGTCACTTCCCTTCTTATCCTGGAGGTGTGAGACAGATCGGCCGCCTCCTCATTCAGAAACTCCCACCCTGGCGTGGAAGGGAAAACAGATCAAAACCCTGTCAGCCTCAGTGTGGACAGGACACTGTCAGCTGATGATGGATATGCGGCCCCTTGGCCAGCCTGCATCTAGGTGTTAAGTGGACTGCCCCCCTTCCCCTGCCCCCCCCCCCAGTCCGCAGTGAAATCAGACCTGCGTAATCTGATGTTCCACTTAGGAAAGAAAACAGGATTCCCCAGCCGGGGAGGAGCTGAGGCTGGGGTGGGCAGGGGACAGCCTGCTAGCGGTTGTATCAGCCACCAGGGGCCTGATAAGATCTTCACAGCTTGTTATCCTGGGTCAGGCTGACTTGTGTGCACAGCTGAGGGGGGCAGGGGCTCTCAGGTAGCTGGGTCTGCTCCCGGTAAGCTGCCTACAGAGGGGTGAGGAGCTCTGTGTACTTTTGGAGGCAGCCGCAGGAGGAACTGGTGTCTCAGGGCCTCTGTCGGCCCCTAGGAGCACCAGTTCTCTGCCTCCGTGCCAGCCAGCAGAACAGATGAACGCCGACAGCACCGGGCACGGACCTGGGATCAGTGTGACCCTAGCTCAGTCACTGCCCACTGTGTGTCCGTGGGCAAGTCACCCACCCTCTCTGAACCTCCCTTGTCTCCTCTGTAACTGGAGAACATAATTCCTACTCCTGGGTGGTTGACAAGAGTTAGTGATGTCCTGTTTATCCCTGACACAGCTGAGCAGTTCAACAAATTAGGCAACCATATCACTCATTGTCCAAACTGGGACAATTTCAGAGTGAAAGGGGATGTTATCAATAATTATGCTGGGACCACAGGTGTAAGCCAGGACTGTCCCGGGCATCCTGCGATCTCCGATAACCCGTCAGTAAATGCCACACGGTGTGTCTCTGGGCGCCCCTATCTCTCCCAGCACTTGGTGCCTCCTACCAGTACTTGCTGGATGGGCTCCTGGGCTCCTACGAAGGGATTGACTAGAAACAGCACCATGTGGCTTTCATGGAGCCCTCGCTGCATGCTGGGCACTGTGTCCCCCAGTGAACTGTCACAACAGCTTCCTGAGCTGGACACCACTTGTATGCCCACTTTACACACAAGGAAACTGAGGCTCAGAGGGATCAAGTGACTTGCAAAGGTCTCGAAACCAGGAAGGGGCAGAACTGAAAGCAGGTCTGGCCAACTCCCAAGCCGGGGTCTTGGCCTCTGGACCGCACTGCCCACTTCCCCGCGGGGCAGGCCGGGCCCTCTGCCCAGCAGCAGGGAGGAGGACAGGCCTGGCTGCTCCTGGGCCATCTGGAGGCCAGGTGAGAGTCCTCTCACCCTGCCAGGTAACCGGGCCCAGGGGGCTCCGGGTCCCGCGCCCCACCAGCAGGGTATCTGCAGAATTGGTTTCCCAGGACGGAGAGTCTCCCCCGGCAGCTCAGCAGCTGTCAGGATTAAAGAATGAAATGAGGAAAGAAATCCATAAACTGCAGTTTTGAAAAACCTGTTTGTTGGGTAAGCTATTGATCGACTGGAAGGCTCCTCCCAAGTCACCATTTAAGCTTAATGGCCAGCAGAGGACGGTGGGCAGCACAGAGAGGGGAGAGGGAGGTTAGCCCTGCCCCAGATAACTTGCTCCCTTGTGCCCCACCCCACCCCATGGCCTTAGGATGGTAGTTATCTTTGGGGCTCACTTGTGCCCTAAACCTGATGCTCCATGTTTCCCTCCTAAGCCCATGGCCCCTGCACAGTTGGACTGTGGAGTGACATGCTCAGAGTGGTCCCCTCGGTGGGTGAAACAGGGCAGGGGAGAGAGTGGCTCTGCCCTCCCAATGAACCAAATGAGAATTCTACCCTGCCACCTCCTAGCCGTGCGACCCGGGCAAGGGACTGCCCCTCCCTGAGCCTCAGCTCCTGTCTGTAACATGGAAGCAGCACCTGTGCAGGGTGTGAGGCTGGGGGCTGAGGCTGGGGAAGCTCCTGGATGCGTCTTCCTGAGTCAGGGGCTGGTGGGGACGGGCATGTTTCACTTGGGATTCTCTTAAGCAAGACAGGCCCTTTCAGCAATTGTGTAGTGTTCCTAAGAATCCTTGCCAAGTGCTGACAGGGACGGAGGGCCTGGGGGCTTCTCCTGGCCTTCCTGCCCACCTGTTGTCAGTCTCAACCAGAGAGGCACTTGGCTGCTGCGTCTCACCTGGCGCAGCAGCACAGGTGTCCTGCCTCGCCTCCGTGTCCCAGCTCGCTCGTGGATTTGTTCATCTGACTGGGTCACGCCCACCCCACTGGAGGTCCCTTGGGAAGAATGTCTCTCAGACCAGGGAGCCCACCTCTCAAAGAAACTACTCCTCTCAGATCAGGTGGCACCTTCTCCAGGACTCTGCACTTGGCTCCAAGCAGACCCCTCATGGGCATCTCCTCTGGCCCCAGTAAGCTCTGTGGAGGGACACGGGGTGGACTCAGACCTGCACCCTGTCCTTGGGGAGCACTCAGCCTTGTGAGGGAGACACACATGGACTCCAGCAATGCCAAACCCAGGGCGATCTCTGCTGTGCTTAAGGGCTGCCCTAGGGCCTGGCAGGCAGCAGGGCCTCCTCTAACCCAGCCCTCCCTGCAGGATATATGGTTGGCAAGCTGAGCATAGACTGAATTTCAACCCCTCACCCTTATAATAAGCATCTTATTCAGTGAACAATCTGTGCAACCATATAGGACAGCCTGGGAGGGGGCAAGATCCATGGAGGAGGAGTCAATTGTATAGACTCTTCAAGTCAGAGATGGTGCTGGCAAGGCTGAGGGTAGAAGACCTGCCCTCCAGGGGCCTTGAGCACACAAGGAGGGGGGGCATGGAATAGCTCTAGGAGGAGCTAGTGAGGAAGTGGGCTTCTGCTCAGAATCCTTGGATTCCATGTTTAAGAGTTTGAGTTGACTCTAGAGCAGAAAGGGAGCCACTGAGTGGTTTTCAGCAAGGGGGTGCGAGTACCCCAACTGCTTCACGGGGCCAGGCAGTGGGGGAAAGCTGCCGAGGGAGGAGGGTTAGGGAGATGGCTCCACCATGCCCTCCAGAGGGAAGCCCAGCAAGGGCAGGGCTTGCCGTGCCACTTGGTACGGTCTCTGCTGCCTGGTAGAGTATTTCCAGGCGAGTATTTTCTGAGCCAATTGTTAACCCAGGGAGAAGGTTAGAATCTTGGCTCACTTCTCCTCATTTGGGGCCAGGGATCCCTGGCTTCTTGGCAGTGTGGCCAGGGGCAGAATGTTGGGCTGTACTCCGTTCCTCCTCTCAGAGACCCTCAGTTTGCTTTCCTGTGATAGAAGTGTCATGCCAGGATGGAATATGGATGACAAGAGGGATGGCTGAGTGCCTAGAAAAGCAGGAACACGTGCCAACCCATCCCGCCTTCATGTATCCATCCTCCTAGCCACCCACCCGCCACCCACCATCTACCTATCCATCCATCCATCCATCCATCCATCCTTCCATCCTTCCATCCATGCAGTATTCACTGAGGGTCCACTTCATGCAGACCCCATGTTGGGCAAATAAAGACACAACAGTGAGACCAGCAGCACAGCCTGCCCTCGTGAGCGCACAGCCCGGCGGAGAGCTAGGCAAGTCAGGAGTCTGGATGCAGCGTCCGGGAGGGCCAGCTTGCGTGGCTGCGAGATGAGCCCCTTGGCCCCTGGGTTCCTTTCTGGCGGATAAGCAGAGTCTGGCCCTTAAAGACAGTGTTTCCACAACCAAACTCTTCGTCCAATGAATACATCTTTCCTGAGCTCCTCCCCGTGCAGACCCTGCCCTACTGCTGGGGCACAGCAGCAAGGTCCCTGCCTGCACCATGCACACACTCCGCATTTTGTGCTGGCCCTCGAGTTGCTAATAAATTGAACAACCAGCTCCTAAGACTGAGAAGGTCACCATCTAATGGGGACTGGGGGGACAAATAGTGTGATCTGTGCTCTAATGGCCCCAGAGTCAAGGTTCAGGGGGTCACTGAAAGGAAGGACTGACACATTTTGCTTTGGTGGATCAGAGAAGGTCTTGTGTAAGAGGAAACAAATGAGCTCACTCTTTTGAACAAATATCCTTTTTCAAATTATTAGAAAAGCAATACAGTGCGTGCTTGTAGTCTTAGCTATTCAGGAGGCTGAGGCAGGAGGATCATTTGAGCTCAGGAGTTCAAGGCCAGCCTGGGCAATGTAGTGAGACCCCATCTCCAAAAAAAAAAAAAAAGCAAATTATACAAGGAAAATTTCAAATAATATAGACTATAAAAACAAAGAAGTGAAAGATCCCTCCTGACCCCCTTCCTAACCAAGCCCCGTCCCTGGAGATAAACTCCCTTAGAAGGTAGAATAAATTCCTCCAGACATTGTTCCACACATTTACATTCAGTTCTATATCCCTAACTTACACCTTGACTGTCAGATCTGCCCATTTTGGGGAATGGTTGGTGGCTCTGGGGGGCTGAAGTGTGGGCCTGCAGGGGGAAATCCATGACCCTGCAGCTCCTTGCACGAAGCCCCACAGGGAGGATACTTGGAACTCCTGCACAGGGCTGCGTGGAGGCCTGGCCCGTGTGCGAGGTTGTCAGCATCTTAGGGACGCCCAGGGGGTTTAGCACAGCCCCCGGCCTCGCTCCACAAGCCCACTCTGTGTCCTTTAGGACATCCCCAGCCTCAAGAGCAGCCAGCCCGGGGCAGTTCCAGGTAGGGACTGGGTGAGTTCACAGGGACACAGACTTCTGTCTCCAGAGCTCTGCCATCTGCCCCCAGCTGTCCGACCTCCTGTTCCCAGGGAGCTGCCGTTTCTGCCCTCCCCTTCTGCTCTCCTGACCCTGGCAGCTCCCTGGGTGACAGGAAAGGCAACTTTCCAGCATGTGGCCCTGACTCTGTGCGGTATGCATTTTTATTTTTTCAGCACGTTGCAAAATTCATAACACCCAGTAATGACTTCCTCACTGTACTGGGTAAAGGGAAGGGGTAAAAAAAAAGGACCTCAAAGAAAAATGAACCGTGGCAGGCGTGGACTCCATTTGTAACAATATGGAAATTGATTGTTGAGTCGGAGGAATATTTTGTAGTTTGCTTAGCTGTGCTCGGCACTAATAGCTGGGAACATTAGTGAGCCCAGGGAATGAATTATGGGCGCATTAAGGAGGCCACGAGGCTCCTGGGCCTCCCTTAAAGGCAAGTCCCAGCCCCACGGATCTGCTCACCCTGGGCACTGGCTCCTTCCTGGCCTGGGAGAACCAAGCTGGGCTCTGCAGTTGGAGAAAAACGCAGGCACCCTCCCGATAGAGTGTGGCAGGACCTGGCTTCAAATCTCAACTCCTCCCACCTGTTACCTGCGGCAGGTGACTTGGCCTCTCTCAGTCTTAGTTTTCTCATCTGTAAAATGGTGCTAATTATCCTTCTCATAGGAGGCACAAGACAACGGGGAAAGATTGTTAATGTAAAGCCAGGAGCACAGGGATTGGGCATGCTTTGGTGGCTCAGCAAGCTGGATGGACAGATGGATCAACACATGGGGGGACAACTCTTCCAACTGAGCATGATGGCTGGAGTCAGGGAGGTGCCCAGCTGCCAGTCGGAGGCACCAGGGGTGACAGGGCTGCCAAGGACCATAAGAGTCACCAGGACTGAGGAGGCTGTCCATCCTGCATGCTGCGCAGAAGCTGCTCCTGGGCCATAGGGACTGCAGGTTGGGACCAGGTAACTGGGTGGAGGGAGGCAATGGCTTCCAGCCTCCTCTGCACACGGGCCGTGCCACTGTTTCTCAGACCTCCTTGTGCAAGGTGTTGCGGGTTCCTCAGAGTCAGCATGATCTGAAGTCAGGGTCTCCACCCGACACCCTGGCCTGCCTCCCTGCTCCCTGTCTTGGTGAGAGGTTCTTAGGTCGAAGCCACCTGCACCTTCCTTGGTGCTTTCCTCTCTGTCACCTCCTGCTCCTGGCCCTTGGACCCCCGTCACCATCACTCAGATCCGTCCCTTCTGCCCACTCCTTCCCTGAACAACTGCGTTGGCCTCTTCCTGGCCTCCCCGCTGCCATCTGCCCTCTCAACCCTAAAGTCTGGGGAACTTTTTAAGATCAGACCATGTCGCTCCCTTGCTCAGAAGCCTTCCGTGCTCTCCTACAGCCTTCCAGAGACTCACGCCATCTAGGAACCTCCCAGAGGTGTCTCTCCTGCTTTTTCTCCCTGCATCCTCCCTGCCTCCCCCGCCTTGTGCTCTAGGACCAGGGCTCCGCAGGCTCGGGAATCCCCCAGCAAGTTTATTAAGCTGAGATTGCCACACCCACTTCCCCCGGAGTTTCTGATTTAGTAAGTCTGGGCTGGGCAGAAAATTTGCATTTCTAACAAGATCCCAGGTGATGCCAAGGCCACTGATCTGGGGAACCTCGCCTGGGGAACCACTGTTGTAAGCACACGGAATTTGGTACTGCTCCCAAGCATCAGTTCCATTCCTGCCTCCAAATCTCTGCATCTGCTGTTCCCGCGGCAGTTGAGAATGTCCTTTCTCGCCCTTCTCAGCCCGGTGAGCCCCTGTTCATCCTCTCCCGTGCCCAGGACAGAGGCAGGGGCTGGGAGCCCCTCTGTGATGGTTCCTTTTGTCCCCGTTGGTCCCCCACACTGGGAACTCCTGGGTCCACTGGGGAGAGCTGGGCATGGGAGGCTTCAGATGAAGCCTGCCCTGCCCTGCCCTGCCCACGAGCCGGCAGCTCGGCCTGGCACAGCAAGCGCGAGCTCTGGCTACCAGGCGCGTGGGCCATTTGCAGGGACACGGATCCAGGTCAGCCCTCCTAGAGGCCACAGGGAGCAGAGGCTTCTGGGAGGCCAAGGCCAGAGCCGCAGCTCTGGCTGGTCAGCGGAAAGGCAGGCAGGGCCTCCGAGGGGGCGGCGGCGTGTTTTGTTTTAATCACGGTGAGATGCTGATGTGGTCCTCCCTAGGGACTGGAGGGGGAGACCAGCCACAGGGGCGGTGGAGGAGCTTCTGCAAACAGCCAGGGAAACCCAAGTCAGCAGGGGCGGCGGAGGGGAGGGCCGGCATTCCCGGAGAGAGGACATCTATGATGGCAGGAGGGCACTGGGAAAGCCCCAGCGAAGGCCAGGCGGCCTCCTCGCCCACTGGCTCAGGCCAGGCCCTCGCCCCTCCCCAGGTCGGCGTGGCGGGGGCCTTCAGCAGCCCCCTAGGAGCCACCGGGCAGCTGGAAGTTGTTGGCCGCAGCAAAACTTCCAGCGCATCCCTTCCATGGGTGCCCTGGGCGGCCCTGGGCGGCAGGGAAACTGCTCGCCATACCTATTTTAAACACCAGTGTAATGGTTTATGGCCCATAGAGGGACAATTACGGAGTGCAGAACCTGGCTTTTATGGCCCCTCCTCCCCGGGGCGCACTTAGAGAACAGTATGTGTCATGTAGCCAATTTAGATAATGATTCTGATAAAGATAAACGGAATTGTTTATTATAAGTAATTGGGTCTGCTAAGGCCCAGATGAGGCGGGGATAGGAAGGGACTCTGTAGGACGTGGGGATGTGGGGATGCTTACATGGGGCTCCAGGGTGGAGGAAACGGGCCTGGCCCCTCCCTTTCCCTCTCCCTCCCTGTCTCTCTGTCTCTGTCTCTCTCTTTATCCCTCCCTCTCCCCCTCCCTCTCCTCCCCCTCTCCCTGGGGCTGAATGGAGCCTCCTCCATCCTGCATGCTGGGCAGAGCTGCTCCTGGGCATAAATAAATCATGGGGTTTTCTGTTGAGTCAGCTGAGCGGGGGAGGCACCTGGAAGGAGGGGCTGGAGGCGTGGGGGCTTCCGACCCGCCCTGGGCTCCAGGGCAGCCTGGCCTATCCATCCCCATGTGGTCCAGACCCCCAGGCTGCCATCTTCCTCAGCAGGCAGCTGGCAGGTGCAAGGGGGAGTGCAGGGGCTGGGTCAGCCCAGAGCTGGCTGTCTCAAGGGGGACAGTGGCCTCCTGCTGGGGGTCTTTGTGAAGGATAAACAAAATGAAGGCCCTTTGAGCCCACCCACTCCCCCCCTCGCCCCACAACACGCACACCTGAGACCTCTAATTATGCCTCAACCCCAGGCAGGGCGTGGGAACACTGCCCTGGGCCCTCTACCCCCACCCCTCCTCTCCTGAGGCCCCTCCTTTCTGCAGGGAGGAGGGGGCTCCTGAAGATCTGGATTCAGGATTATGGAGTGCTCAGAGATTAGAGCCTCTGAGAACAGGACCCGTGTCCCCAGGGTCTCTGAGATGAGGATCCCACAGACCAGGGTCTGAGCTAGGGGTTCAACAAGCTGCCACCCTGCTAGTTCTACGCACTGGTGCCCTTGAAGTGGGGCACCTGCAGGCCGGGACCTTGGGTGGAGGACCCCACAAACTGGTGCCATCGAGACAAAAAGAAAAAACCACAAGCCACAGTGGGTGCCTGAGGTGGGGCAGCCGTGAGGCCTGGGGTCCCTACAGTCAGGACCCTTGAGGCAGAGTCCCCACCACAGAGGCCCATCAGACCCAGGTGTAGGGGGCCCAGCCTGGCTGCCCAAGGCTGCAGCTCCCCCATTGAAACCTAAACCGGAGGAGCAGCCTGTCACGGTGCCTGTGATCTGCATGATTGAGAGGGGGTGCGGGGGGAGGGGGCTGCAGGCCCCCAGGCAGCCCTGTGCAGAGCAGGGCGCAGCGGGAGTCTGAGGAGTAAGGAGAGGGGGTGGGAGTTCTCTTTCTTCCCCACCTGCTTATCTGATGGCAGAGGAGGGAAGGGCTCCGTTCAAAGGCAGCCTCCTTATCAGCTGGGGATTGGTGCGGAGCTGATCGCTGCACCTGGCGGGGAAGCCTTCCTGCAGGTGGGGGGCGGGCCTGGGCTCCGGGCTGTGTGTGTCAGACACGGTGCACGGTGCACGGTGCACGCAGCAAGCGCTCATGCCCTGCGAGTGTGCATGCCCACGGGCTCTGCACATGCAGGTCTGTCCCAGTGCACGTCTCCAGGCCAGTGTGTGCTCCCACCTGTGCGTGACTTTGTGCGTGTGGGGGCGGGCACAGAGCACACCCGCCCTCAGCAGGGGAAAAGGAAGGGGGCTCAGATCTGGGCCCGGGACTGGAACCGCTTGTCTTCCGTCATGATGGGGGTCTCTGCTGGCCCTACCTGTGTCCTCCCTCCAGTGTGAGATGCCTGGAGTCCGTGAGAACAAGGAGATGGGTCAGTAAGTGGTGTTATGTTCCCAGTGGGCACGACGCTGAGGTGTGGCCCCTGAAGACGTTGATGGAGAAGCAAGAGCCTGTGAGAGAGGACGAGGCTCAGGCCACCCCAAGTGAGCAGGACAGTGGCCAGGGGCCAGGCAGGACTGGAGTGGAAGCCCAGCAGAAGAGCCCGGGGTTGCCTAAAGGTAGGAACATGTGAGAGTGGGGCTGAGTTGCCAGGGCCTGGGTCTTTCTGTGCTAGGAGTTGACACCCCCACCCCAAACCCATGTCCCTCTGAGGGTCTTTTTTTTGTTTTTTGTGTTCTTTTTTGAGATAGTCTCGCTCTGTTGCCTGGGCTAGAGTGCTGTGGTGTCTGCCTAACTCACTGCAACCTCAAACTCCTGGGCTCAGGCGATCCTCCTGCATCAGCCTCCCAAGTGGCTAGGATATAGGTGTGTGTACCATGCCTAGCTAATTTAAAATTAGCTGGGCTAATTTTTTCTATTTTTTTTTTTTAGTAGAGTTGGGGTTTCACTCTTGCTCAGGCTGGTCTCGAACTCTTAGCTCAAGTGATCCTCTTGCCTCAGCCTCCCAGGGTGCTAGGATTACAGGCATGAACCACTGCAACTGGCCAGTCTTTTTTTCAAGTAGATGTTTTTTAATTCAACTTTTTATTTTGAGATGATTATAGATTCATGTTGCAAGAAATAATACAGAGAGATCCCTTGTACCCTTTTCTCCAGTAGGACGTATATTCTTATGCATGTGTATAGTTCTGTGCAATTTTATCACATGTAGGCTAGGTGTCGTCGTGGCTCATGCCTGTAATCCTAGCACTCTAGGAGACCGAGGCGGGTGGATCCTTTGAACTCAGGAGTTTGAGACCAGCCTGAGCAAGAGCGAGACCCCGTCTCTACTAAACATAGAAAATTAGCCAGGCGTGGTGGCGCATGCCTATAGTCCCAGCTACTTGGGAGGCTGAAGCAGGAGGATCGCCTGAGCCCAGGAGTTTGAGGTTGCTGTGAGCTAGGCTGACACCATGGCACTCTAGCCTGGGCAACAGAGTGAGACTCTGTCTTAAAAAATAAAAATTTTATCATGTGTAGGTTCCTGTGTGCACCATGGCCAAGGCACAGAACAGCTCCATCCCCACAAGACTCCCTCTGGCTGCCCAGTTATGACCACACCCACCTCCCCCTACCCTCAGTCCCTAACCCCTGGGTGGGTCTGTTTGGTTTTGTTCCATCTTGGTAAGTGGCACCTAAAACTGAAAACCAGGCATTGTTGGGGACCACTCCTCTCTGCTCCCCACAGGCCTGCATCCTGCCAGCCATCAGGGCCTGGACATTCGCCTTCCTAACCCTTTCTGGAACTCTCTGCTTCTCTCTATTTTCCCACTTTTTCCCTGGCTTGTCTGTCCATAGTACCTGGGCTCCTCCTGCCCCACTTTGCCATAACCCCCGACCTGGCACAGTGCATGGCCCCACCCATCCGCTCTACCCACCCTGCTCTCGCTCACTCTGCAATGGCTCCAGCCACCCTGAGGTGTCCGCAGGCTCCCAAGATGCCACACTGTCACACATCCCTCTGCTGGGGCGCAGCGCCCACCCTGCTTCCTCCTCTTGGGTCAGTCCAGCCCCCCTGCGAGGGTCAGCCCAGCGTCCTGTCCAGGGAGCCTTCCCTGACATTCTGTCCAGGGTCGCCGCCCTTAGGCTGGGCTCCCACAGCCCCCCGGGCCTCCGCCAGCCCAGCGCTGATCCTGAGTATTGTCATGGTCTGTTTACTTGCCGCCTTCCCCAGAGACGGCAAATAACTTGAAGGCAGAGACTGTGTCTGTGCAGCCTGCGCGCCTGTGTCTACGTGGTGGGGAGCAGGCACCCGAGTATCGTTTGCGTGAACGATGAACAGGTGGGTGGGACAGAGGTGGCCTGGTGTGCCCACTCGGGATGGGGACAGGCAGGCGGGGGCTGGGGTGGGTGGAGGGAAGGACTGTTGACTTCGCTCTTGCCCGAACTGTAGCCACGCATTCCAGAATGGGGCCTTTCCTGTGTGGCCTTTGTCTTTTCCTGGTCACCTTATTGCCAAGGTCTAAGTACCTGGCTGTAGAGAAGGAAACGAAGGAACAACTACTGAGCACCTTCTGGATGCCTGAGCGTCCCGCAGGGTGGGCCAGTGGGAAGAGTAGGGACGGTCATGACACTAGATTCTGGGTCTGTGGCTTCCCCACTGTGTGATCTGGGGCAAGTCCCTTTACCTTGTCAAATTGGGGAGGGGATGATGCTAAGATCCTCCTCATGCAGCCACTAGGAGAAGCCAAGGAAGTGGTGGAGGGTTGGGAGGCGGTGAAGACCTGGGCTTCTGCCGTAAGATAATCAACTTTTTGGAGGTCCCCAAAGATGCCCTGGCTTAGGGCCATCATAAGGAGGGTGTCTTCTACTCAGCCCTGACCACTGCTCCGCGCTGGGGCCCCTGCCAGCCCTGCTTCTCAGCCCTGGTGTGGTGGCCTCCCAGGATGGCAGGATCCAAGCGTCCTCGGTGCCCCAGGCCTGCCTCCCACTGCCTCTTCTGGGGAAGACAAGCAAGGTGGGACAGTGGTGGGTAGCAGGGGAGGATGCTGACAAGGCCGGGAGAGCTGGCCAGGGACACCTGCCTGACACAGGACTCTGTCCTAAGAGGGAAGGCAGGCAGATGGGTGGGAAGGGGAGCTTCGAGATGGCCGGCATCATGGATGGGAATCCTGGCTTTGACACCTTGCTGGCTGAGAAGCTCCCCACGACATAAGCAGGAAGGAGAGAGAGGTTTTTGCTGTTTGTCCAGTGATGTGTTCTCAGCACCCAGAACAGTGCCTGGCATGTAGCAGGTGCTCAAAAAATAGTTGTTGAATAAATGAATCCACCTTGGGTCAGTCGCTTCACTCCTCTGAGCCTCCATTGGAAAGGGGGAGGTAACGCTGCTGTTTCGTTTGTTTTAGATATAATTCACATAACATAAAACCCACTGTCTTAAAGCGTAGAACCCAGTGGTTTTTAGTATGTTCACAAAGTTGAGTGCTCCTGTGTTGGTCACTGAGAGTGACCCGTGGGTGAGCAGTCACAGCGTGCCTGGTCCCAGCTGCTCCGTGGGTGTGGGTTTGTTCCCTTAAGACACATGCCTGCTAATTCCTAGCAGGGTATGAGGCAGCTACCAAGACAGCGTGAAGAGTCAGTCAGATTCTTAAACATAAAAATAGAAGGTCAAATCCCTAGAGCAGGCGTCCTCAAACTATGGCCTGTGGCCACATGCGGGTGTTTTTCCCTGTTTGTTTGTTTTACTTCAAAATAAGATATGTGCAGTGTGCACAGGAATTTGTTCATAGTTTATTTTTAAACTATAGTCCAGCCCTCCAACGGTCTGAGGGACAGTGAACTGGCCCCCTGTTTAAAAAGTTTGAGGACCCCTGCCCTAGAGGGTGCTGAGAAGTAAATCTAATGCCCAAGCTAATATCTCACTAAAGTAGAGGATTAAGTTGTACTCTGAGCATCCTAGCAGCCAAGGTAGAAGGGAAAATAGGATGAGGCAGAGAATGTACTATCCAACGGCAGGAGGCTGATGAGTTCATTGGGAGAATTTTTTTCCTTGTTACCAAATTTATTTTTTGCAGGTGGCTTATACGTGGAATGAAAAATGGGCAGGTGTCCTATCCCCAACCCTTGCCTGGTGCCTGCCCAGCAGAGGCTCTCATTAAACCTTTGATGGAAGGTGATATTAAACAAGATCCTCAGAGGCTGTCCCCCCAGGCTCACAGTTTCAAGCAGACAAGGACGAAGGCCTCAGAAGCTGCCTAGAGAAGACATTTCTGAGGGTCGAGGTGCCGAGGAAGGAGGAGACGTGACGCTCTCGGGACACAGGGGCAGGCAGAGCGTAGGCGCCCAGTGGGAGGGTGGTGGCATGTTCCTCCTGCCCATCCCTGGGGTCCCCCTGCTCTTTGCAGGTTGAGTTGAGCTCTCTGATGTGAGTCCGAAACAGTCACAATGCAGGTTTCTCACCCTTGGCACATGGACGTGGAGGGTCAGTCGCTCTTGGTAGTGGGGGCTGTTCTATGCGTGATAGGATGTTCAGCAGCATCCCAGCCTCTACCTACGAGATGCCCCTGGCGCCACATTCCCCAGTCGTGACAATCAAAACTGCCTCCAGACATTGTTGAACGCCCCCTAGGAGGCAAAGTCCCTCAGTGAAGAACCACTGGGTAGGAGAGGCACCAGGCCCTCTGACCTTACGCTTTGGTGATGTTACGTGCCATACCCCCAGAGCACCCTCCATGCAAGACCCAGCTTTTGTCCATTACCTGATGAAAAAAGGATTCACTGTCTTGGAAGGTGGCACCAGCTACCTCCCATCCACTCACCTGGCCCCACTGCTACCTTTTAAGCAGCATTCGTGCAATTTTTATTTTTATTTTATTTTATTTGTTTATTTATTTATTTTTAAAGACGGGGTCTCGCTATGTTGCCCAGGCTGGAGTGCAGTGTCTATTCACAGGTGGGATCCCACTACTGATCAGCATGGGAGTTTGGACCGGCTCCGTTTCCAACCTGGGCCGGTTCACCCCTCCTTAGGCAACTTGGTTGTCCCCCACTCCCAGGAGGTCACCATATTGATGCCGAACTTAGTGCAGACAACCGATTGGCATAGCGCACTACAGCCCAGAACTCCTGGGCTCAAGTGATCCTCCGTCTCTGCCTCCCGTGTAGCTGGGACTACAGGCGCACGCCACCGCATCTGGCCTTGCAATTTTTAAAAAGTATTTTATTATATTTCGTTCTGAGATTTTAAAAAAGTAAAACAAGTGAGAAATGGGCAAGATAAAAGCACTACTATATTCTTCTCACAAAAGTAGACATCACCAGTTTGACAAAGTGGACAGAAGACTGTGAAGGAAAATAACGAAATTAAAAAACATGAATATGGTAGTGCATAAAAACGCTGGAGAGTATTTTTAAAGGCTGGGCAGATGTCTGATACGACATGCAAAATGCACAAAACATGGCCGGGTGCAGTGGCTCACACCTGTGATCCTAACACTCTGGGAGCCCGAGGCAGGAGGATTGCTCGAGGTCAGGAGTTCGAGACCAGCCTGAGCAAGATGGAGACCCCATCTCTACTAAAAATAGAAAAATTAGCCAGGTGTGCACTTGCAGTCTCAGCTTCTCGGGAGGCTGAGGCAGGAGGATCGCTTGAGCCCAGGAGTTTGAGGTTGCTGTGAGCTAGGCTGACGCCATGGCACAGGCAACAGAGCCTTTCTCCAAAAAAAAAAAAAAAAAAAAGGCACAAAACAGGCAAAGTGTAACTGGGAATCTGATCATACTTCTAGTTCTCTACAAACAGAACTCTGCTTATAACATGTAAGTCTGCTACTGGGCAGTGGCTTGTTCAAAGATCACCTTATCCGTGGAAGCGGGAGCTTCTGCCTACATTCTGAGCCACCATGGGGGTGAGGGTGGGGAAGGAGGAGACCCACAGGCTTTGGACCCCAGAGCCCTCATCAGGGAGGGTGGCTCACTGCAGAGCCCTTGCCACTTCCACAGGGGCACGGATGCCCCGGTCCTGCAGCAACTAGCCCAGAGTTTTAGGAGTGGGAGGATATTGATGCATTTGTTCATTCCATCAGGCTGGGGCTCAGCAAGCCACTAAAGTGAGGGTGTGCTGTGTGCGGGTGATCGCATCAAGCACAGAACACGCAAAGATAAGTAAAGGGACCTCAGAAAGCTCCCGGTTTTATGAGATCACCTAGGGCTGTCCACGTACTTTTACGTAGGTTGTTCACTGCACAAGAACACCCAGCCAGGGGGGTGAGTGGGGGACTGGAATCCACTTGCACTTTGCTCACCTGGCACAGGGCTGTGTCTAGGAGCCCAGGAGAAGGGGCGCTTTCTTCATATAGCAGCAGGGTCCGGCGTGGGCTAGCAGTCCGGTGAGCAGAGCTTCCAGAGAAGGATGAACACAAAGCCTTAGGCCTTCACTTGGGGAAAAGCAGTGGGATGGGAGAAATCTTCTTGGAAGAGGGCGCAGGGACAGCCAAGTCAGGCGTAACGGGCAGGGCAGAGGTCAGGGAGGACTGCGCAAGGGGCTGCAATTTGGGGAGTACAGGAGGTGGGGTGCAAGAGTGGGGTGGGGCCGGAGTGGTTGGGGGCTTGGAGAAAGGGAGCCAAGAAGGGTCTAAAGCCAGGGAGCAACTCATCAGCTCTAGATCCCTTTGGCCAGGGAGTAGGGAGTGGGCTAGAAGCAAACCAGCCTCCAAGTTGGCCTGCCCCCTCCCCCAGGCCTCCAGGCCCAGGGGCACCCTGCCTGCTGACCCTCTGCCCTCCCTGCCTCCTGCCAGCCCCTCCCTCCAGTCCAAATTCCCACCTCCTGATTAGATTTGGGAAGGACTAATTAGATATAATTCATTATCCTCAAAAATGAGATCAGAAATCAGGAGCTCTCCTCAGAAGAAGGTGGCCTCGCCCCTCATCCATCATGCCTCTAAGTAACCAATTTAAAGCCAGGCGGACGCACACGGCAGCGTTATTACCTTGTCATAAATAGTTAGGGGAAGGCCCCCAAACGAGGCAGCTTTATAAATGGTTTTTATCACATTAGTTTGCAGTTATTTGTCATCCACTTTGCTTAAGATAAATGCCGAACAAATAATCAAATTATCAAGCTAAAACCTCGGAAAGTCATTTGCATTAATTGCAGCAGGAGAGGCCAGGGGTGTTCAAATTCGGAAAGCCCCTGCCCCTGCCAGGCCTGGTTTGGCAGGGAGGGAGGGAGGACTTCCTGGCAGGGGCAGGAGAGAAGCACCCAGAGGCCCCACCTGGGAGAGGACAGGCCAGACGGGGGCTGGGACACAGGCTGGGGGCCTTTGGGCATGCAAACACACGCAGACACTCAGGCGCAGACACACTAAGGCACACTCCTGTCTGTTGCTGGGAGCCGGTGGCTTTTGTCTGGCCCCAGAAGGGCCCTGTCACAGGCCTGAATGGGCCCCCTGCCCCCACGGAGCATGACAGCTTCAGGCAACTCGTACCCCAGGCCTGTCTGGTTCTTGTCCTGGCCACCAGTGCTGGGCAGGTGGTGAGGAGGTCCCGGGCTTGGGCAGAACATGTCCAGGGGCGCCCGCTGACCTCCTCCCAGCTGGGCCAGGAAGGCTCCCTCTGGCAGCAGCCCCTTAGTGGAGAATGGCAATTTCACGCTGTCCCCAGGAGGCCCTCCGGCGCCCCAGCTGGGCCAGGGCTGGACCAGCCCTGCAGCACCCCCTCCCAGCAGAGCCGGCCGTGACCCATCCAGCCTCTCCCACACTCAGGGCAGGGCAGGGCCCCTGCTGGCTCTTCTGGCTGCAGACACTGGGTCGGCTGTAGAGCTTGTCCTGTGTGCAGGTCTCTGCACTGGCCTGAGAGTTTGTCCTTGTGTGGCCAAGGCAATATAAGCTTTCTGTGGTCAGTGCACACCTGCTTGGAACTGCCCAAGAAGTGACTTCTGAAGCCAATGTAAATAGTCTAGCAATTAACAGGGATGCTGGAGCCAGGTGGCCTGGGGGCAAACCCTAGTGCGACCACTGTGAGACCATGATCAAGTCACTTAACCTCTCTGTGCCTCAGTGTTCTCATCTGTAAGCTGGGCATAGTAACCATGAGGCTACCTGAGTTAACATTTGCAAAGCACCGTGTCAAAGCCTGGGACACGGTGAACACCAGACAGGGGCTTGGAATACAGTGTGCAGGGTGATCGCAGAGGCCAGTGTGAACACAGGGTGGTCTTCGCTCAGTCCTGTGTGTCTGTCCCTTCCTTTCTTCATCTAAAAACTGGTATTCCCTGAGCACGGAGTGAGGCTGCGATGGCTGTAACCGAGCCAGTCGAAGTCTGTGCCTGCTGTAGTTCCTGGGTTGGACGGGGACACAGGTGACAAAACGGGCAGCCACAGGGCTTTTGGGGGGCGCCGTGATGGGCGGCCTACAGGCAGCTGCTGGAGGGTTAGAGCAGGAGCGCTTAGCCAGTCAGGGGACCCCACGGGCGGTGTCCCCGTAACAGTGGCATCTTGACTAGGATCCGCGGTCTGGAGTGGGTAGAGGTGGGCAGGGGAAGAACGGGAACGTCCCTACCCAGGACGGCCTGACGCAGGGCAACCTCGGACGGCAGTGGACACAGCCACATACAGGACGACCTCCGAGGCCAGTGTGGACGCTCTGACACGGGTGACCCCTGAGGCCAGGGAGGTTGCCCCAGGCAGGACCGTCGATGCCCCGTCGGCTTCTCTCCAGGAGCACCGGCAGGGCAGGAGGGTTTCTGAGCAGCAGGGCAGGCGGGATGGCACGTGGTCACCGTCTATTATTGGGCAGCGGAGCGGGCTTCACTGGCCAGCCCCAGAGGCCATGGAGAGGCGGCCATCAGAGGAGCCGTGGGCAGGGAGTCCCCTCCCACCCACCCAACTGCCCCAGCTCAGCTGGACCGCTGGAGTCCGGGGCTCTGTGGGGCCCTTTGGGTCCCCTCTGCCGTGTCCTCCACCAATCCCCACCCTCCCTCGGGCCACAGCCGGCCTGTGGGGGGGCTCTGGCCGGCATCGAGCAGGCACCTGGGAATGCCAGGCCCTGGCGGGAGGGGCTGGCCTGCCCCTCGCTATGCTTGAAGCCCCGAGGGTTCTCTGCAAGGTGTGGTCACTGCAGAGGGGAGGGAGGACACCTGGCCAGGAACGACCTTTGCCCCGGCCAGGGCAGGCCTGCAGTGCCCCCGGCCCAGTGGCCCCCACAGCCCCCAGCCACCTCAATCAGTCATCTCCCCACCCTCTGAACAGCTGGTGCTTCCAGGGAAATTACCTAATGAATCAACAATGCGGGGATTGTGGAGGCGGAACTGCGGCGGGAAGGGGCCTTTCTCCTGGAGCTGGGTCCACCGGACATGGCGGACACCTACGGGCAGCAGAACCCCGCACCCCTCTCCCACCCGCAGGTTCAGAGCCCTGGCACCCTGCGGGGTACAGAAAGCTGGAGTCAGACGGCTCTGCATGCCACTGCCAGGCCCTGCTTTGCCACTTGACAGCTGTGTGGCCTTAGGCAAGTGACCGTACCTCTGTCAGCTTACGCTTTCTCATCTGTACAGGCGGGGTTCACATGGTACCTTGTGCCGGGAGGCTGTGCTCATTGAGGGAGCTGGCCTGTGTGTGGCACCGAACATGGGCCTGGTGACTGCACAGTACATGGGGCCTAACAATAGTCATTGTTGTTATTGTCATTACGGTACCGTCCCAGGAAACACTCGGTTATGTATCGTTCCCAGTGACCCTGGCCAGGGAGTTCCCCCTGAACCTCAGTTTCCTCAGCTATAAAGTGGGATCAGAAGCTTCTTGGCTTGGGGGTAGCGGCGGGGACTGGCTTCTGCCCCTGGAGACCTCTTGGCACCCAGCCCAGCCTGGGAGCACAGCCTGAGAATTCTGCAGAACCAGTTCCCTGGCGTGGCTTTGGGCGGCTCCCACGCCCTGCCAGGAGGAAGGATGCCTGCTCCCAGGGTGGGCACAGGGACCTGGGGAGGTATGGGTGGTACGTATGGGGCTGGGCTGGGAGCCGGTGGGCGGCCCGTTGGAGCAGGCCCTGAGCTGGGCACAGAGGGCTCATTGTTGCTGGCCGGGCCCACAAGAGTGGCCGCCACTGCCGAGTTTCGAGAAGTGTCTAGACAGGGCAGCCCCAGGCCCTGGCCTGGGCTTCCTCCGGGCGGGGCTGTGCCACCGAGGGCAGACGGGAGGCTGGTCCCCTTGGCTCAGATGAGACCCGGACAGACAGAAGAGGTTGGGGCAGAGGCAGGGCTGCCGGTCAGGAAGAACAAACAGACACCATCCAAACTGTGCTGGCAAGGAGGATGGTGTTGGCAGTGGTGACTCGCTTGGGACCCAAAGAGGAGTCTGGACTTGGGAGTCAGAAAGCCCTGGGTCCAATCCTGGCTCTGTTGCTATGTGACCTGGGGCTAGTGACTGTCCCTCTCTGAGCCTTGCTGTCCTCAGCTGAACAACATAAAGTTTAAAAATTCTGAGGTCAGAGAGACTTGGGTTCAGCTCCCAGCTCTGCCACTCCTACAGTTGTGTGACCTTCACAAGGGACTTGAACTACGTGAGCCTCAGTTTTCTCCTCTATAAATTGGGGACATTAATAATCGTTTCATTATTTCTAAAATGAGATGAAACACATGAAGACGTTTAGGGCGGGGCCTGGCACATATGGGTATGTCATAAATGACTGCTCCTATTGTTACTGTCATCAGCAGCCAACTAGTTTTGGATGGCACCAGGCTTATAGAGGGCTTGCCAGGCAGTGCCTGGCACACAGCCAGCACATAGCACTTGAGAGTGCCTTTTCCAAGATGGGCTGCTCTTGGCCCTCTCCTTGGCCTTGGTTTGCCCTGCCTGGGAAATGGGCTCGTCCCAGACTGGGCCACCCACAGGGCAGGGGCAGCAGGCCAGGCCTTCTCTGGGGAATCCCGGCCTCTCTGCCTGCCAGTGTGGGGCTATTTTTAGCCTGGTGGGTGGGAGTTGCTGCTCTTATCTCTGCCTGGTACTTTTGGCAGGTCCTGACTGACAGGGCTCCTCTGCCCTCCTGCACCAGCCATACCCAGGGAGCCCACGCCTGAGCCCCCTGGCAGGCTCTTATCTCCCAACCCCAGCCCAGGGGGATACCAGGTAGAGGATGCCTGTCCAGCCACCCTCATTTGCTTCCAGCAGCCTCCAGGCCACCCACAGCTGGCCCCAGGTCGGAGGCTGTGGGGGTCTCCCATCTGTGAAGGGGAGCCGTGCGCCACACTCCCCTCCCCCACGCTCTGTGTAGTTTCCATGGCAATGAGCACAAATGCCCCAGCCCTTCACAGAGGAGCCTTGTTTGTTTTGCCTGCATAACTTGGAGACCAAGTCACAGGCCCAGGCCCCCCAAGCCTCCCACCCAGCCCAGCCCACTGTCCCAATCAGAGGGGAAAGCTCAGGGATTGGGGGGGAGCAGTGTGCCCCTCCCCCTCTAGACACAGCCAAAGGGCCATAGGCAAGGAGCCGAGCAGTGGGAGCCTCACTTCCCTTGTCTTTAGAATGGGAGCATGTCACTGAGATAGCACATGGCCCGTACTAGGTGCTTAATAAATGCACAAGGTGTGCACGTCTTTCCTGACCTTGAGCAAAGCATTCGCTTTCCTGACCCTTGGTTGCTCCACCATGAAATGGGGATAATGGCGTCTATCTCAGTAGAGGGCTTAGAGCATTGAATAAAACGCTGCCTACACAGCACTTAGCACCGTGCTTGGCACTCAGCGAGCACCCATGAGGAGGGACGTGCTTATCTTCTCCCTGCCATGGTGCTGTTATTTTTATTGTCATTACTGTTATCCAGGTGGGAGTGGGGTGTTCCACCATGCCTCCGCCTCTCTGGCTTCCTCCAGCTCCCTGGAGCTGTTTGTGGGCCCAGTCCCCCCCCCCACGGTAACCTGATTTGGGGGGAGGGGCGGCGCAGCCTGGCATGGCCCATTGTTGGGCCTCCCCCCTTGGAGCTGGGGCTGCAGCGGCAGGGGCGGGACTGCCAGCTGTGCAGTGACATTCCGCAGCCCTGCTAACCGCTGCTCCTGACTCTGGTGGCTAAATTGAGTCTCGGTTTCCTTAAAATGACTATTTATTGCTTTAATGCAGTATTGAGTATTTACTGAGTGTTGGAGAAAAGGCTCGCCCAGCGCGGAGCTCGGCGGCCGCCGGCCAGCGGGGCTGCTCCGGGAGGGCGCCTCTGGGAAGGGGGGCAGCCCCTCTTGCCAGAGAAACAAAGGCCCCTCCGGTGCTCCCTGTGCTGGGCTGCTCGGGTGGGGTCGCCGCCTCTCTGATCCGGCCCCCCTTCCCCTGGGTGGTGTGTGTCCGGGAGGAGGGGGCCGCATGACACCCCCCCACCAGCCGTGGAGAATCGCGGGCCTTTGAGCAAGGCAGGCACCAGCTGCCCCGCCAGCCCCCGCGTAGCCCGCCTCCAAGGGCCGCCCAGGCCAGCCCCAGGCATCTCAGCTGTGTCTCCTTGCACGGAGACCCCCGCACCCCAACAAGGGGGCGTGGGCCCTCCCTGAGGGCTGCACCATTGTCTCCAGGGTGGACAGGCAGCATGTGCTGAGAGCCTGCAGTGTGCCTGAGGCAAAAATGGGAGAGGAATCCCTGTCCTCACAGCTACCTCCCTCCAAGGGCTCCGCCGACACTCAGCGATCCTCTCAACAGCCCGCCAGGCCTGTCCTACAGATGGGGAAACCGAGGTTTGAGAGACCTGGTGAGAGGCAGAGACCGTGTCGGCCCCAGGTCTGGTGCTGGGCCCCTCGTCTCCCCGGGGCGCGGGGCATCATGGCAGCTGCCGCAGTCCCTGGAGGACGCCCCGTGAATCCAGCCTTGAAGGGTGAAAAGCCCTGGAGGGCGGTGGGCCGGCAGGAAGAGGGGACAAGTGGCAGGGGCACAGGGCCGGGAGGACACACGAGCCCAGAGAGCAGAGTCCCGAGACAGGTGAGGGAGGCGGGTCAGATGGGGCGAGCTCGTTGCCTTTGTGCAGCTGGAGCCTCAGACCCCTTTCTAGAAAGAGGAAAGGGGTGGAGGGGAGATTGAGGGCAAAGAAGGTCGGGGCGAGAGGAGGAAGGAAGTGTGAGAGGTAAAATGGCAGTGATAGCAGCGGGCGTGTCTGTGGCTTCGTCCTGTGCCGGCGCGGTTCTGCTTTAGCACGTTAGCGCGTTTGGAAGGGGCGCTCTGGGCAGCTGAGGAGCAGCTCGAAGGCCATGCTGGGAGGCCAGCTGCTCTGTCCTGTTCGTGTGAGCAGAGACTCTGAAGACTTCTGAAGACCTTCATTCCCATAGGGACAGGAGGCAGCAGAGGGGTGCAGAGGCCACCAGGAGGCCTGGGCAGGGCAGGCGTACGTGGACTAGGGTGCCATGTGGGCAGAACGGGAGAGGAAGAAGCGTGGATGAAGGGTCGGAGGTCCTGGACCTCAGCCTGGAAAACGGTGGTGTCACTTGCAGAAGAGCTGGTCAGAGGGAACTGAGCTTTGGGAGAAATGACAAATGGGTCATTTCCTTTCTTTTTTATATTGCAAACATCATTGTTGCTTGTTGTGAAATAAATCCAAGCCAAGGAGAAGTCAATCAAGCAGAATGGGACAGTCTCATCCCTTCCCCTGTCCCTTCCCCAGAGGTGGTCAGTCGACTGATGGGTGACGTTCCAGACCTTTGCTACAAGTGTCCGAGCATGCTCTGTGCACATCGGGTTGGATTTCCTTTCTGTGGGATCTGTATTTGCTCTAAGCCGGCCTGCTCTGCGCCCGCTTATTCCGCCTGGCAGCGTGGGCTGAGGACGTCTGCTCAGGGCTTTACCTGTGCAGCCCGGCGTAACAGTCCAGGGAATGGGCGAGCCTTGATTTATTAAGCCAGCCCCCACCGAGGGCCCTCTGGGCTGCTGCCAGGGCTGCGCTGTCACACACAATACATCAGTGCGCATCCTGGTCCATGCGGCTCTGTGCACATGTGCTGCGTGACGGGAGCCGGGGTGTGAACACATGGGCACTGCTGCCCCGGGGGCGTCTGCAGAGCGGCGGGAAGCAGGCTGTGAAGGGTCTGGATCCCTGGGGAGGGAGACGGGGGCTTGGTGGAGGGGTCGGTGCTATAGAACCGGAGGGGTGGTTTGAGGGCTTTTGGCATTCAAGTGACAGTCAAAGCCATAAGAAGACAGAAGCCTGAGGGTCCGGCCATCTAAGGGCAGGTGGAGAACCAGGAGCCTGCACATACATGGGGAGAGACCAAGGCGTGTGCCTCCCTAGACTTTCCAGAAGAAAGGGATGACTAAATGCGGCGGGTGGCAGAGGAGGGTGTGAGCTTACATGTCCAGCCACTTGCATGATGCCTCGCCCGTAGTAGCTGCTCAGTAAACACTGCTCAGTGGACTCGATAAGTGAATCAGTGAATGGGGCCCTTGGGACCAGAAGGTGGTGTGTGTTGTCCACTGAATGGTCGCTGGGGAGAGTAGGGGAAGCTGAAGGCAGGCCAGCTGGCGGGGGGGACATCCAGGAGAGGATGTACCGGTGGCGTACACGGTTCCCCCAGGCGTGGCTGGCTGGGATGGTGAGCACCGAGCAGGTTGAGGCACTGAAGGGAGCTGCCTGTCCTAGCGGGTCAGAAACAGACTCTTCCTGAGGCCAGGTCTGCGGGGACCTCAGCACTGGGGGAGGGGCCCCCCGGCTGGGAGACAGCAGCTGAGCCGGGCTTAGGAGGGCTGTGGGAGTCCCCTCCTGAGCACTCAGCATTCACCCTCTCTCCTTCCCCAGAACCCTGCAGAAGCAGATCACAACCTACCCCTTTACAGATGAGGAAACTGAGGCTCTGGAGGTGGAGTCGTGGGCCCAAGTTCACAAAGCTGATAAGACAAATAGAGGCAGGATTTAAATCTGTATATTTCAGACCCCAAAGAGCCACCCCCACCTCCTGTCCCTATAACCCTCACCCCCCCCCCCAGGCCCTCTGGGTGGTGCTTACAGGGAATGACAGACGGACAGGAAGAGACGGCTTCGGGGAGCTGGTTCCCTGTGCCCACAGCTTCAGGAAAAGCATGTCACACTTTCCCTTCTTTGTGAAGCCGTCAAGAATGCTTTACTGAGTAAGGAAACTGAGTCAGAGCCAGACTTGTTTGCTGTTTGGAAGTGGACAGGGAGACGGCGACAGGCCTGGGGGCTCTGGTGGCAGCTGAGCATGGAGCAGGAGGCCAAAGGGAGGGGTGGGGGTGGACAACGTGGCTGGCACAGGCGGGGAAGGTGGGGGCCTCCAGGTACAGACCCACAGGGTGGGAGAACCTGCGGGGAAGCAGAGCCGGGAGGCCAAGGGTGGGGCTTCCTGGCGTCTGAGAGGGGTGGGCCAAGGGGAGCCAGGGCTGGTGGGGCATGAGGAAGGGCCGGGCCAGGGGGCAGGGGCAGGGACAGGGATGGGTGGATCCCGTGTAGACTGGGGCTGGGGGGAGGGAGGGCGCAGCCGTGGAGTCGGGCCCTGGCCTCGCCACCAGCAGGCTCAGCCTGAGGGCGGTTGGTTGCTGCCTCTCTGCCTGGGCTGCCCTGGCCCGCCGGGCAATGACCCAGTTCCCGCCCGCGTTTGACAGCCAAACCTTCCTGGCCTTCTCCTGAGAAGGGAGTTCCCTCGGGTTGCGTTATGTATTTGTGTGTCCCTGCACTTGTGGGTGTGTACGCGGGTCTAGTTGTGTCCCTGGGTACCTGCAGCCTGCACGGGCACCTGCGTGGGCCTGTGTGGCTTCGTCTGCCTGTCTGGTGTGTCCTTGTTTGCGCAGCATCTCTGTGTTCCTGTGTGTTAGCGTACGCCTGGGCTTCGGTGCTCCTCTGAGTGTGTCCGAGTGCTCTGTCTGTGTCTCCAGGTGCCTGTGACTGCCTTTGTGTGTGCCTGTGTGTTCCTCTGTGTAAGTAGGTGGCATTATGTCACCTCATGTCCCCATGTGTGTCCACAATGGCATGTTATGGTATGTCCCTGTCCCTGTGTGTCTCTGTACTTGGAATTCCGTGTGGCCTTGGGGTGAGGGCTGGGGGTCTCTTGTCTCTAGGGCAGGGCAGAAAGGGACGTCATCTGAGCCCAGAGTCCCTCTGAGCCTGTGCAGCCAGGTTCTTTGCCCCTGTGTCCAGGTTGGGCCCCAAGTGTCCCAGGCCACGAGGCAGGACAGGAGCCACAGTGGCCAAGGCAGAAGTGAGAGAGGCAGGTGAGGGGGTAAAGCCTTCAGAGGCTGAGGCAGGGCTCCCGGGCAGGGCGTTGGTGACAGCAAGGGGTGAGACCTGCCTAACTGACAGTGGCCAGACTCCCTGCCCTGTCTTGGGCCCCAGCTGGCAGCTTTTCCAGAAACCTGGCATTGGGAGGGCCCTAACGCAAATCTGGATTCTGAAGAGTGTCTCTGGCCTGGCCTCAACCTCCCAGAATACAGCCCAGCTGGGTCCCCCAGAGCAGTCACCTGCCTCTGAGCCTAGGTGGCACCCTCCAAGGGGTACACCTGACACAGCCCCAGCAGCCTCCCAGGGCTAAACAGACACATACATGAGCAAAGGCAGCAGGTGCCCCCAAGGGTCAAATGTAGGCATGCATGTGTGTGTACAAATGTGTACGTGTGTGAACATGCTTAGAGATCAGCCTGTAGATAGAGTTGTACACATATGCAGTCCTTGGTTAGGTGGCATGTGTCAGTGTGCATGTGAGTATATGTGGCCAGGATGTGTGCACATCGGTGCAGACAGACTCAGGGATTTGTATACGTAGGTGTGTGTAAATAGCAGGGTTGGGCAGATGCAGATGAAGAGGTAGGTGTGAGTAGCTAGACATGCTTGTACAGGTATGTGCACATAGCACCAACATACACATGTATGTTGGCAGGCATGTGTGGGTGCATATGGCTGGCCTATGGACCATTGGCATGTGCAGTACAGGTGTACACACACGTGTCCACATGGTATCTGTGTACTATGGGTGGCAGTACAGTAAGTCCTCTCTTATACATCATCAGTAGGTTCTTGGAAACTGTGACATTAAGAGAAACAACATATAGCAGCTACTTGCATAAGGCCATTTCCTTCAACATCGTTTCCTTGTAACACTGATGAAAAAAATTGGTTTCATTATATGTCATTTTGCTTAAAGTCGAAGTTTCCAAAAACCTATGGACGACGTAAGGCTTACCGTCTCCCAGGGCGTGCGTAGCCTGAGGGCAGGAGCCTGTGCACACGCGGACTCGCCTCCCTTGCCTAGCTGGCCGCTGGGGGTCGCCTGGTGGGGAGTGCAGGACACACACAGGGGACCCTGTTGCCAGGCAGCATCTGGGTGACAGAGTAGGGGCAAGGGAAGTGTGAGTCGGGGGCACCTCACCCACTGTCCAGAGCTGGGCACCCTGGCACGGCCCCAGGCCTCGCTCACCTGCACCCTCGGTAGGAATTCAGTCCCGTCCCAGGTCCCAGTAAACCTGACTCCGCCTCGCCACTGCTGAGCCACGAGCTGGGGGGAGGGGACCCCACTCGGAAATCGGCCATAAATTTCTAGAGATGCTTTAATTTTTTAAAAGCCTCACATAGCTGCTTTGCATTGTGAAAACCCACAAATATCGGCTCAATGAGGTGCGCCAGCAGAAGGCCTGCCAGGCCGGCAGCCCTCCCCTCCCGGCAGCTGGGCCCGGGCTCAGCTGGGGCCCCTGGCCTGGCCAGCCGGGCCGAGGGGCCCATCTTTGTTCTGAGCAGAGCTCAGACTGCAGAGTGGCTGGGTAAATAGTCGCGCAGTAATCGCAGGCTGATTCCAACTAATTAAATCCTGCGCCAAGAGCCCACTCCAGCCAGGATCCCGAGAGGCCACGAAAACACAGACACCCCAGACGGGGCTCTGCTCCAGGCCGGGTCTGGCTCTCTAATCCCGTATCTTTTGAAAGATAGGCGCGCCCCGGGATGAGGGGTCAGCGGGCCTGCCCTGTGCCGAGCGGTGGAATTTTTCAATAACCAGCAGCTGGGTCACCAGGCACACAAAGGCAGTGCAATATCCTGTGGGCTTACTCGGGAGAGAGTGGGCTGTGCAGAGCCAGCTCCCTCCAGGCCGGGGCAGCGGCCCCCCACAGCCCAGGCCCCCAGCGGCCCAGAGGCCACTTGGCCAGGCCTCCACTCCCCTCCCACCAGAAGGGCAGAGAGGACCGGGGTCGGCAGCCTCCGCCGCCCCCTCCTCCCAGACTGGGGCTTCCAAGTAAATTCATCTTCCTTATTAAAAACCAGCCTTGATGTTCCCAGGCTGCAGCTGCGGCTGTGGCTGGAGCTGCCGGCAGGGCTGCTGGGGCCAGGCCCCTTCCAAAGGGCAGTGGGTGCTCCTCACGTGGGGAGGCCACACTGCAAGGGACAGAGGCCTCCAGCCCTGGAGCTGGGAGGGCCAGGTTTAGATCCCTCCTGTCTGCCACATCCTGGCTGGTGACCTTGAGCAAGGCCCTCAGTTGTCCCCTCTGTGAAATGGGCTCATCAGTCACAGCAGGAGGCTATTGGGGGAGTAAATGAGAGCCAGTGTCTGGTAGCCGCCTCCTTGCCTCAGTTTCTCTGACTGCATAATGGGGATCAGGGGGCTCCCTTATAGGCTCTGGGGGGAGGCAGGGTCTGTGCCCTCGAGGGGCTCACACACTGTAGAGGGCTGTGCTCAGCAGAACCGCACAGCACATGTGAGAGTGATTAGAAGTGGCAGAGACCCAGTTGATTTTATTTTATTTTATTTTTTCCAAGAGAAACAATAGTTGCCCCCTCTCCCGAGTCTGGAATGCTTTACACCCAGGGTCTGGGACCCCTCATTTAAATTGGCTGCGAAAGGACAGGCACCGTGAGCCCCTGGAGGAGGTTGTTAGGGATGGAAGCCGGGGCCCAGGAATTTACAATCCGTTACTTGAGAGATGTCCTGCCTCCCCCTCTCCGGTTCAGGCCTTCGCAGGCCCAGCATGTGCCGTAAAGATGTCACATTGGGTGCAGGGTGCAGAGGAGCAGTCCAGGCCTGGCCTTTGGGAGGGGGGCACACAGCCCGGGACGGGATCCTGCCTGCCCTGCCCCAGCCGGACGAACCCGGGCAGGAGCCACCCTCCCTGAGCCTCAGCACCCCTCCGAGAGGAGCTGATGAGCAGGAGCCATGGCTCTTATCACGCACCTGACAATGCTAGGAGGGAGGCAGGCGACAGCCCTCGTGCCTCGCAGCAGGGACTTGGTCAGAACTATGCACCTCTCACCGCCTGCCCGAGAACTCTGCTCACACACAAGGAAAGAGGCTCTGTTTGTCCTGTGCCAGATCACACACCGACCTTATCTCTTATTTGGGGCTCTGGCGCTTAGTATCTGGGAGGCGAGGCACAGGCTCAGTCTTCTCATCTGTGAAATGGGAAGACTCATTCCCCTGCCCTCCAGGCTGAGGGGAGACGAGACAGTCCAGGAGCTCGCCCACAGCCCGGCACACGACAGGCAGCAGGCATTCAGCAAGAGGTGCTGCCCTCGCTGGGCAGGTCCAGAGCCCAGGGACGGCGGGAGCACCTCCCAAGGGCAAAAGCACTGGAGGGAACCAGGGGGAGTGAATGTGGAGCCACCAGCAGCGTGGGGGGAGGGCACAGCATGATGGTGGCTAGAATTTCTGGGTGCCAAACACACTGGCCCCACAAACACCACCAGGAGGAGTGTCAGATCTGAGAGCTGCACAGGAGCTTGTGATGGCCCATGTGGGGACAAGCTGGCTGTCGGCACCATCAAGACAGTGGAGGCAGACCAAGAAAGACACCAGTTTGGGGCCACACGAGGTTGAGGTCAGTTTCTTTGGATGCACCCAGTGTTGAGGCGGAGCCTTTTCAGGAGCTGGGAGGGGAGGCAGAGGGCGGGCCCTGAGCACACAGATTCTGAGAGGAGAGGGGGTGTGAGGTGGTGGTGCCCCAGGCACTCAGCTTCTGCTCTGGGCAGAGAGGGGCCCTGGGGACGTTGCTGGGAGCCAGCACTGCGCACCCTGTTTCAGCACCTCACACACCCACAGACTGAGGTGACTGCAGCCCTGCTGGGCCAATCAGCCATTTCGGTCTCCAAGTCCTGGAGACACCGGAGGAGGACATCCCTCCTCTCAGAGATGAGCGTTTAGGAATCCGCGCACTGGGGCTGCTGGGAGGGGCGGGGTGGAGGGCGCATCCCAAGGGAGGCTGCATGGAAATGCCCGCCGGCGTGAGTGTGCGCCTGTGGCGGGGGCGGGGAGCAGAGTAAACAGCCGCTGCCCTGTCCTCTCTGCGGCTGTGGCCAGGTACACAGCCCTGTTTGGACAGCTGCCTTGTCTGTCCGTCTGTTTGGGAGATGCTGGCTGATAGATGGGGCAGAGCGGACTGTTAACCCCTCACTGCCCGCAGGGCCCTGTGCTTGTGCTCCCGTCCTCCTCCCACGGCATGCCAAGCAGCCACAGGGTGGTCCTGGCCGCCCAGCTGCACCTCCTCCCTAGGGGGCATCTCTTGCTCTGAGTGAGTCGGGGACAGTGCCCCAGGGACAGGGCCGGGAGGGGGTCCAGGGCATCAACAGCCTGCCCCCCCCCCCAACCAGGGAGCCAAGGACAGAGAAGTGGTGGCCAGGGGCAGAATATGTCTCTGTGTCCGGAGCAGCCTCACCCCCACCCGTGCCCTGCAGAAGCTCCTGTCTTTATTAAAAAGCAAGCTGCCAGGCTGTCTCGGGGCTGCCCTCTTCACAGATGCCAGCTCCACGTGAGGCCTGGGGTGGAAGAAGTGAGGGTGGGGGCGACGGGGCCACCAGCAGCAGGGCCCTGTTCAGTGTGAACAGGCGGAAGTGAGGCTTGGGCCGGCTGTAGCGAGCTGAGCTCACATCTGTCTCCTCCTGAGCGTCGGGACGGACAGCCTGACCACGGATGAGTGGCTGCAGTGGCAGTGAGCGAGGTGAGACTGGCATCTCCACGTGGGCCCCTCCACCACCCCGAGTGCCCATCTCAGCCATGGCTGCCCGACCCCCCAGGCACCCAGCGGGATCAGGGAGCCCCCGGCTCCTCCCATCCACCCCATAGCCCCATGGACTTCTCAGCACCCTACACAGACTGCTCCCTAGTGTCCCACCCCCTTCTCCCGCCCCGACACCCCAGCCAGGACCCCCTGTGCCTCTCACCTGCCGGGCTCCAGCCTCAACCTCTCAGTCTTCCTGCTCTGCTCAGAGCCCCCCCCACCCTTGGTCCCACTCCGCAGCCAGAATGATCTTTTAAAAATGTAAATCACTCGAGCCACTCCCCACTTAAAACCTTTCAATGGCTTCCCAGGGCTCTTGAGATTAAGACAAAAATCCCCTAAATAGCCGGAAAGGCCATCAAGGGGGCATGGGTTAAATAAATTAGGGTTTGCCCCGCGACTGCGCATCAGGTGCCCCAGGCCCTGGCATCCCCACCTGGGGGGAGGGGGGAAACGGCACGAGGAGCAGAACAGTTGTAGAGTATATTCGTGTCTGTGTATAAAAAAGTGGACAAAAACCCCAAGCAGTCCTCATTACAACAACAACAAAAACAAAACAAAACAAAACAACCCAAACACCAGGCGGGGAGGGGAAGAGGGTCACGCGGGAGCCTGTGTGTTGTATGTGCGTGATGTGTCTCTGGAGGGAGGTAGGGAGGAGGAGGAGAAGGAAAGCAGCGAGCACCCTTTTGTTGTATTTGTACATTTCCATATTAAATCGTGGAATCCATAACCTATCCAAAAATAAATCCTATTATTTTTTAAATAAAACATTTTAAAGTAGATGGTCTGCAAGACGCCGCACACCCCCGCGGGCTCCTGCGTCCTCCTGCCCCACGCGCCCCACTCCTTCCCTGGCACACACTCTGGTGCCTGTCATTTCTGGCTCCTGTCTGTCCTGTCTCTGGGCCTTTGCACACACCGTGTCCTCTGCCGCCTGCCTCTCTGTCCGCTCCGTCCTCGCCTGGCAGCTTCTCCCGCTCCCTGTCTGAGCCCAACCCCTGTCTTCTGGAGAGCGGCCTTCCCTGCCTTGCCCTCCACCCGCATCCCGGTGTGGGCTGCGTTGGGAGCAATCGCAGCCGCCGTCACCTTCGCTCGTCTCCCAGTGGCTGGTGCACAGCTGTCCCCAGCGCCCGGCGCCGCACCCCCACTCGGTAGCTGCCACACCAGGGTTTGGGGAACAGATGAACTGGCAGGAAGGGGAAGATGCCCTGGAAATCCCATGCCACAGAGGCTGGGAAGTGTCCAACGGGGCTTTGGAGGACGAGAAGGATTTTGACAGACTCGCAAGTGGGACGGTCTTCCAAGCAGAGGGCAGCGCAGGGCGCCAAGACCGGGCAGCCGGACGTCTCTAACTACCTGTCTGCTGAGGCCGTGCCCTGCGCATCTTGGGCCAGTTACCTCCACTCTCTCCGCCTCAGTTTGCTTGTCAGCGAAATGGGGTGTTAGCAGGGACCTCCCCGAGTTACTAGGGGCAGGGTCTGCGGATCCCTTCGGGAAGGCGTGCGCACAGTCGGCGCTAGATAAATGCTGGGGGAACTACTGCGGGCTGGGGAAAGGGTTAAAGCTGGGCGCTTTTTAATTGTCAAATGACTGCGGGCGATTAGCGCTGGCAGCTTCCTCAATAATCGCTCTTCTCTGTACCTGCTGGGAGCTTAATTAAAAAACAAAGAGGCTCAATTTAAAGGCCATTACTATGCTAATGTAGCCGGGCCGGCGGTGATTAAGCGGCTCGAGCGGGTGGCGGGTGGCTGGGGCAGGGTGAGAGGCGATCAGTTACCCACTAACGGGCGGCGGTGCACCCTGCCCGCCCTACCCGCCCCCAGCTGCACGCAGGGATGCAGGAGACCGCAGGGTGTGGATGTGGTCTCCTGGATCCTCTTCTGGCTTCCTACAAAGAGTCCCCACTGTGTACAGGGAATGAATGCCACCCACGCGTCTAAGTAGCCCCTTTAGAATTCCTCCTTCTGCACCTCCACCCCCAGCCCTTGGTGGAGCTTGCTCCTCTCCTGCACCTACTTAGCAGGTTACTCTCTCTGGCCCCTGTGGATGGCTCAGTAGGGGGATATTTCTGCCCACCCACTGTAGCCACTATAGCTCTTGGTCAGCCCAGCGCACTCAGGCCACTGTCTAGAGGCAGGTCTCAGGCTCCCAAACCTCTGGGGCATTTGCTTCCCTGTCCCCAACCACTGGGAAGGCAGGAGAGGGTGGTGGTTAGCAGCCAGGCTAACCTGGGATGGGGTCCTGGCTCTGCATCTCTCCAGCTGGGTGACCTGCAGAAGGAAGGGACCCCTACCTCCCGGGTGGCCCCCGACTGTGAAGCTCGGAGGACTTGGCTGGGCTGGCTCCTGTGAGTGTGACATCCAGTAGGGACATAGCAGGTGTGTGAGGGCACTTGGGGTGAGGGAGAGGCTTAGTCTGGATCTCATGAGAGATGGGGCAGTGAGGCCCTCAGCGACTGGACCAACAAAGCTGGGGCCATCTCTGGCTGCATTAAGAAGAGCATAGGATGGGAAATCAGGGAGGAGATGGCGGGTTTCTCTCTGGAGGAACGAGTTACAGGGCTCCATGCTTCAAGGGCTACATGGACAAACTCAGGCTCATTCCGAGGGTGACCAGAGCATGGAGAGATAGCCATAGGAACCTGGGGGGCTTAACCCAGAGAGGGAGGTGTCACCACCATCCATGAGTCTCTGAAGGGCAGGAGGAGCACACTTAGTCTGTGGGGCCCCAGCCAAAGCTGAACATTTGCACCCAATATGTGACATCCCCCAATTCTGTCTGGACCCCATGGTTTTGACCCTGAGTGTGTTTTCATTAGCTGCCTGGTAAAATTGTGGTAATGAACTTTGGTAATTTTGTTGGTGACATTGAAAACCACCCTACTGAGCCTGGGGAAATTTAACTTGGTGAAATAATCAGTACAAAATACAAGTGACAGCAGTGAAACTAAGATGTGCCGCTTCCACAAAGTCACCAAAGAGTCAACCAGGAAGATCCAATACAGACACAAACCTGATGATAGAGAGAAGCTTTATTGAAATTTTTTTCATGAAAAATAATTTATCTCAATGAAAATAATTTTAGGGAAATAATGGGAAAAGTTGTAAATTATTTAACTGTACTAGAAAGAAAATTGATCAAAAAATTAAATTGCCTTAATGGAGTTTGTTCCAGAAAACACTTTGCTCAGAGGAAGTTTGTCAGTGTTTTTATAACCCTAATTAACTGCTATGGTCTATGCTCGAGGAATCCAAAATCCTTTCGGTCAGGATGGTGGGGCCAAAATATCAGCAGGGTTAGCTGTCACACACTCCAGGATTTCTCCTGCTGAGACTCCTCTCCCCCAGAATGCCTGGCTCCCCATCCCACCAGGAGCCCCCTGAGGGCTGTGACCCTGCATCCTGTCCCTACTGATTTCTCATCACCCAGCACAGAGCGTGGTCATGGTGGGTGCTAGACAGATGCTTACAGTGTCAAGTCTTACCTTCTAGTGAAAGGCTTGAAAGGCAGTCAGTTTCTGTTCTTTCAAGAGGAAGAGTCACAGCACAGGGTTTGGCACAGAGCAAGTGCCTAAGTATTTGTTGGATGGATGGATGTTTGTACCGATGGATAGATGGGTGAAAGGGTGGATGGACGGGGGACAGGTGGATAGATGGGTAGGTGGGTAGATGGATAGATGGATGGATAGTAGAGAGGGTGGGTGGATGGATGGGACACAGGTGGATAGATGCGTAGGTGGATGGATGGGTAGATGGAAGGATGCTTGTACAGATGGATAGATGGGTGAAAGAGTGGATGGACAGGGACAGGTAGACACATGGGTAGTGGAAGGATGGATGGCTAGCTGGCTGATTGGCTATGTGGGTGGGTGATTGGATGGGAACAAGAGTGATCTGACCTGCCCTCTTTAGCCCAACATTCAAGGCCTCCAGCCTGACCCTTCATTCTTGCCTGTGCTCCAGCCTGACCCATGTCTCCCTAACCCTGAAAATGGTCTCCATTTTCTTCACACCTTTGCTGGCCTCTCTGCCTCTACACAGAGCCCAACTCTGGACTCAGACACACCCCTTCCCATCCCAGCCCTACCCCTTCCGACATTGGAATCCTTTGAACTCTTCAAAGTCTCCTGGAAGTCTTCCCTGACCTCCAGCTCTGCCCTCCACCTGGCTGACTTTGCACCTCGTCAGCCCCAACCCTGGATCCCCAGCCCTTCCTGGGCACTTGGGTCTGGGCCTGGACCATTCTGGCCATGCAGGACCCCAGGGAGAAACCCAGCGACCCCTACCTCTTGCAGTGAGGGGTTTGCCATCTTCCACCTGTGTTGTCAGCCCTCTGGACTGCGGAGGTCATAGCCCCCACTTCTGTAACCTCGGCACCCCCAGTCCCAGCCCAGGGCATGGGCCCTGCAGCTCCAAGCTGATGGACCAAGTGCGGAGTTGTTCTAGGAAGTGGACAGCATGGAGGGGGCTGAGGCAGGAGAGGGCTTCACGAGCAGGGAGACCCAGGAAGCAGAGCAGAGTGCCTGGGAGGAGGAGCAGGAGCTCTGGAACTCAATGTGCCAGCCTCAAACCCCAGCTCTGATGCTGAGCAGCCCTGACACCCGCTCCGAGCACCACTTTCCTCTCTAGTAAAAAGAGAGTGGTGGTGCCTACCTCTCAGGGGTCTTATTGCACGTGCAAATAAAGCACAGGGCCTGGTATGTAGGAAACACTCAATAAATCTTAGCAAGTAATAATAACAATAATAACGGCTGCTGGATTTGGCAGCCAGGAGCTGGTGACCTCAGTGAGAATGGGGGAGGGTACCTGTGATCAGCTCAAAGGGTTTGATGAGCAGGTTTGAGGAGAAGGCACCTACTGCACGACAGTAGAAGGCCCAGCTCATAGTAGGTGCTCAATAAATGTTAGACAAACAAGTGAATAAACGAATCCACAAATGAATTACATTTGCCAGTGAAGAAAAACGAAGGAAGAGAGTCAACCCAAAGGCCATGAAACAGTACAGGTAAAGCCCTTGGGGTGGCACCTGGCAAGGGGTGCAGACCCTTGATGCCTAGTTGGCCCAGGATATCTTGCAGCTCTGCAACCTGGACCAAAGTCCCGAGCCCGGCTGGAAGGGAGGTCTGGGAGGGTGGTCAGAGGGTTGTGATGCTCTACCCGCCCCCCGCCCTGGACTCTTGCCTCTCCCTGATGGCAGGAGGGTCCCCAGAGAATCCCCAAAGGGAAGAGAGACTCCTGGGTTCTGGGTCTTGCTCCCACCCCACCCCTCGGGGGTCTGAGTCCCAGAGGTGGGGAGCCAGTTGTCCGGTGCTAAGCCACATGGGCACAGCAGCTCAGTCTGTAAGTGTGCATGAGTGTGCGTGTGAGTGTCTGTGTGTGTGTCTCCGTCCCAGCGGCCCCCACAGTGTCTCCAGCCAGGGCCTCTCCCTGAGCTCCACCCTCGCTCAAGCAGCTGCCCCCTGGACATGTCCACATGGCTCACTAGAAGACAGCTCAGACCTAATGTGTCCAGAGCTGCCCCCCAGCCCCCCAAACCCGCCCCCAAGTCTCCTTTTCATCCAGTGGCAACTCCGTCCTTCCTGCTACTCCAAGATCTCCGGCTCCTCTGCGTCCCTGTCCTTTCTCTGGCGTCCTTCAGGACGCATCCTGGGCGGACCACCTCTCAGCACCTGCCCTGCTCTCACCTGGTCTGAGTGACACCATCCTTTGCCTGGATGATTGAGATCACCTTCCAAAGGCTCCCTGCCCACCCCCCACGCCGCCGGTCTCCCACGGCTGCCTGAGAGCCCAGCCAGTGTCAGATGGCACCCCTCTGTCCCCTCCCCCCCTGCCCATGTGCTCTCCCCGCCCCCCACCTCCTAGCCTACACCCTGTCCTCAGGGACTTTGCACTTGCTGTTCCCTCTGCCAGGACCCCTCCCCCATACCCCAGATACCCTCTCTGCAGTCTCTGCTGGAATGCTGGAATGTCCTGGAATGTCGCATCTCAGTAGCCTCTGACTGTCCTTTCTGAAATTGCAGCTGCGACACTCTTCCTTGCCTGGCTTTTCTTCACCACGCTGTCACCAGTTGTTGTACTCCCAATGCTGCGGATGTATCTATTTGCTAAAACAGATACATTGTATCGTCCCCTCACCTGTGAGAATGGAAGCTGGAGGTGGGAGGACATAGGGATTGTCCCTTTAACTCACTGCTGTGTCTCTGACCTCCTACAGTGTCTGGCATATAGTTGGCACTAAGTAAACATTTGCGGACTCGGTGACTGTGAACGTGTGCCTGGCTGGCCAGGATAGCCCTGGATGGTTCCGGGTCTCCCGACTGTGCCCGTCCCTCCCTGCCCCTGGCCGGTGACCTCCAGCCCCGCAGCCTGGCTCCCCACAGCGCTCCGGGCTCCCATCAAAGGGCCGAGGCCCCGCGCAGCTGCGTCTGCCGCCGGCCTGCAGGAAGCGCCAGGCAGCTCTCACGGCAGGCGCGGGCCCGGCGCGGTGAGGCCCGGGGAGGCCGGGGAGGCCGGGGAGGCCAGGAGGCCCGCGCGCCCGCCGCGCCGCGCATTCCAGCCGCGTGATTGACGCGCGCACCGGGGGCCCCGCCTGCGGCTCCCGCCGCCGCCGCCCTGCCCGCCGCTGCCGCATCAAAGCAGATGTTTGCAGCTGGTTTGAGTTGGATCCCCCATCAACAGGCCCCTTTTTGTCTCAAAATAAAAAACAGCTACGCCCGGAATGATAAGGACGCAGCAGGCACGTGGGGGAGATGTCAGCCAGTGCGGCAGGGAGGAGGCCGGGCAGCTCCCTCGCCAAGTGCCAGGCTGAGGCCATCAGCAGCCCCCCGGAGTGTCTAGGGTCCCGTCCCCTCAGCTCCTGTGAACTGCAGCTCATCCTTCAACCAGCATCCTCACAGACCACGCGGTCCCACCAGCAGTCAGGACATTAGCCTCCACGCTGGGCGCTGACTGTACTAAGTGCTCACAGCTGTGTCACCCTGGGGTCCTGCCACCAGCCCGGGGAGGAGGTAGCACAGAATCCACACCACGATGTATTTGCAGTGATTAACTGTAGGGTGGGGGCTGGGGTTCCAGTTTCCAAATGGGAAAACAGGTTCAGAGAGTAGAGGTGGCCTCCCCGGGATCTGGCAGCTAGTAGGGGGTAGAGCTGGGGTCCAGCCCTGCCCCTTCGCCTCCAGACCCATGTTCTGTTGAGTCACCTTTCCCAGCTTTTCCCCAGACTGACTGTTGCTGTATCCTGTGCCTCTCCGCTTGCTGGCCTACCCCAGTACCCCAACGAAACACATGTCGCATTCTGCCAGCAGCCTTAGGATGAGGTTTTGTCTAACTGTGCCCCAAGCATCTCCAGTGAGCCCAGCTCGGAGTCAGCCTCCAGGGGTGTTTGCTGGGTGAATTTGAGAAGGTGCAGCCAGTGTGGGCAGAAGGGATGCGGTTCCAGGGGCCAAGTCCCATGGTCCCCATGGAGGGAGGCGGGTGTTTCCAGCAGTGGTCACTCCAGGGCTTGTGGGGCTTGGGTCTGGAGAAACCAGGCCCGGAATCTGCCTGGTCCCCGGTGTGGCCCTGGGTGAAGGTCTGACAAAAGCCCATGCCTGCAAAGGGACAGACGGGGAGAGCAGGCACCGACCATGCAATTAGGGGGCTTGAAACTAAAATGGGAGTCGAGGAAAAGAAAGTTCCAGAGCCTGCATCAGGCACCACGGTGAGACGTAGATCCGTTGAAATCCTTCCGTGCCAGGAGCTGGGCTAAGCCTTCCCACATGGGTTAAAACTCCTCGGATTCCCAATTACCCTCTGAGGGAGGGGTCAGCGCCTCCATTTTACAGAAGAGGAACCTGAGGCTCGAAGAGGAGTGCGAATTACCCAAGGCCACGTAGCTGGTGCTGGAGACCCTGAGACGGGTTGGGGGCTGACGAAGAGCTCCTGGGTGAGCAGGGGAAGGAAGGGACACAGGGCAGAGGCCAGTTGACCCACCTTGAGTCAGATACCCAGGCCTGGTCCAGTCACTTATGGTCAGGGGAGTCATTTATTAATAGCATGCACATGGCACCCCTGGGTCTAAGTAGGAGGCATGCATGGAACGTCATTGATAAAAGTTTGAAAACTGGACTCTGCAAAGGAGATGGGGGCAGGGAGGGCAAGTTCTCTTGTTACCTAGAGGTGTTCCCTGACCCCTAGAAGCAGAGTACCTAGTATTTTCTTGTCCTACCTGGCTGCTCATTTCATTTCTCACAAGGTTGTTTGTTCATTCAACAAACACTCACTAACCACTTCCGCAATGCCAGAGCCTGGGGGTGAATTAGACCCGGTGTCTGATTTCTAGGTCCGTAGGGGCTGCAGACACACAAGTAGCTGGGGAGTGGCTAGGACTGTGGGCATCAGGGAAAGCTTCACAGAGGGGGTAACATTTGAATGGGTCTTGAAGGATGAAGAGGAGTTCCATAAGAAGCAAAGGAAAGGGGGAGAGAAGGATAAGCCTTGGAAGCAGATGGGATTTTAAGTGCAAGGAGACAAGGAGGAGCTTGCTGTGTTCGGGGAGCAGCAAGAAGCCTGGTTGCTAGAGCCAGGTGTGACGGGATAGGTAGGGCCTTGGGTGCCACTGTTAGGTCTTTGGGCTTATCCTGAAATTGTTGGGTGCTCTTGGACATTCTGGACCAAAGGGGTATGTAAGCTGCTTTGACTGGATGAGGAGGCAAGTCAGAACTTTGGGTGTTTCTCCCCAAACCTTCTGTTTTCTCTGCAAAATGGAGGTGAATGTCCACGGAGTAGAAGCGGTGCAGCGGTCAGAAAGCTGGAGATGTGTAGAGGAGGCTGGTGAGGGACGGGGTGACCGGGGTGGTCTTGAGGGGCAGAGGAGGCCCCCTGAGAGTGGGGTGGGAACTCCTCTAAGAAACCGGCGAAGGGCCACATACACTGTAAAGTACGGTGGCGGGGTGTGGAAGTGGCAGTGAGGAGGAGGTAGGGGATCTTCCACTCTGAGGGTAGTGAACAGGTGCCAGAAGTCTTGGAGAGATGACAGGGGTCATGATCGCCACTTACTGAGCCCATCCCACGTGCATGGCACTGTAAGCCAGCCTCTGTCAGTATCCCCGTTAGACAGATGAGGACATTGTCACTCAAGAGGAGAAGGACTCGTGCGAGATTCCAGTGCCAGGAAGTGGTAGAGGCAGGATGCCGAGCCTGGTGCCTGCTGCACGGACTCTAAGACCTGGCAGCAAAGACCTGCCTGGAGAGGCTGGAGTGGCCCCCGAACATCAGGAAGCCAATTTTACTGGAGGGAAAAAGAATCAGCCGTGCTCCGTGTGTCTCCG
This sequence comes from Mirza zaza, assembly GCA_008750895.1. Taxonomy (NCBI): domain Eukaryota; kingdom Metazoa; phylum Chordata; class Mammalia; order Primates; family Cheirogaleidae; genus Mirza; species Mirza zaza. The sequence goes on along the minus strand of VSMD01057819.1, from coordinate 158,577 downwards.
CAGTTCTCAGTGGTTTAAGAGAAATTAATCAGCTTTGTAATCCATGTTCAAATGCTCCCGAAAAAATTGGTTTTCCGAGTTTTGTTTATTAGCCTTATGAGTTTAATAAATTGAGCATTAAACAAACAAACCAATAAAAATTCAGAGAAGATGGAGATGTGTTCTCACAGCCTGGGACTCTTCAAGGGAGGGATCCCCCTAAAAATAGAATTTGCTCCTCCATAATCACAGATGCTCCCCAAAGGAAAAAAATGTGTTTGTGGGTGTGGCGTGGGGTGCGGTATTTAGTTTGGTTTAAAGAAGAAACCCAAATGCACAGCCCCACCTTCTGGGGGGCCGAGCTCATGCCTAGTAATAAGAACTTGGGGTGAATTGGGCCACAGGCCTTGAGGGCCGGCAGACAAGGGCACGGTGCCCAGAGTGCAGAGCGGGGCTGACTGGTGAGCAAAGGCAAGCTGGGAGGCACGGAGCAGGGGGAGTATCTGCTGCTGCTGCTGCATGACCTTGAACCTTGGTGTGCTCACCTGTAAAATGGGGGTGGAAACAGGGCTCCATGAGGCGATGCGGGAGGTGGCTGAGTATTCTCGGTCTCAGTAATGTTAATGAGACAGATGGAACGTTGAACCAGGTGTGCTCTGTCCAGATCAAGCCAGGTAGAAGCAGAAGGGCCAGCCCCAAACCCAGGGTGGTGGTGACAGGGAGGTACTGTCAACCCAGCCAGTGCCAGGGAGGTGGTGACAGGGAGGTGCAGCTGGGATCTGCCAACCCAGCCAGTGCCAGGGAGGTGCCCCATGGAATCATGGTGACCCTAGCACGGGTGATCAACAGGGCACTTGGGACACATGTGGGACAAAGAGGGCAGAGAAGGGCAGCCTTTGTGGAGTGCCTTCCTCAGGCCAGCGCAGTGCCGAGGGCTTTACACGCAGGCGAGCCTCCCAGCGACCCCGTAGTAGATGAAGAATTTAAGGCTCAGAGAGGTTAAGTGTCTTGCCCAGAGTCACACAGTGAGAAAGTTAGGGAGCCAGGATGGAACCCGTGGCTGTGCTCTCTGTGCCTGCTGGCTTACGCTGACAACCCACCGCACCCTCGTGCTGAGAAGCAGGCAGTGTCGTCGAGCCCATTATCCAGATAAGTCAGCTGAGGCTTGGGAAGACAGAATTATCTGCCAAGTCTCCAGCCAGCAAGTGGTGGACCGAGGCCTGGAACCCGGGCCCGTCCGAGTCCAGCGTCCCTGCCTGTGGCTGGGCCTGCTTCTCAGGGGCTGCCCCCACCAATCCCTGCATGGCGAGAGGCACTGAGGGAGGGAATGGGGGCTCACAGAGTAAAGGGGACCCCGCCGGCGCCCCCAACCCCTCCCGCACCCGCCGTTAGTAGCTCTCGCCCCAGCATGGTAGACAAAGGCAGCCCCATAATTGGGAGTGAGTATTTCATGCGTCCCCCCCCCCCCCGATGTTTTATTGGGTGGAGAGATGCTTGGAGACCAAACGGATGGCGCATTCCATTTATAAAGTGTGCGCGGTTTGTTTTATTTCCCGAGTTTTTGCAATCTAGATAACAGATGATGCCCCGAGTGGCTGGCGCTGCCTCTGTAATGGCGGCACCGAGCCTTTGGAGAAGTATTAATAATAGATTGTGTTGATGAGTTTGGAGAAAGTAGCAATCGACCCCCTGCTGCCAAGGCATTAGCGCGGCTGTTCGGAATGCAGCCAGCATGGTGGCATCGACTGCAAATGCAGGTCACCAACCCTGCTGTCCCCTCCACAGCCTGAGACGGTCTCCCTGGGAGCCGCCCAGTGTGTGCTGGCCCTGGCCTAGGACCCTGGCCCTGCCGTGTGGGCAGAGACGCAGCCAGTGCCTGTCCGCTCCCGGGCCACAGGGGCAGGTCGCACGCCTCGGTGGGGCCCCCGGGCAGCAGTGTAGGGAGGACGCAGGGGGCAGTGCGGCAGTGGGGGCGGTGGGGCGTGGCAGCATCCCACACATGAGAGGCACGGCTTCTGCAAACCACTTCTTTCTCAGCCCCTCGGCAGAGCTGGAGTGCCGGCCGATTCCTAGAGACCTCTGCCTGAGACTGCATGCACAGTTGGGTAGGTTGTGCCCTGAACAAGGATATCGGGCCAAAGAGCCAAATTAGAGCCGAAATCCAGCCCACGTTCCCCTTGAAAAGCGTGCACTTTATGGGCTAGTGGGGTCCTGCCTCCTGGAGCAGAGAGCCTGGCCCCAGCCTCAGCTCACCAGGGCTTTGCTCGCTCTGCAAACACCGAGGCTTCCTTGAGGGTCGGACAGAGCCAAGTCCTGCCCTGTGGAACCCCAGGAGAGTTGGGCGCTGATGGGGACATGCACCGTCACTCCACTGCGAGATTCACCAAGTCCAATCCAGACAACAGCCTTCAAGGGAGGTCTGTTGACATTCCCATTTTACAGCAGAGAAAACTGAGGCCAGAGGGAAGCCCAGGGGCACATAGAGCAGGCCACTCCCCTAGACTGGGGCATCACAGAAGGCTTCCCAGAGGAGGCGCCATTGGAGTTGGGCATTGCAGGATGAGTAGGAGCCTGCTGGGTAGAATAGAGGTGGGTGGCAGTGGTCACTAGGGGTGCCCTCCAGCTGAGTGCCCTGGCCAGAGCCAGGACAGAAGGCAGAGCTGGTCGGCCCTGTCCACCCCGCCCCACCAGCTCGCCGTGGGCGGTGCTGACGGCAGCCCTGGGAAGGGAGGCAGGCGAGTGCCTCCGTTTATGGCCATTTCTGTTCCAGAACCGATTAGAAGAGAATTGCAGCTGTAATCTGTGCCCGCGATGGCGGGCCATAAAGAGGGATGGGATGTGCACAGCGCTCCCAAGGTGGCGCCTGCAGACGTGGCCCGGGGACGCAAGGAATGAAAAATGGTTTTAATTCCCTCCCAGCAGCAATAATTTGATTCTTCATAAATTTTTCCATCAAAGTGTTGTTGAGGCTGAGTTCCCACAGAGCAGGGCACGTGACGGGGCGGGGGTGCCGAAGCCACGGTCAGCGGCGAGGGCAGAGGCGGGGCCGGGCCGCCCAGACCCTCCTGCACGCGCCCGCCGCCCGCATGTGTCTGTGGAGATGGCAGACGGAGCGCCTTTGTCACGGGGGGGCCGGACCAGGCCCGGGCTGGGAGTTGGCTGCAGCGTTCACTGCTCACGTGACCCTGAACAGGCGACACTGCCACCCAGCACCTTGATTTCCTCATCTCTAGAATGAGATTAATATTCGCTCTTGTCTCATAGGGTTGTTGCGAGGATCAAATGCGTTTCTGCGCCAACGGTGCTTAGCGCAGCGCCTACCGCGCTGTGCGTGCTCAGTAAACGCCCGCTCACGACGGAGGTGCAGAAGCTGCAGTGGAGGCATCACCCAAGCCAGGGCACAGAGAAAGAACATGTCAAAAGGCTGCCACGATGGAGCTTTGGAGAAGCTGCAGGCTGCTCTGTGGGCCGCAGCGCGGGGAGGCAGAGGGTGGTGAGGGAAGAGGCAGGATCACGATAGGCGTTGAGGGCCAGGCTCAGGAGCTTGGATGTCCCCCAAGGGCACTAGGGAGCCACGGAGGAGTGTGGAGCAGGGAAGCAGCATGATCAGCATGAGGTGTTTTGGAAAGACCCTCTGGCTCCCGTGTGCGTGGTGGGGTGGGTGTTGCTGAAGGGCTACAGGGGTCAGGATCGCATGGAGGGGACTCGTGGCTGCTCTGGCTGGAGAGGAGGGGCCGGGCCGGGTGGCACTTTGGGCAGGGGATTGCTTGGATGCGGGGGTGGGAGAGGATCAGGGAGGAGGCAGAGCTGGTCAGGAGCGAGGGAGGACAGGACTCTCTCAGGACAGGGGCCGTCCTGGCCCGGGGGCAAGGTCGAGGCGGACCCTGCAGGCTGCCCTCTAGTGGCCACCTTGTCCCTCAGCGGGAAGGCCCGGAGCCGCCACACGAGGAGAGGCACCTCCCACAGGATGGGGGCACCCACCCTGCTGCAGGGCCTCCCGCTGTCTGGGCCCTGCCAGGGAGAGCCTCTCCCACTTGGGCCTGGGGCTCAGGGAGGAGGGGGCCTCAGCGTCAGCGGCCCCTGGGGGGACCTCTGAGCCCAGCCAACGCCCCTTTGTGCCTCTGCAGGCTCTTCGCGGCCAAGTGCAGCGGCTGCATGGAGAAGATCGCCCCCACCGAGTTCGTGATGCGGGCGCTAGAGTGCGTGTACCACCTGGGCTGCTTCTGCTGCTGCGTGTGCGAGCGGCAGCTCCGCAAGGGCGACGAGTTTGTGCTCAAGGAGGGACAGCTGCTGTGCAAGGGCGACTACGAGAAGGAGAAGGACCTGCTCAGCTCCGTGAGCCCCGACGAGTCGGACTCCGGTGAGCCCTGGCCCAGTGGGGGCGGCCCCGGGGACGGGCCCCGGCAGGGCGTCGTGGCAGGGCGTCGGAGCTGCACACAGACAGCGCTCGCACACCCGTGTGCATGTGAGCACATGGACGCTGATGTGCATTCCTCCCAAGCACGCAGAATGCACCTGTGCTCCCTGTCCCTAAGGCACACGTATCTGTGCATATCAACGTGCATGTGGTCACGTGTACACACACACAGAATGCACGTGGGGATACCCATACCCAGGAGCACATGTATGTGCTCACATGCATGTGGAGATATGTGCTCACATAACCAAGCATACAAAAGCCACACCCATGTAAACGCACACACGAATGGCCCAGCGTACTCACGCACTAAGCGCTATTCACATGGCTGCACGTGCACATTGCCGTGGTTGCACACGTGCATACACTCCCCCCTTGGTCTCTGCCCACCACTCTCACCCTCCCTGATGTGGCCCCCACCATGGCACAGCACCGTGGCACAGCACCACACCAGGCCTGCGGGCTGGGGACCTCTTGGGAGGCAGGGATCTGATGTGTCCTCCCCTCCTCGGCCCCCCAGAGCACGTGCTCTGAAGAAGACGCGGTTGGGGGAAGGGACCAGTCCAGACAAGGGCAGCAGGAAGCCCAGGGTGGGTGGGAGGCTTGGCCGTCCATCTGGGGTGGCATTTCTGAGACCCAAACTCCGGGCTGTGGAAGTGCCTCGTGTGCATGGTGGGTGCGTGTGTGTAACTGGGTGAAAGCACACGCTTCTGAGTGCCGTGCGTGTGCCTGTTCAGGTGGGGGCATGCTTGCAGGGCCTGTGTGCAAATACGCCTGTGAGCTGCATGTGCCTGGGCCTCTGCGGGCCCACATGCCAGTCTGCATGTGTGTGTGCGGGGCGAGTGCACCTGTGTTGTGCGCACCTGCACGCTGTGCTCACCCTCGCGTGAGGATGTCGGTGCACGTGTCTTTGCCTGTCCATTCTTCACCCCTGGAAGCTTCAAGGAAGCAACTCCCTGCGGTCTCCCCTGAGGCACTCACGCCTGGCTGGCACTGGGCTGGCGCAGTGGGAGCTGGTTCTCTTGGAGGCGGACATGCTGGGCTGGGTCTTCAAGGGACCAGAGGTCAGTGGGACAAGGCAGGTCCCAGACCAGATGGGTCCGGGAAGCCCAGGCCCGGGACAGTCCACAGGTGCCAGCCTTTCTCTTTAGGGGTCTGTTGGCCTTAAGAGGCAAGCAGATCTGCCCTCAGGTGTGATCACACGTGTACCTGTGCACACTTCTGTGTGTGTCCACACACATGCATGTGCACAACCACTCGCGTGCACCTGTGTACCTGTTTCCCACGTGGGTCTGCATCGTAGCCTTCTTGAGTATATGTGCACCCAAGCGAGCAGCTGCACGTTCGCGTGTGCATGTCTGTGCCTGTGGTCCGCAGCGTGCCCATGTTCGGTCTGCAGGTCCAGCTGTGTGGGCAGCGTGTGCTGGGGAAGGGGCACGCAGGGCATGGGACAGGAGATGAAGGGCCAGGGCAGGGAGGTAGACTTCATCCCAAGGGCACTGGGGGGTCATGTGGGTGTCAGCAGAGGGCGAGGGGGCCATCGGGCAGCAGGTGGCATGAGGGCACAAGTCTGGGGCCTGGGCCACTCCTCGGCCCTCCCTGATAGGCCGGGTTGCGTCCCCCACAGTGAAGAGTGAGGACGAGGACGGGGACATGAAGCCGGCCAAGGGACAAGGCAGCCAGAGCAAGGGCAGCGGGGATGACGGCAAGGACCCCCGGAGGCCCAAGCGACCCCGGACCATCCTCACCACGCAGCAGCGAAGAGCCTTCAAGGCCTCCTTTGAGGTTTCCTCCAAGCCCTGCCGGAAGGTGAGGGGCGGCTGGGGCAGACATCCCTCACCCCCCACCAACCTCTTCAGACCCTACCCAACCTGTGCTTGCTGGGGCAGGACATCCCTCCACCTCCCCCATCTGCCCCGCACCCCCAAACCCGCCACTTCCCAGCCGCTGCCCCCGCAGGCCTGACCTGTCTGCTCTCTCCCGCCAGGTCCGGGAGACGCTGGCGGCTGAGACGGGCCTCAGCGTGCGCGTGGTCCAGGTCTGGTTTCAGAACCAAAGAGCAAAGGTGAGTGGCCACCTCCAGGCACTGCAGGCCCTGGGCAGGGTGGGAGCAGGGGGCAGGCGGAAAACGGGGGGTCCACAGGGTCCGGCCTGAACTGTGCTGTCCCCGCAGATGAAGAAGCTGGCCCGGCGGCACCAGCAGCAGCAGGAACAGCAGAACTCCCAGCGGCTGGGCCAAGGTGAGCCGGGGCTGGGCCTGGGGACAGGGGGCCCTGCTGCCTCTTTTAACAAGACTCCCAGGAAACCTTCCCCAAGGCCATCAGAGCCCAGGGAACTTCTGCCCAGCTGAGGCATAGAGAAATAGAGAAGCAGTGGGGCCAGGGGACACGGGGAGGAAAGATGGCAGGGCGGAGGCCAGGGGGTGGTGGCATTTCTGCAGTCAAAACAGCGGCTGTGTGCCGGGCACGGTTCTCAGCACTGAGCACACCCATGTCGCTCAGTCTCACAGAGCCCTGCAAAGAAGGGTATTGCCATGTCCCATTTCACAGATGAGGAAACTGAGGCTTCGTGAGATTGAGGGACTTGCCTGAGGTCTCTCAGTCCCAAGCATGGGGCTCCAAGCCTATGCTTTTAACAGGATGACACTCCTTGACATTGCCTCGCAGCTAGAATCCAGCGGAAGTCTCCAGCAAAGCTGGCCAGGGTGCTGAGAGTCCTGCTGGGTGCTGAGGGGCCGTTTAAGGAGTATGGGTCAGCCCCCCAATACTGGGCTTTGCTAAAAATGCTGTTTATATATCAGAATCTTGGGCCAAGGCTGGTCTGCTGGGCCCTATGGAGACATTGTGCCATCAGGACCATGAAGGGAGTGCAAGGGCTGCTGGGGGCTGGGGCAGAGCTACCTGCCCCCCGGGTGACAGGGAGGCTCCAGGCAGACGCCAGGCACTGATGGGCAGCCCTTTCTGCTCAGGACTCTGGGGGTCAGGCCAGGGGCCAGCCTGGATGTGGGGCTTCTAAGGACACGGCCTCAGAGCCCAGTTCTTCCATTCCTCTCCCTGTGCCCATCCTGGGGCTGCAGTCACTGCCTCTGGTCTCCCAGCAGCCCCTGGGCTGCGTCTGGCCCTCCAACATTCCCAGCTGCCTCCTGGACACAGCCTCCCTGAGAATGTCCCACCATTCCCCCAGCGCATCCCAGCCCACACTGCACTCCCGCCACCGCCCGTGTGCATGAGGCACGTCCTGCCCCTCCCCACCCCGGGAGTCACCTCTGACCTTCCTGTCCCACACACGTGGCATCTGCTCTCAGTCGCCAAATTGGAGGTGGTCTCTTTTCCTGGGTCCCGCTCACCCCCTCCTAGCTGTCTCTCCCACAACTGCCTTGACAGAGACCCCCAGCCCTCCCCAGACCTCTCTGCCCACTGCTCCGGCTGTCTCACCCTCACCCCGCTGAGACCCTCCCCTGGCTTTGACACCCAGCTCGCCCCCAGGGCCTCTGTGGTCAGGTCCCTCTCAGCTCGTCTGCCCCACACTGGCCTCTTGGGCTGGACGCCATCCACCTGGCAGTTCCTCTTGTCCAGGCCTTTGCTGCCCCCAGCCTGGCACGCCTCACCCCTGCTGGTTTGTTAAGTCACAGGCGGTTGAGCTCCTTCCTCTAGGAAGCCTTCCCTGGGCCTCCTTGGCTGGGGTGTGGGACCTTGGTGCTCCCAGATGGCGGGGTACATGTGGCGCCCACACTTGGAATCACCGTTGCTTGATTTGGGTCCCCCTCCCCAGGGTCCTGAGCACCTGCAGGGTGGGGTGGTGTCAGGAAAGCAGGAGCCGAGGGACAGGGAGGACCCTGGCTTTTGGTAAACTGATTACAGAAGAGGGGCCGGGGCGTGTCTGCGGGAGGGGCTGGGGGGCCAGGTGTCTGGGCAGCCTCTGCCAGCGAGGGGCGCCTGGGGAGTCCCGAGGTCAGAAGGGACCCCTGGGAGACATCTGCGGGGAAGCTGGGCCATGGGACGGGGCAGGCAGGGCCAGGTGGTGACGGCGTGCTCTGTCCTCAGAGGTCCTGTCCAGCCGTATGGAGGGCATGATGGCCTCCTACACGCCGCTGGCCCCCCCGCAGCAGCAGATTGTGGCCATGGAGCAGAGCCCCTACGGCAGCAGCGACCCCTTCCAGCAGGGCCTCACGCCGCCCCAAATGCCAGGTGACCACATGAACCCCTATGGTAAGCCGCCCCGCCCCGCCCACCCCGTTGACCCTGCCCCCTGCCTAGCTGGGCAGGCCTGGGGCTGTGACAGCCACCTGCTGCCCCTGGGCACAGGCAGGCACGGCCAGCACAGACCACCGGCCACCCCCCCCCACAGGACCAGCCCCAGTCCCTCTGGGCAGAACTGGCCGGCAGGCCACCCTGTCTCTCCCTGGCCTCCGGCCACACAGCCTGCAGGGCGGACAGGGCCCCCAGGAGCCCCAGCCTGCACCCTGGCCCTGACACCCCTCTGCCCCGCAGGGAACGACTCCATCTTCCACGACATCGACAGCGATACCTCCTTAACCAGCCTCAGTGACTGCTTCCTCGGCTCCTCGGACGTGGGCTCGCTGCAGGCCCGCGTGGGCAACCCCATCGACCGGCTCTACTCCATGCAGAGTTCCTACTTCGCCTCCTGAGAGCCAGCCGGGCGCACGGACGCTTGGGCACGGGGCCTGGGGCGGGACTGCGGCGCCAGCAGCCGGCCTGGCCACCCCAGCCCGCCACCCGCACAGACTCTACAGACAGCCATACGGTGCCCTCCCCTCGCCCGCCCGGCCTGGCTGAGGTGTCCTTTGGGCACAGCCAGACCGGCACGTGGACACAGCCTGGGCAGGGGCTGTGCCCTGCCCGCAGAGACCTTGTCACCCCCAGGGACCCAGAGTGCTCGGACGGCCGCTCGCCTCCCAGCCCCACCTCGGCCTCCATAGCGCCTTCTCCCTCCCCGTCTCTTTTTTGGGAAGCTTAAATTCTCTCTATTTTTTTAAACGTCCTCTGTGTCCAGCCAACCTCCATGGCTCCCATCAAGCCCCAGGACGATGATGCCTGTGACCCCGAAGCGTGTGTACCTGGCCCTGCGGTGGCGCCCCGCCCCCAGTGGGGGCAGCCCCGCCGGCCAGGCAAGAGCCCCGCAGGTGCGGCAGCCCCACCGGAGAGGAAGGCGCAAGCGCGGCGGGGTGTGCACGGAGCCCCCAAAGGGACAGAGGCGCATGCGCACACGCGCACAGGCACGTCCCGCACATGCGCACAGCCACAGGGATGCCGAAGGGCCGGGAGCTCCGCGGTCTGCCCGGCCTTGTCAGGAGGGGAAAGGAGGCCAGACAGGGCCTCTTCTAGGAGCAGTTAGGGGGAGGAGGGTGAGCTCGAGGTACGCGGACCCAGGTGGGGGCAGAGGGGGCAGAGACGGAGCCCCCAGAACCAGGGAGCATCAGGCCAAACGGCAGGGCCTCCTGGTGGACAGGGACCTCAGAAGCACCCGCGTGGCACTCCACCTGCTGCCTGGCTCCCTCCCAGGCCACCTCTGCCTTTCCTCACACACCCGCGGTGACGAGGAGCCCGCGTCAGCCGCCCTGTCCCGCTGGCCTTGCCGCTGCCCTCCCCAGCCCCGAGTCCTCGCTTCTCAGGGCCAGGCTCCTCCTGCGCCTCCAGCTTCTCCTCCCAACCGCGCCCCCGCAGCCCCCAGCTTTCCTGTGAAGGTGCGGGGCAGATGTGACCTCCCTTGCATCTGCTGGCCACAACAGAGCAGGCCATCCCCTCCCCTGCCGTGGGCGCCCTGCCTCTGTTAATGTGGCCGAGTGCTTTGGGCCACAAGACCTTGGACCCTCCTCACTACCCTTCCATGACTAAATCCCCTGGCACTCACACCCGGGTGACGGCTAAGCCCTGTCTCTTCTCCGTGTGAGTGCGGGATGGGAGGGGGACATTTACTGTTTAGGCCCAGCGAAGGACCATGACTTTCTTGCTCCGTTCCCTCTTGCTTGATTTAGTCCAGCCTGTGGGGTCTCTCTGTGCACCAGCTCTGCGACCACCGCTTTGGTCCCTCCCGGGCACATGTGCTGATGTGAGGAGTCGGCCCTGGGTGTGACCCATGGGGGCCTCTCCCTGTTTGGCTTTGGCCCGTTAGCCAGTCCTCCCTGGGTGACGCATTCCAGCCGCACGTCCGGCCCCCTGCAGGCCCGCAGGATGCTGAGAAAGGTCTCGCCCAGCGCCCTGCTGTCCCCACTCACCCCTGCCGACTCAGCGAGGGGGTGGCCTTCGGGGCCCTGGTACTCAGTGTGCCCTGTTCAGGTGCTCACGACCCTGCCTTTAAGTCCAGCCTAGGCCACCACCCCGAGGTCAGCCTGGTCCAACCTCGAGCTCTTGAGGACAGTGAGTGTCCCTCTCCGCCTGTGGGCCCCTCTGCCTGGCTCTGCCTGGCGTCCTCTGAGCTCACCAGCCTGTTCTGTGGTTTGCTGCCCACGCTGTGGGGCACTCAGTCCCTGCAGAGTGTCCCGGGCCTCCCGCCTCACCCAAGCTGGGCTTCTGCACTCAGCCCCACACGCTCTTCACCAGGGCGGGCTTGTCAGAGGGGACCACATGGCTCATTGTCGCCCTTCAAGCCCGAGCAGCCAGCCTGGCCTTTCTGGGGTTCTTCTTGTTGCCAACAGAACTTCGCCAGGGACCTCAGTTGACGTCCTTGGTCCTCCTGCAGCCTCAGCCCCCCAGGGACCTTGCCACTACTGGTCCCTTGAGCAGCCACTCTGGCATCATGAGAGATGCTCCCCTTTCTCCTCTGCACACGCACAGGCTGAATCGTGCCAGGGACACACTGGCGAACCCCAAGGTAGTCCCGGCCCTAGAAGACCATGCTCCTCTCCCAGCCTCGCTGTGTTGGAAGGAACATTAGAAATGGGGGGTCCGCTCATCCCTTATTTTACAGCTGGAGAGCCTGGCTCGGGAGGGGAAGGGGCCTGCCCGGGGTCCACAGAGAGTCAGTGGCAGAGCTAGACCTGAGAACAGCCCCACCGTCCTCGTCTGGGGATGGCCCCCAAGTCGGGGGAGTGACTTGTCCTTTGTAAGCTTGTCAGCCCCTGGAGTCACCTCTTCCTGCCCTGGGGCCTCACAGCCCCCAGGTCCTGCCTGGCCCTGCTCCCTGCATCACACCGGCCTGTGCCAGGAGCTGGTATAGGGACACCCACACTCGTGCCCCACAGAGTGTTGAAGCCAGAGGGACCTCAGAGAGCCCCTCATGCCAGAGACGCCCCATCTGCGGGGCCTAGGGACCCCTTCACTGTGTGCTGCGTCTTGCTGCCCGAGGCTCCCAGACACCAATGCCCGTCTGCCCAGTCCTGCACCGAGCGTGGGGCACAGACGCAGGGCCTGCCCTGAGCGCCTCTCTCCTAGGAGAGGCAGTCACACGCCAGCCCAGCCCAGTCCAGACGTTGTTAGGGACCCATTTCTCTGAAGAGAAACCAGAGGCTCAGAGAAGGGAGGTGAGGTGTCAGGGTCACCCAGCAAAACCCGCAGGCGGAGCAGGGGCGCGTGGGGCTGGGGCGAGCACAGCAGGGCAGGTCCCTTCCTCTCCGTGGGGGGAAGTGCAGCCCTGACGGGGGCAGCGGAGTAGCCAGCACCCCCCCCCCGCCATGGTATGAGATCACTGTCACCGAGGGGCTGCGGTGGGACACCCAAGGGAAGGGGCAGGTAACCGTGGTCTCTGGAGGAAGAGGCAGAAAGTGAGAGGTGGGCAGGGGGAGTCTTGGAGAAAAGCCCAGGGAAGTCAGGGCTAGAAAGAGGAAGGAATTCACCCCAGGTGACGAAGTCAGGCCAGAAGGGGACCAGAAGCCAGAGCCTCCTCACCTGCCTGCGCCGGGAAGCCCCCCGCGTGCTCTGCTGTCCTGGGAGACCCCCAGGTCGCAGGGGCCAGCACAGCCATGGGAGAAGGGCCGTGGCACCGAGATGAGCAGGGCCCCATGCAGGGTTGGGGCGCAGCCTCTTCTCCTTTAGGAAGCTCTGGGCACCCTGGCAGTGAGGCGGCCTCCCCCACCCATCTGCTTGCCCTTTTCACTTGGCACACTGGGAGTCTCGGGGGAAGGAGGATTGGCCGACAGCTGCCTGGCCCCAGCCGGGTGCCCTGGGCACCACCTCGGGCGAGGGAGAGCCTGCGGCCCTGGGGCTGGCTGGCCCTTCGGGGAAAGGGCTCCACACTCACGCACGCACACACACTCGCACCCGGGCTCACGGGGCTCACGGGCATGTGCTGCCGGGGGGAGGGCAGGAGGGAGCCTCCAGCATTTAGCCCTTGGGAGGCCGGTGAGTCTCTTCTCCAGTGCCCCAGTCCCACCCTGGGGTCCCAGCCCACCCCACCCAGCCAGTGTGGGGACCTGGCTGCCGGCCATTCCTCCGTTTTCTTTGTATAGACTCTCACTGCCCACCTGCCATCCCCAGACACATTTTATTTAATAAGTTGTCATTGTTAAATTATTTATTAGCGTTTACACATCACCACCCCACCCTGCCCTCCACTCTCACCTCCGCCTCTTCCCACAAAAGCAGAAAAATGGAAACAACAACAAAAAAAGATGAGACATCAGTATATTTGTAAATAAACCAACCTGTACACGCCTGTCGTGCTTCTCCTTGGGGTGCGGCTGGGTGGGGACTGCGCTGGACCAGAGCTAGCCCCGCATGTGACATCAGCGGACTTCCTGATGGCCACCAGGGCCGGCGGGCCAAGGAGGAGAGAGGGCGTGGGGCCTGCGTCCTGCCAGCCCCATCCCATAACCTCACCTCCTCCCACCCTGCCCCGGCCCAGCCCGGAGCTTTGTCCAGCCTGGAAGCAGGGGATGCACCCCGTCTCCATCTCACGTACCCCACTCCCCAACATTCATTCATTCACTCGAGCAGCCAGTACTTGGGAGGGCCACTCCAGTGCCAGCCACCTGAGCACGCGCTGGCGGTCCCCGCCTCACGGGGATAGTGTGGTAAGAGCTCAGCTGAGGTACAATGGAGCCTGTTAGACGGGGACCCCACTTCACCTGGAGGGGTGGGGCGCCATGGAAGGCTTCCTGGAAGAAGCTACATATTGAGCTGAGATCTGAAGTTGCCTGGGAGTGGGGTGGGGTGTCGGGGAGCATCCTATGCTCACGCAGAAACTCAGAGGCGTGAGCCTCCCACTGCGGTTGGGCAGGGCCAGACCATCCGGGGTCTTGCTGCCCAGTGGGGACTAGACCCCATTAGACCAGGCGGCCTTGCTGGCATGCATGGCCCTGTCTACCAGCAGGGCTGTTCCTGTCTGTGTGTGACATTGGTGTCCCGATGTGTGTGGTGTGCTGGTGAGGTTTGTACATCCACACATGGGTATGTCATTGCGTGTCTTTGTGTATCTGTGCGTCCATCCGGGACGCCTCTGGGCCTCGTGTCCACAGACCTGCTGTCCTAATGCTCACTCCTTCCCATTCCTGTGGCTGGCTGGGGTCCCCCCTAAAAGTCACGGTTAGCATCTCTCCGCCCGCCCGCCCGCAGCACCAGCACCCCCTAGAGGCAGGCGCCGCCCTGCGCCCTCTTCTGGCTCACTTCTCAGCGCCTCTCGGTGACTCCAGCCCCTGCTTGGCTTCCGGGAGTCCCCAGATGTGGAGGACCTTCGGGTCATTTCCTCACCTACCCGCCACCAACCTGAGCAGCAGGTCCCAAGTTGCAGAAGGGAAAACTGAGGCTCAGGAGGAGGAAGTGACCGGCTCAACGTAACAAAGCTGACCAGGGGTAGCGGACCCAGGGTTCAGGGCCAAGTTTGGCTGCAAACCCATGGCCCTGCCACCACCCTAGGCTGCCTCCCCAGTCCCAGGCTCCCTGGTCCTACGATCTGGTCCTTCAAGGTCAGGCCCAGGGACTCTGGGCCCAAGGAAACTCCTGCCTTCAGGGCGCCTCACTGAGGCTCAGAGGAATCAAGTCACTCAGCCCAGACTGCACAGCACGGAGACAGAACTAAACTGTGTCTTTGGGTCCAAACCCCAGGCCAGGGCTCAGGTGACAGGGGCCTCTAAGCTCCACCCTGGCCAACAGCAGGCTGCCAGCTCTCTCGCCTACGGCAACCGGCAAGCGTTTAAAATCCTGTCACTGAAAAATGTGTGAGGGGTGAAGGGGAGGGGACTGTGCTAATCCTTCTCTCCACTGTCACTTACCTGTCTTCTTCCCCAGCCCTGAAGGTACAGGTAAGAGACAGGAGAGGGCCTGGGGGAAGACCCCCTCTGAGCCCCCCTTCTAGAAGCAGATTTAAACAGGACAAACACTAGCCTAGCGCCTGCCACTGCCAGTCAAGGACTTGGGCTCTCTGACCCTCGCAAGAACTCAGAACAGCTCTTATCCCATTGCACAGATGAGACGACTGAGGCTGAGGGAGGAGTAATGTGCTCCAGAGTAATTCTGCCCAGGAACTTAGGGTTGGAGAAGGTTTAGGCCATGGGTCCGGCAGGAGTGAAGAAGGGAGGGTTGGTCCCAGGAGAGGAACATGACTCTGAGCCCACCCTACAAAAGTTGTCTTCAAGGGGTCTGAAGCCCAGGGAGAGAGCCAGGCCCCCTGTCCTGCCTCCGGATCCCGCACAGCTGCCAGTCCCTGCCCCTTCCCTGAGAGGGCCCGGAGCCCTGGATCCGAGAGGGTGCGGTGTGTCCAGCAGCTGCAGAGTGAGACGCGGCCTGGACAGAGGGGCAGTTGGATGATCCCACAGGCACGGGAGGACGGCCAGGGGGGAGGACGGCCAGGGGGGAGGACGGCCAGGGGGGAGGACGGCCAGGGGGGAGGACGGCCAGGGGGGAGGACGGCCAGGGGGGAGGACGGCCAGGGGGGAGGCCACCGCACCCGCTGGGCCGAGGCTTGCGCATCTTGTCTCACTCCTTGCAGCCCTGGGGGCCAGTTTATGTCCCTTTGCCAGGTGAGGACACTGCCCCGTTCCGCCCAGGAGTCCTGGGGGGAGGTGGGCTCTCGGCGCTGCCCGGTGCTGGGCTCGCGGGGGCAGTAGGGCCCCTGGCGGCCGGGGTCGCCCGACGCAGCCTGCGCTTTGATTAAGCCGGGCGTGGAGTCAGGACGCCGTGAGCCGTGGGAGGGCACGGAGAGTACGCGTATTCCCAAACACGCCCGCTCCTGGCCGAGAGGGCAAGGTGCACCCTCCTCTGCGGGCGCCGCCCGGCGGCGCGGCGTGGGCAGCACTCGCGTCCTCCCCGCCCCGCTTGTCAGACCCCGGGGCGCTTTGCTTTGCTGCCGGACCCCAGAAGCCGTTCGGATGCCGCCGCTAAGCCTGCAGTCCCGCGCCGGGCCACGAGGTGGCGGTCGCAGGCAGGCGGGTGGGCGCCGTGCGGGGGCGGCGGCGGCTTCCGACTGCGGCCGGCGGAGACCAGAGACCGCGGGCGGGACGGCACCTGCTCCCCGGGGCGTCTGCGCGCCGGGCGCCGCGTGGGCCTGTCCCGCGATGAGCCCCCGATGAGCCCCGCCGCCGCCCTGAGAAGGAGGTGTGAGCATTCCCAGTTTACAGGACAGGAGAGCGCGCTCAGAGATGTTAAGTAACGGGCTTGAGGTCACACAGCTGGGAAGTGGCAAGCTGGGGTTTGAACCGGGGCTGGGGCAGAACACACAAGGAGGAAAGAAGGGGAGACGGGCGGGGGGGGAATTTTTTAAAAATAGCACTCTCTTCTTGAGCACTGAGCCACTCGGAGCCTCGTTCCGCCCATCTCTCTGACGCCACGCACGTGTGGGGCGGGTACTTCGCCCTATTTCACAGATGCGAAAGCTGAGGCTCAGGAAGGCTACGTGCCTGGGGAGGCGCCTTCCCAGCGCCCTGCTCCTGGGAAATCAGCCCCGCCGAGCCCGGAGGGGTCCCAGGAGCGAAGTAGAGGGCGGGGAGCCACAGCCCCCACACAGCGCCGCAGCCCCACCCTCCCCAGGACGGCCTCTGGGCATATGAGGGGGCTCCCCGCCAGAGCGAGGTCCCCGTCCACTCTCAGGACGCTCTGTCCCCTGTGGATGCTTCTGGAACAGGGTCACAGGTCACAGCCCGGAGCCCCTGACCAGATCAATTCAGGCTCTGCGCCCCACCAACGGGGGCGGGGGGCTGTGGACAGATCAGCGCCAACTGATCCGGCAATGGCCAGGTGCCCCGCAGCCCTTCAGGCCAGGGGCGCTTCCAGGAGCTGCCTCTGATGACACCAGGCTTCCTTTCCCCATTCCCTGAGGCTGACAGCAGATAGGCGAGCAGACACCTGGGCCTCAGGTGACCACAGGGACCGCGCCAGAGGAGGCATCCGGGAATGGGAGTCTGGTGGCCAGAGTACCCCATTCCCTGTGACTGGCCCCAGGGAGGAGCTGGGCACCTTCTCGGGTCACCGGTTTCGGGGATGCTGGCAGCCACGTTCCTGACCACAGGGGAGCCCTGGAGCATGAGGCCAAGTGGCCAAGTCGCAGCAGGAGGTAAGAGCAGAGGGGTCAGAGAAGCGGCTGCAAGGCTTCACTTCATCGAGGCATTAAAGGGCTAACAAACAAATGGCCAATAAAGCCCTTTATTGCTTAAGCTACTTTGAGTCTCTGTCACTTGTCACCAAGGAGTACTGACTAAAAACCAACATCATCACAGAGTTATTGGGTGAATAAATGAGATAATATTTCCAAAAAAATCCCCTGAAAGCTAAGATGATTCTCAGCAGAGCACAATAGTGGCCTCTGCACCTTCTCCCCTCAGTTCCCCAACATCACCCCACGTCATTTATGCAAGTTTGGTTTGTGAGCATCTACCTCGTGTATGCACAGATTTTGAGCTGGTGTTTAAGAGGAAACATTACTTTGGAGACATTTTCTCTGTGGATTGCATCCAACAGTATGTTGTCAGAGATTTCTGGAGAACATGAAAATGATGATTGTTGGCGCAAATATACAACGGACAACATATATCGTTACTACAGGCAAGGTTCTTGCCAGCCCAGCTCTTGTGGCTGTGAGCATCTGCCTGGAGTGGGGTCCCCTGGGGCTACCCCCACACACAGAGGGGGGACAGCTCTGGTTCACTCACAGCTGGAAGTCGGAGGCTGTGCCGCAGGGACGGGCAGTGGGGGACTTCATACCCAACAGCGTTCAATCGGAAAAGTGAATTATTGGTGTTGAGTTACTAATAAGCAAATAATCAGGTTATACCCATCACAAAAATGTCCACACACACAGCGATTGTGACAAGGGCAGAAAACTGGAATCATCTCTCCAAAAACAAAGTGAAGCTGCAATTCTGCAGGAAGGCAACCTGCTGCAATTGATCTTTTTGCTTCTAAAATACCTGCCAGCGCCTGGTACTGGTGATAATAATGACAATAACAGCTGGTGTGCTTTGAGTACCTGTCCTTGGTCAGTGCTTTCAGGCACAATCTCATTTACTTCTCACTCGGAAATTGTTATCGCTATCCCCATTCTGCAGATGAAGACACTGAGGCTCTGAGGAGAGAAGGAGCTTGTTTAAGGTCACAGAGCTAGTGAGTGGCAGTGCCTGAGAACAGGTTATCAGTGTGAACAAGCAACTTTGCCTAGAAGGACAGCGGGGACAGACACGGAAAGGAAAAGCTCCAATGTTTCTGCAGCTCTGCCCTTCTGAGGGGCGGGGCAGGCCTCACCATCCCAGGCCCCATGCCAAGGAGTGCCTTGGAGTGGCCTGAGGGACAGGTGAAGAGGCCTCTTCCCAGGGGAACCAGAGCGAGGACTCTGCTGCAGGGCTGGGAGGTGTGGCCCATCCTAAGCCGCTGCCTGGGCAGTGGCCAGCAGAGTGGTTCAGACATGACAGGACAGAGGAGCCAGGAGGAGGGAGACTGGTGGCCGGAGGCCACCCTCCCTCTCTCGACCTCACCTAGCCCTACCACAGGCACAACCCGAGCCCCTCCCATCGTTGTCTTGTGCTGTCCAGGGGGAGAACGCAGAGCTAGAGTGGTCAGCGACTTTCCGAGGTCACAAAGCCAGTCAGCACAATAGGAAGATGCTTTATAGAGTTGGAAGTGGGTAGGGGGATGAATGGGTTCATTTTCACAGAGTAAAGGCCCCCCCAGGAGAAGGCAGTGGGTAGATCACAGGGGCTAGGAAGTTGGTGACCATCAGGCAGGTCAGGAGAGGAAGCAGGAAGGAGTAGGAATCATCCATGGGGAGGCCAGATACAGGAGCTGGTGAGGAGCTGGGCATGGCAGGCTGGCCATGCTCTTTGGTCTTTTCCAAACCACTGGCGAAGGTAGGAACCTGTCCTGGTGGTGACTCCTCAAAGCCAGGGCTCTGCTCAGCTGGGATCTCCTACCACTGAGCAGGAAAATATTAAGACAAACTATTGTGATTTTTTTTTTTCCTGGAATTTTTGCTTTATACATAGTTGGCTGCTTTGTTTGGTACAACGAGGTTCATGATTGCTTTATCTCCCTAAGGGAAGGATGTGTCTTTCTTCATTAAATGTTGTCTCTCCTTGTCCTGTTTAATGCTTTTGGCCTTGAATTCCATTTTGATGATAATGTTGGTACTCCTACTTACCTTAACCGACTGTATCTTTGCCTTTATCCCGCCCTTTATTTTACAGTCTTTCTTTAACCTTCTTTAGTCGTTTCTTATTTTTTTAAAAAAGCAGCAAATAACTGGAGTTAATTTTTTATTTTCACTGTGTTATATTTGATACATACACCAAGAAAATATATAACTTATATAATTTATGAAGCACAATAAAATGAACACCTATGAACCCAAAACCATCCATATTATAAACACCATTGAATCTTCCTGTGTATTCCACCTCATCCCAACCCCCTACATCATTCCTGAAGATAATCACTGTCTTACATTGTGTGTTTATCATTGCCTTACTTTTTAAAAATGAATTCCTGATCCTCTAAAATTATATATTATTCAGTTTTGCTTGTTCTGAGATTTCTATGTAGATAATCATATCATCTGGAAGTAATGACAGTTGTGTTCCTTTCTATTCATTATGCCTTTTCTTTCTTTGTCTTTAACACTTTGGCTAGAACTTCTAATAAAATATTGATTAGAGGCTTGGGATCATTGTCTTGTTCTCTTAATAATAATGCTTTTTACCTTTTAATGGTTTTGCTAAACTTTGTAAGTTAAGAAAATTCCCTTGTATTCCTAAGATAAAAATTTCAATCACAAAAGGCTATTGACTTTTATTAAGTACTTTTTCTGCACAGATTTTTCTCCTTTAACCCATTAATGTCATTGTATATATTTATACATTTTATATATGTAAATATTATATAATATATGATATATTATACATTTGTACTCTGTCATTGTTGGATTTAGGATTTTATTTATATCCATTTGCTCAAGTTTTTTAACTATGTAGTTTAAGCTGTCTATATTTTTCTTAATTTTTACTTTGAAATATCAATAGTTGGAAGAGATAAGTTGAAATCTTCCATAATCATGGATTTATTGATCTTTCTCTGTAGTTCTATCCCTTCTTGCTTTGTATATTTTGAGGCTGTTTTATTAGTTGAATTTTTATGTCTTCTATGTGCAGTAAAACGTTTATCATTATTAGGAACTTTATCTCTTACAGTAATGTTTAACTTAAGACTATTTTTTGATACTAACAAAGCCACTCTAATTTTATTTTAATTGGCATTTTTCTGATATGTCCCTTTAAATGCCTTTATTTTCAGCTTTTCAGTGTCCTTGTATTTTAGGAGTGGCATTTGCAGACAACACATAGATGGATTTAAAAAATATATCTGATAATCTCTTAACCAGAGAGTTTGGCATATCTACATTTCTTTTTTTTTTTTTTTTTTGAGACAGAGTCTCACTTTGTAGCCCAGGATAGAGTGAGTGCCATGGTGTCAGCCTAGCTCACAGCAACCTCAGACTCCTGGGCTCAAGCGATCCTGCTGCCTCAGCCTCCCGAGTAGCTGGGACTACAGGCATGCACCACCATGCCCGGCTAATTTTTTCTATATATATTAGTTGGCCAATTAATTTCTTTCTATTTATAGTAGAGATAGGGCCTCGCTCTTGCTCAGGCTGGTTTCGAACTCCTGACCTCGAGCAATCCGCCCGCCTCAGCCTCCCAGAGTGCTAGGATTACAGGCGTGAGCCACCGCGCCCAGCCAACATTTCTTGAAGATTGGTGATAAATGTGGGTTTGTACCTACCATCTAACTGGGCACTTCTTCCTGATTCACTCATCATTTCCATGGCTTTTCTTTCTCCTTTTATTTTTTAAAATATTTATGGTTTTTCTCTCTTTTTTTCCATTTCTTTTCCTGTACAGATTTGTAGCTGCATACTCCTTTGCTATTCTTTTAGTGATTACTCTGGAAATTTTACCTTGCAAACCTAAAAAGTTTAAAGGTAATGATTCTCTTCTCCTGAATAACCCTCCAAACTCGAATGTAACTGAGATCCAGTAGTTGAGTTTGTTCTTTTCTTGTCCACAAAGTAGACATTTTTATTACTGATGATATCAATTTTATGCAGACAATCTTTGTTTGGATTTAACTACATATTTACCAACTTTTTTGGTCAACATTTCTTCTCGTACATCAGACTTACTTTTTGGGATCATTTTCTTTTACTTTCCTTTAGTAAAAGTCTAACAGTGGTAAATTCCCTCCGTTTTGGTCCAGGTGAAGATGACTTTATTTTGTTCTCCTTCTTAAAAGATAATTACACTGAGTATACAAGTCTAGGTTAATAATTATTTTGTCCCAGCACTTTAAATACATTTTCCCATTTCTTACGGATTTTTATTGTGGCTGTTGATTAGTCTTCTGGAAGTTTAAATGTCATTCTTTTGTATCCAACTCTTTCTTTTCTCTGGTCGATTCTAAGGTCTTCTCTTTACTTTCGGTATTGTGCAAGTTTATTACGATGCATCTGGGTGTGAATTCCCATCTCTTGTAAATTCTGAAACGTTCTTAGCCATTATCCTTCCAAACATTACCTGATTGCTGTCTCTACTCTCTCCTTATGGGTCGCAGTTGCCCAGTATACCTGCTCGTCCTTCCCTCCTGCTCTCTTAACTTCTCTGCCCATTTTATGTCTCCTTTTCTCTCTGTGTTGTGTTCTGGGTAATCTCCGCAGATCCATTTTCTAGTTCATTATTATCTCTTCAGCCCGAGCCACTCTGCTACTTACTCTATCTGATGGGATTTTCATATCGCCAATTATAATTTTCATTTATGCAAGTTCTATTTTGGTTTATTTTCAAATTTTCCTGGCCATTTTTGATAGGTTTGTGTTCTGTGCTCTCTTCTCTGTGTGTGAATCCATCCTGCATGTCTTTAAACATTTTATGCATAATGATTTAACTTTCTGTATTTGGTCATTCCAATAGCTGAAGTGTTAAAGGGGCGTGTCTAAGCGTATTGTTTTATTGCCGACTCTCACTCATGGTGGCTTGTTTCCTTGTAGTTGGTGACCACTGACTGCGAGCACACATTTTGTTGAACTTAACCTGTGAGAAGCCTGAGGTGCTGAATTGGGAGCACGTTCCTACCGAGGGTTTGCTTCTGCCAGGAGCCAAGGGCTGCCATGACCCTGGGACTGCTTTAACCATCATAGAGACTCCAGCTCAGTGCAAGAGCTTCAAGCTCAGTTCCCTCACCTTGCCTTTGCCCTGGACTTAAGTTGCCTATCACACTACTTACTTCAACATTCAGCCTGACTTTCCTGCTTACCTGTTAGTTACCACTCCATACTTCAGTTAAATTCCCCATTGTCTTGCCATGTTTTTCTTGGCAGATGACATTTAGTCCTTAGAGATTTCCCTTACTTTCTAGCAATCCCAACAATGCATTAAAAATAATTGTTTTGTTTTGCTTTGCTTTGCTTTTGTAAGCCATGCAGAATCTAGTTGCATTTTAGTGGGAGGGCCTTTTGGAACACTAGTTCACCACCTTGCCCAAAGTAGTAATCCCCGGATGCTATAATGATGCCCATTTTATGGATGAAAAAACTGAGTCTTTAGAAATGTATGGAAATAAATGTCTTGCTCAAGACCACACAGCCAACCAGTGGCAGAGTCAGGACTAGGACTCAGGCTATCTGACTCCAGAGCCTACGCATTTAAGCAGAGGTTTGCTGTTCCCCAAATGAGAAGAAATGTGTTTACAGGCTTGCAGCCTCAGCCAATGGTCTGCACTGAACCCACAAGCTTGTGCTGGGAAAGGAATGAGGGGGGCGCTCAGCCTGCACCTCCCACCCTGGGAAGGAGCCAGCAGGCGCTTCCTGCACTCAGGTTGCCATGACAACCAGTACCCCTGTGATGAGATGCAAAAGCCACAGCAGTGAGTGGAACATTCCTGAATCTGAGTCCTCATTACAGGTGGGTCTCCCGCAGCCTTAGGGATAGTGGGGGCGGGGGGTCAGAAGAAAGAGAATTTGTGTGACAGGGTACCGTTCCAACTATCCCCAATGCCACTTGCTAGCCCTTTTCTCTTTGCCCACATCCCAGTTATGACGGTCCCAGAGTCCCAGGTCCAAGGAAGTCCAGAGAGGCTGGGGACAGCCAGCTGCTAGGTCCCACACAATCCCAGATCCCCTTTCTCATTCAACAACAGTCCCCTGTTACCTCCTCTGGCCAGGTCCTCAGGGTCCTCTGACAGATGAGGGTCCCTGCCCTTGGTGAGTGACCCATCTAGTGTGAGACCCACACAGGTTCTAACAGCCAGTTACAACCAGGGCACAAAGGAGCACAGAAGCCATGAGAGCACAAAAGAGAAAGTGCTCCCAACAAGGCTTCCCAGGGCATGGATATTTGAGCCTGGACTCAAAGGGTGAGAAGAAATCGGCCTGGTAGAGAAGGAGGGAAAAGCATTCCAGGCAGAGGGAACTCCAATGCAGTTAGCTCAGAGGCATGAAAGAACATGGTCACTTTGGTAGAATAAGGCGAGGGAAGCAGGAAAGTTGGCTACACAGGGGAGCCAGGCCAGAGCTTGAAGGGCCTTTGACAAGATGCTGTGAACTTGGGCTTTGTCCTGGCAGTAGTGGGCAGCTCCTAAATAGTTTTACAGGGGTGTGACACAGCTCTAGTGTCGTCAGAGCATTGAGGATGGAGATGGGCTCATTGCAATAATGTAGAGGAATGACCATGGTAACCAGGACAGTGACGATGATGGCCGGGATAAGAGAGAAGGGACGGATTTGGGGGATGTTTAGATGGGCAAGTGGATGGTGCTTGGTGGGAGATTGGAGTGAAAGAGATGGGAGCATCGACCTGAGGGAGCACAGGAGCAGGGTGGGGACTGGAGAGGGGCCCTGTGGCAGGCCCCTGCTGGGTCATGTGGCAGTGACCAGTTTTCTTCATACAGATGCTGGGGCTGGAGCTCCTTGGAGTGTGATATCCAGGACATTTGCTCTCCAGGTCAATAGAGAAAAAGAATGTTCCAGAGCCTTCTTCAGCTGGAGGCTTCTAGCAGTTTCTAACCACCAAGTGAGCAGTTCCAGCTGCAGTCTCGCCCCACCCCCGCACAGCACCAGCCCTGGTGTCCCACAGCCTCCCCAGGGGGCACCCTGGCAGCTGCTGTCTCCCACTTCTGGGCCACGGGCCTCCTCATCTTCCAGGCCAGTGGGGCCAAATTTCTGTTCTGTATCTTGTTTCCTTGTTCTGGTTACGTGCATGTCACCAAGTTATTTCCACGGCTGCTTGGCTCTGCAGCCTGGGGCTGAATTAATAAGAAACTGTAGAGGAGGCCAGGCGCGGTGGCTCACGCCTGTAATCCTAGCTCTCTGGGAGGCCGAGGTGGGCGGATCATTTGAGCTCAGGAGTTCGAGACCAGCCTGAGCAAGAGCGAGACCCCATCTCTACTATAAATAGAAAGAAATTAATTGGCCAACTAATATATATAGAAAAAATTAGCCGGGCATGGTGGCGTATGCCTGTAGCCCCAGCTACTTGGGAGGCTGAGGCAGCAGGATTGCTTGAGCCCAGGAGTTTGAGGTTGCTGTGAGCTAGGCTGACGCCATGGCACTCACTCTAGCCTGGGCAATAAAGTGAGACTCTGTCTCAAAATAAAAAAAAAAAAAAAAAAGAAACTGTAGAGGAATCAAGTTGGTGATTGCAAACCTAAGACAGGTGGCTCGGGAGTCAGACTAAACCGCGCTCAAATGCTGAATCCTGACTCCACCTAAGCCGAGGCCGCTGTCCTTGGGCAGTGCCTCCCACCACACCCCAGCCCTCTGCTGCCCACGCCCGCTCCTCCCTCAGCCGCCGCTGCTGCTGTCGCCTCTCCTGTTCATGCCACTTCCTCTCCCTCACTGCGCCCTTCTGGACACAGTCCTCTCCCGCCCACACCTAGGGCAGGTCACCCTCTGTCTCCAGATTGACACTCGCAAGGACAGAGATGTTGCCTGGCCAGGCTGCCCGGCTGGCCCGCTATACTTGGCCCTGACTCAGGACGTGGGGACACCACCGTGCCCCCGGGAAAGCTGCGGGTTGGTGGCAACTGGGGCTTCCAGGCTGGCCTCCATTTCTGCCCCTCTTAGTCCCTCTTCCACCAGCACCGCCTCTGCCCGGACCGCCCGAGAGAGGTGTGGCCCGCGACCCAGCGGGAAAGGGGCGGGGCGGGGCCCGCGATCCGAGGCAAGCCCCGCCCCTTGGGCCCCGACAGCCCAGACCGGTCCAGAAGGCCGGGGGCAATCAGAGGGGTCGCGGGCTGTGCGCCCCGCAGAGTCCGGGCGGCCCGGGCCTGACCCGCGCCCCGTCTGCTGGGGCCACCTTGGGCCGGGGGAGGCCCCCAGACCCGGCACCCGCTTCCTCCCCGGGGCGGGGCCCGGCGGCCACGGGCCAAGCGCCGTAAAATTTAAAGAGGTGAGAGAGACACTTCGCAGAAACCTCAGCAGCGCGGGGAAATGAAATAAGGCCTCCCCCCCGGCGGCCGCCCCCGTCCGCGCCGCGGGCCCGGGTCACCCCGGAGGGTCCAGGTGCGGTCCCTGCGCCCGCAGCCCGCTCCCCGGGCGAGGCAGAGCCACGATGCCTGCCCGCCCTGCCCCGGCGAGGACAGCGCGGAAGCACCCGGGGACCTGGACCCCGCGAACGGCCAGAAGCCCCATGCTGGGCTGAGGTGGCCCTAGGCTGAGGTGGCTCTCCCCGTCCAGGCAGAGGGCGTCCCTTCCCCCATGTGGAAAAGCAGACCCAGAACCCCCCACACACACACACTTGTCCCCATGCCTTTCTCGGGTGTCCCACGGTGGGTCGGGTTCCCCCTTCCTCCCTGCGCCGCCTGAGCTCCCCCTGCCCGGCGCAGCCCCCGTCGCTCCCCCCATGATGGATGGAGCCTTCAGGGAGCCGGCGCGGGCGGCTCGGCTCAGGCGGAAATGAAGAGGATAAGATCTGCGAGCCGAGCCGCAGTGACACTGTGATATCCGCCCGGCTCGCTGCGCTCCGGGTGATGGATGGGGCGGAGCTCCCCGCCCCCCACCCCGGAACCCGGCGCCCCACCCGCGAAACCCCGCCTGCGGCCACACACGCGGCCACCTGCCACCCCCTGCTCCCCCCACCCCGTGCACACACTGCGCCCCCAGGCATCTGGCGGTGCCCCGCGCATGTAGGGACTGTCCCCTGGCATTCCCACGAACCACATTGTCCTGAGCGCAAAGCACACCTGACGCCTTTGCCCATCACACTGCCTCTTCCCTGCTCACTATACACACGTGCAGGCAGGCTGCACCCCCTCCCCTACACGTGCGCCTTCCTGAGCCTCAGGGGCCACCCAGGAAGAGGGTGTGGCCCCTGTGAGACCCAGCCCTGGGCTGCTACTTGTGCTCATCACCTCGTCTGGCCGCGAGCGCTCGGGCCAGGCCTGGTATGGACAGGGGCAGCTGCAGCGGCTCCAGTAAGATCCAAATAGGCCTGGTATCAGTGTTGCCGTGGTTACCATCTTCCTAGCACTATCTCTCAGCGACTTCATCGTTACTATGGTTACAGACACCGCATCCCCATCTCCTGTATTGCTACCATTTGATTCCCATCGCCATTTCCATTCATTCATTCACTCCCCCCCCTCAATTTATTCATCAGCTGGGGGCACAGATGAGCAAGTTGGGCACACCTTTGGGAGCACAGGGCTGGATGAGGGGACAGAGAGATGAGCAACCAAGAGCTCTACTTTCTGCAGAGCCCTGAGCAGCAAACCGGCCTGCCACATAGACTGGTAGAAAGTAATCAGGCCACCGCAGGCAGGGAGGACCACAGGAAGAGGAAAGGCCCGAAGCCATCATAGCTTGTCACCACCATACGGTGCTCCCTGTGCTTGGAGAAGAGCACATTCTTCACAGTGTCATGGCAGTCAGTAAGGAGAGGAGGCCGGTTTGGGCCACATTGTCAAGGGTTTATAATGACCCAAGGTTCCCCATGGCACAGAGCCAGGCTTGGGGGGTCTGACAGACCTGGGTTTGAATCTTTGCTGTCCCCTAGCTTAGGGACTTTGGGCACAGACTCTGGCACTTTGGAATTGCTCTGAAAGTTATTGTTTTTATTATTGTCATTTTTAATCATGCGAAGGAGCTTTGGAGAGTCACCGACGTTAACACTTTCAGCCCCTAGGGGAGCACACAATTCCGTCTTCCCTAACCTACCTCCTAAGGCCACATCCCGAGGAGCCAAGATGGGGGGTTGAGGCCAAGGTTATTACTGGAAGATGGAGTCTGGAAGTGGTGCTTTGCTAGAACCAGTCCATCTGTGTTTGTCCTCTCCTTTGTCTCTGTGTAGCTGGTGGCTAGAGGACCACAGGTTCTCTCTCATGGAGAAAGAATTCCTGGCCTGCATGTGCCAGTTGAGAAAAAGCTTGGACTCACTCACCTGGGCCAGAGATTCACTGTATAAGAAATCCTGGTATACAGCAGGTGTCACAGAGACTGGCAGGTTCTTCACTACACCTATTTCGTCTCAGGACCACAGCAGGGCTCCATCCACAGCCTCCCTTGTAAGTAGGTATGGCCACATAGGTGAGTTCTGACCAATGATATGAATGGAAACAGTGTACACCATTTCTAGGCATTGCTTGTAAAACCTCCCATGCATGACCCTTCATTCTCTCTCCCCTCCTCAACCTTGGTGCAAACAATCATGGTGATCTTGAATGTTGGGAGCCAAAGTGGAAGAAGCCTGGGTCTCCAAATTGCTACTTAAAGAGAGCTGCCCACTGAATGGGAACATCCAATTTGGATTTTACACCAGCCAGAAATAAACTTTTACTATGTTTGAGACTTAAACATGTTGAGGTTTGTTTATTCCGGCGGCTAGTGTTACCCTAATACAGTATGGCTAAGTCTATCCTTTCCATCCCACCTTCCCCCCTGTTCCTCCTCTTGGCTATTCTTGGCTCTTATCCTCATAGGAATTTTAAGATCAGTTGGCTGAGTTCCTTTTTTAAATTATAATTATTATTAGACAGGGTTTCTCTCTGTTGCCCAGGGGGTAAAATGGAGTGGTGTGATCATAGCTCACTGCAGCCTGAGACTTCTGGGCTCAAGTGATCTTCCCACCTCAGCATCCCGAGTAGCTGGGACTGTAAGTGTGCACCTCCACACCTGGCTAATTTTTCTATTTTTTGTAGAGACAATGTCTTGCTATTGTCCAGGCTGGGTCTCAAACTCTTGGTCTCAAGCAATCCTGCTTCAACCTCCCAAAGTGCTAGAATTACAGGTGGGAGATTCCTTTAAAAAATACTTGCTATGTCTTTGGGTAGAATTCCATTTTATTGCTATATTAATTTGTGGAGACTTACTATCTTTACAATAGTAAGTCTTTCCACTTAAAAAACATCGTCCATTTATATTATATTTATTAGATGTTATCAGGTCTTATTTGATTAGATATTATTAGATCAATAAAGATTCATAATTTATTTTATACTTAGGTTTTGTGTATCTTCTGTTATGTTTAGTTATAGTTGTTGATTTTGTTGCCATTGTTAACTAAATCTTTTTCTTTTTTACATTGTATGTCCTAAGTTTGAATATTTATCTTGTATCTGGCAGCTTTGCTAAATTCTCTTCTTAGTTCTAATAATATATATAGTTTTCTGGATTTTCAGTGTAGGAAATCATATCAAAGGCACCTCCAGGTGCTATTCCTTCTGCCCGGAATTGCTTGTACACCAGCTTTCTTTTGGTTAGTATCTATTTATTATTTATCTTTTTCCATACATTTACTACAACCTATCTCATTCTTTTAGATGTATGTCTTGTAAAGAGCATGTATAGCAGAATTTTTTAACCAGTCTGAAAATCTCTGCTTTTTAAAGGGTAGATTTAATTTGTTTACATTTACTGTGACTATTATTTTATTTGGATTATTTATAACATCTTATTTCGTGTCTGTGTGGGCCTCTTTGCTGTGCTTTTCTTTGCTCCTTATTTTCTTCTTTCTTGCCTTTCATTGAATTAATAATTTCCCCTTTTCCTCTCCATTGGTTAATAAGTTACATATTCTATTTGTATCATTTGAGTAGTTGTCCTTCAATTTTAACATAAATAATTACTACAACAAAGTCAAGAGTTAAAATCAATATCTCCATGATTCTCCATAATAATATAAGAACTAAGGTATTTATTTAACTCATGTATCAGCCCCATCATCTATATTTTTATTGTCTAGCATTTAGTGTCACCCTATTTTTAACTCTCCCATTAGTAAGTTAGTTATGTTTTATAGCTAAGGCTTACCACATTTTGTCAACTCTAAGATGTCAACAATTGTAAGAAACACTATTATTTTAAGTACCTCTAAGAAAGAAACCAGTGACATCAGCAAAAATGGCAAAGTAAGTTCCTCTGAAAATTCCTTTTTTCATAAAAGCATTGAAAACACAAGCAAAAATTGTCAGAAACAACATTTTCAGAACTCTGGAAATTAACCACAAAGGCTTGCAGCAATCTGGGGAGTGTTTATTTTAAAAAAAAGGGGGGGGGGAATAAATCTCAGTAAGAACAGCGAGGTTTGTGGCATTTCAACTTTCCTTGTTCCCCTATCTACCTCCTCTGCTCCAAAGTAGCCTGGCAGCCACCAGAAGGGGCAGAGTGGGTTTTAGGACCTTGAAAGCTCCATTCCCAGAGAATTGTCATTATTTGACCTGCCCCATGGTTTTCTAGAAAATCCCACTTACAGTTGACCCTGTAATCTTAGCACTCTGGGAGTCCAAGGCGGGTGGATTGTTCGAGGTCAGGAGTTTGAAATCAGCCTAAGCAAAAGCAAGACCCCATCTCTACTATAAATAGAAAGAAATTAATTGGCCAACTAATATATATAGAAAAAATTAGCCGGGCATGGTGGCGCATGCCTGTAGTCCCAGCTACTTGGGAGGCTGAGGCAGCAGGATTGCTTGAGCCCAGGAGTTTGAGGTTGCTGTGAGCTAGGCTGACGCCATGGCACTCACTCTAGCCTGGGCAACAAAAAAGCTCTTTATTTGACCTGACTCGGAGCTCACCTGGTGCAAACAACCTATCTCCAGGGGCATAGATCAAAGAAATGAGAGGCAATTGTTGAACATTGGATGCCCAAGCCTGCAATAAGAGTTGGGGTAAGCAAGACGCTGAACAAAAAGCTTAAAAGGAAAATCCAAGGAATGAGATAACTATAGGGGGCCTTTGTAAAGCTCTGACATATTCCAGGAAATCCAGAAGGCCACACACTTGTGTAGGGCTGTGCAGACGCTCAGGAAAGATGTGAGGAGGCTCCATGCAAGCAGGAAGTGAAGGTTAAGGTAGAGTTGTACCGTGTCTGTCTGAGAGTTGAAGGCATGCCCCAAACACACACAGACACAAACACGGCCACCTCAGAAATGCTTGGAAACTTATTGGTTCCAGGCCTTTAAGGAAATTTCTGTTCAGTTATTAGCTGACCACTAAGCCAATCAAGCAGAGATTTCAGTAGCCACACACAACAAAGAATATAGACTTCACAGAATTAGGTCATAAAAATCACTAAACAAATGACAAAAAGCTACCACAACAACAAACCCTGGGGAGGAGGGAGAGGGATTGAACTTCCAGAGTTGCCACATTAAATTATTTGAAATGTCTAATTTTCAACACAAAATTGGGACATGAAAAGAAACAAGAAAATACAGCCCGCAAGCAGGAAAACAAAATAGCCAATTAACTGTCCCTGTGGAAATGCAGACACCGAACTTGTGAGACAGAGACTTTAATTCAGCTATTTTATGTGTGTTCAAAGAATTAAAAGAAACCACATCTAAAAAACTCAGTAGAATTATGTAAAATAACTGAAGTAAAAAATAACTAAAGTAAAATTATGTAAAATAACTTTATGTATATAAAATTATGTAAAATAACTGAAGTAAAAATTCAATCAGAGGAGGAGATTTGAACAAGTGGAAGAAAGAATCAACAAACTCGAATATAGGTCAAGTTCCCCAGTATGGGAAACAGAATGAAAAAAGAATGAAGAAAAACAAACAAAGCCCTCAGAGACCTCTGGAACGTCAAGTATACCAACATATGGAAAAGGGGAGTTCTAGAAGGAAAGGAGAGAGAAAGAGGCAGAAAGAATATCTGAAGAAGTAATAGCCCCAAAATTCCCAAATTCGATGAGAAACAGAAACTCAATGAACTCCAAGTCAGATAAAATCAAAGAGATCCAATCTAGACATAGCATAAACTGTTGAAAGTGTATGAACTATTGAAAGAAAGAATGAATCTTTCTTGATGAAAGAATCTATGACAAAGAAAGAATCTTGAAAATATCATAAGTAAGTGACTCATTACACACAGAGGAGCCTCAATAAGCTTAACAGCTGATTTCTCATCGGGAACCATGAGGGCCAGGAGGCAGTGGGATGACACATCAAAGTACTAAAAGAAAAAAAACCAAGAATTCTATATCTAGCAAAACTGTTCTTCAAATGTGAAGGGTAGTTCCCACAGTAACATTCCCACATAAAGAAAAAAAAGAACAGAGAATTCCTCACTAGCAAATCCACCCTAGCCCAACAAGAAATAACTAAAGAGAGTCCTTCCAATGAAAGGCCTGAAATTAAAGGACAATAAACAGTTATTCCAATCCAAATGACTAAATAAAAATCACTGGTAAAGGTAACAACATAGTTAAATGTAAAAAAGAACACAAATGTATTTTTTGTTTGTAACTTCTTTCTTCTATATGATTTAAAAGACAGCTGACTAAAGCAATAATTATAAATCTGTGCTGATGAACATTCAATGTATAAAAATATAATCTGTATTAAAATAACAGCACAAAAAAGGCAGAGAGATATATAGGAGATATATAGATATATAGGAGTAAAATTTTTGTATACTATTGTAATTAAATTGGTATTAATATGAACTAGATTGTTATAAGTAAGATGTTAATTCTATCCATAGGACAACCACCCAGAAAATAACTCAAATAAGTACAATTTTTAAAATGAAGGGAATGAAAATAGTACCTTAGAAAAAACATGTTTAACACAAAAGAAGGCAGTAATAGAGAAACAAAAAATGTTGTAGGGCATATAGGAAACAAATAGCAAAATTGCAGACATACATACTACCTTATCAGTAATTCCATTAAATATAAGTGGGTTGAATACTCCAAGTAAAAGGCAGAGATTAGGAGAATGGGTTTTCTTTAAAAACGTGATCCAGCCAGGCACAGTGGCTCACGCCTGTAATCCTAGCACTCTGAGAGGCCAAGGTGGGAGGATCTCTTGAACTCAGAAGTTTGAGACCAGCCTGAGCAACAGCGAGATCCTGTCACTACTAAATATAGAAAAAATTAGCCAAGCATGGTGGCGAACACCTGTCGTCTCAGCTACTTGGGAGGTTGAGGCAGGAGGATCGCTTGAGCCCAGGAGTTTGAGGTTGCTATGAGCTAGGCTAACACCATGGCACTCTAGCCTGGGCAATAGAGTGAGACTCTGTCTCAAAAAATAAATAAATTTAAAAATGAATGGATAAATAAATAAATAAAAACATGACCTAAATATATACTACCTATAGGAGACAAACTTTAGATTCATATATACTAATACAAATAGGTTGAAAGTAAAAGGATGAAAAAAGATATACCAAACAGTAACCAAAGGAGAACTGCACTGGCTGTTCTAATATTAAAAAAAATAGACTTTAATACAAAAATTGTTGCTAAAGACACAGAAGAACATCTTGTAATAATGAAAGGGCAATCTAAGGACATTTAATAATCATAAATATATATGAACTGAATAACAGAGTTCTGAAATACATGAAACAAAAACTGACAGAATCGAAAGGAGAAATAGACAATCCAACAATCACATTTGGAGATTTTATACCGCTTTCAATCATGGTTAGAATATCTACACAGAAGATCAACAAAGAAATAGAAGACTTGAAAAACACTATCTACCACCTAGACCTAACAGACATCAGTAGAACCCTTCATCCAACAATAGCAGAATATACATTTTCTCAAATGCACGTGGAATGTTCTCTAGGGTAGAACATATGTCAGGCCAGCAGACGAGTCTCAATAAATTAAAAATATTGGAATCCTACAAAGTATCTTCTCTAGCCACAATGGAATGAAATTAGAAATCAATAACAGAAGGAAATTTGGGAAATTTACAAATATGTGAAAATTCAACCACACAAACCTAAATCACCAATGGATCAAAGAAGAAATCAAAAGGAAATTAGGAAATACTTGAAGATGAATTAAAACAAAAACATAGCATAAAAAACCTAGCAAAAACAGAGCTAGGAGGGAAGTGCTCATTCATGGCTGTGATATTCCAAGCGGCATTGCTCTGATCAGCATGCTCGCTCACCGCTTGACAACAAGTGAGTAAGTGGGGCCGGCAGGAGGCTCCTGGAACTCACTGGTCTTATCAGGTTCCCCATTACCCTGCAGCAATTGGCCTGATGAAACAATGAAAGGGCCTGAAGACTCGATTATGACACCAGATGTCTGGCAACACTGTGTAGAGTTAAGGCAGAACATTCCAGGATGTGGTGTAACACATGTTCCGAATCACCGTGACCAATATATGGAATCATTTATTCCGTAAGCAGGATTCAAGGTCCTGGAATCAACAGGTGGGAATGAAGGTGGCTCCTCTCACTGTTATCCCAATGGTCCGCTAGCGAAATATCCGTTTCTTATCCCTGACACTTTGGACTCTGCCAGTTCACTGATTAGTGGAGTCTGGGCTTGTGCTAGTCTCACTGTGGTTAAACATGGCCAGAGGGCCCCCCCTCCACAGGAATCAAGGGACAATTCTCAGAGCAGAGGGCTGGTTCATTGCCCTCACCCAGGATTGCGTAAAACAGGGAACTTTGGAGAGATGCTTCTTGCTAATGTGGGGTGCCCTGATCACAAGAGAAAGTAGAGGCTGTGTCGGTAGAAGGAGCCCACACGCTACTCTTGGGTGCCAGGGTGGCAGGAACCAGCAGGAAAGTGGAAATCCCTGTCCCGTGTGCCAGGCACCTGGGGATTCAGAACCAACACCATTTCCGCCCTCGGGGAGCTTACAGATCAGAAGGATTTAGACACCTGGGGTCTGGCCCCAAGGGGGAAGGGATCAGAAAGACACGGAGCCTGGTGGTGCCCGGGCCGGAGCCAGCCTTTCTCCCCAACAGGCCCAGCGACCACCGGTGGCGAGCTCATCCCTGAGGCCACCTGGGCATCACGCACCGCCACCTGAGAAGCTCCGCAGCTACCCAGGAAAGATTCCCTGAGCGCCTGCTGCCACACCAAGAGATGGTTCTTTGTTCTTTTGTGCGCCAGTCAGGTGTCCATGAGGGGACACAGGAGAGCTCGGGAAAACAAAGCTCACCGTCCCATCGTCACAGGTGCTGAGGGGACAGAATCTCTGCAGAGGCCCCAGGGTTGGGCGCCTGTATCGGGCTCAGCGTGAGGTGCACAAGGACAGGTGCAGGGGACCTCGCTGGTGCGTTTGAAGGTTACTAGGTCACGGTCAGGGGAGGGCGGGGCCCACCTCGTCATGCTGGTGCACCTGGTCACTGGGCGAGCGAGGTGCTCACAGACCATTTGTGGGGATGTTAAGGAAACAAGGGGAAAAAAGGAAAAAGTAATAAAAAGGTTTGAAAACACAGTGCAGAGATGGAGAAAATGCCATGCAGAATGTTCTAGAGAGGGAGCGGCAGGAAGGAACCCAGTCGGCACAGGGCTTTGAACTCAGGGAAACCTCCCCGGGGGCTTCTTTTCCCCTCTCTCCCTCCTTTCCTCCACTTCTCTTTCCTTCCTTCCTTCCTCCCTGCTCCCCTCCCCAGGAGGGACGAGGAAGCTGGGGCAGTCTGCAGCTCAGTGGTTAGCCGTTATATATTACTGGTCACATATTTTACACTCAGCGGCATGAAGAAAGGGCATAAAACTGCAATTAAATGTCTGAACTGTTGCTATTTTGGAAATTAAAACAGCCTACATTATCCTCGGTGCAACTCCGATTACTGACTCAGGGCCGAGGAGCAGTTATTCCCACCACTTTAACCGACTTCTTTCCCATAAAAACCCGTTGTTAATGGGTCCCCGGGGACCTCTGAAAATAACAAGATCTGTAACAAAGAAATTAATAACATGCAGAGCAGGCCACAGCTAAAAAGCTTTTTAGAATACATTAATGGTTCTGTTCTGAATGAGGAATACGCACCCAAGTTCCTCCTGCGTGTGATTTCTGCTTGGAGGGGGGTTCTTGGCTGCAGGAGGGTCTTCCCGAGGTGGGGGGCAGTCGGCCACCCCCGGGTGCCAGTCTCCTGTGGATGTGCAGAGCCTCTGTCCTCTGCTCCTCCCACCCCTCACCTACAAGCATCTCCCTCTTCCTCCCCTCGCTGCTCTCTGCTCCATCTGTTCCCTCTTTCTCGTTACCACTTTCTCCTTCTTCCTCTCCTTTGTCCTTCTCCCTCCCCACGCCAGCCTGCCTCTCTTTCTCTCTCTCTCCCCCTCTCTCTCCTCTTTTTTCCTGTGGCAGTCTGTCTCTGTCTCTGTGTCTCAGCCCTTCTCTCTCTCTCTTGCCACCTCTGTTTCTCTTTCTCATTGTCTTTCTCCATCACACCATTTTCTGTTTTCTCTCTCATCATTTCACATTCTATCCCTTCCCCCATTCCTCTGTCTTCACTTACATGCTTCTCTGACGTTCTACATTTCTGTCTCTCTCTGCACATACACATATGTATGTAAGTGTATGTGTAAGTTTATATGTGCACATGTGTCCCACGCATACAACATACGATCTTTCTCCTTCTACTTCTTGGTCTCCCTCCTGTTTCTTCTCTGTCTGTCTGTCTCCGTCTCCCCCTGGCTTTTCTGCCTCCCTCTCATGTCTCCCCAGTTCTGGAAGCTCAAAACTCAGCCCTTCTCTGTGTGAATCCAAAGCTCCCTGCCCTTTAGTTCATCTAAGGCCAAGTCGAGATCGTCCTAAAGACCTGATTTGGAAATAGAGCGGCCACTAAGAAAGTGCAGCTGCCTAGAAAGTTCCTCTGAAATTTGGAGTCCCCACTCCACGCGGGGGCTGGAAGGTTTGGGGGGCATGTGACAGCTGCAAGAGGGCAGGGGTCATTCTCCACGTCTTGCCCTCCACCAGTGTTTTGAACAAGAGCTCTGGAATCACACCAGGCTCCAACTCTGTGTCCTTCCTCACTTCCCCACTGGCTGTGTGACTTTGAGCAAATCGCTGAAACTCTCTGAGTCTTTCTTCACCTGTAAAATGGGGATAAGAATAGGGAGGTAAATCATTTCGTGCACATTTTTGCAATCTAACGTGGCATGGTGAGTGGAAAACAGAAAATAAGATGGCAAGGGCCATGGCAGCTCCTCCCATCAAGCCGTGGAGCCCATTTCCCCAAACCTTGAATCTGTGCTGGCCTTGTGACTTGCTGTGACCAACAGACAGTGGAGTGGCGTGTTCCCAGCCTGGCGCGTGCTCCTGGGACTCCTGCCATTGTCTTGAGAACAAGCCCCCAGCTAGCCTGCTGGAGGGTGAGCGGCTATATGGGCAGAGACAAACTGTCCCGGCTGAGCCACCTTAGGCCCCCAGCCAACAAGTCAGCTGGCTGCAGGCGTGTGACTGGGCCCAACCCAGATCAGCAGAACCACCCCGCTGAGCCCAGCCCAAACTGCTGTCCCATGGAATCATGAGCCAGATAAATTGATGTCCTTAATTATATTTTTACCATCTTAACACTTTTTCATATATAGTTCAGTAGTGCTAAATATATTCACATTGTTGAACAGATCTCCAGAACTTTTTTACCTTGCAAAATTGAAATTCTGTCCTCATTGAACAGCTCCCAATTTCCCCCTCCCCCACCCCCTGGCAATCACCACTCTACTTTCTCTGTCTATGAATTTGACTACCCTGGGTCCCTCATACAAGTGGAATCGTACAATATTTGTCTTGTTGTGACTGGCTTCTTTCACTTAGCAAATGTTCTCAAGGTTCATCCATATTTTGATGTCATTTTAGGTCACTAAATTTGGAAGTAGTTTGTTACTCAACAAAAAGATAAACATGCCTTCATCAACATTCCCCCCATATCTTTCTCTTCTGTTGACTGATCAAAAAAAATATTTTTGTTTTAGAGACTGGGTCTCACTCCGTCACCCAGGCAGGAGTATAGTGGTGCAGTCATAGCTCACTGCAACCTCCATCTCCTGGGTTCAAGTGATCCTCCCATCTCAGCCTCCTGAGTAGCTAGGACTACAAGTGCACATAACCACACCTCGCTAATTTTTTTAAAAAAAATATTTTGTAGAGATGGGGTTTCATTATGTTGCCCAGGCTGGTCTCAGACTCTTGGCCTTAAGCAATCCTCCCACCTCCGCCTCCCAGAGTGCTGAGATTTTAGGCGTGAGCCACCGCATGCAGCCCCCAAATTCTTTTTACTTTGTCCTCTACAAGTTTGAAAGTCATACATTCTATATCTGTTCTTTCAATGGTTACCCTTAAATTTTTTTAGCCTTAGATTTTTGATACCCATTATTAAAAATATGTTTTCCATGCATTGCTCAAAGTTAATCGGATCTATGTAATTCATCTTTTGAAAAAACAAGAAATTTGATATTTTTCTGATTCTCTCCTTTACACACACACACACACACACACACACACACACACTTTCAGGTTTGAATTGTGATTCCAGCTTGTTATTTAAATGATTTTTTTACTATCGCTAGTTGTTAAAAATTGTCAACATGTGTTAGAATTTTGTTGCCTCTCCCTTGCTTCATATAGCCTGCTCTTTCCCTCTGGCTTTATTTTTCTTCTTTCTGGAATTCATTTTTTATTAGTTCTAAGTGGGCCTGTGAGTGGCACACTTTCTTGGATATCTGATGTGCTTTTATTTCACCCTGAAATTTGAATGATGATACAGAATCCTTTCCCACCGGCACCTTAAAGACATCACCACACTTTGTCTTGCATCCAGTGTAGCTGATGAGAAGTGTGATGCCCATTCGATTCTCATTCCTTTGTAGGCAATTTATTTCTTTTGGGGGGAATGGTCACTTTTAGGATTTCCACAACTCTAGTAGATAGATGGCTGCATTTTTGAATCTAGCCTTTCATGTCTCTTAATTTTTCATTCATACTTCTCTTTTTTTGTGTGTGCTTTGTTCTGGAAAATTATTTCAGCTTAATCTTCCAGCTCGTTAATTTACTCTTCAGCAAACATTCTTTTTAAAAATTCAACAATTACCTATTTTTTATTTACAAGCTCTCTAATTGATTCTTTTCCATAAATGCCTATTTGCATCTTCAAACTTCCTAGTATTGTCCCATAAATGGGGGGTTCCCTCCTTTACCTCTGTGATCATGAACATCCTTAATTTGATGTCCTTTTCTGATTGCTCACACATCTGTTTCCTTGGGTGACATTCCTCAACTGTTGAGTTCACTGATGCTCTTCTGTAGTGCTGGCATCCTGTGTGCTGGGTGATCCTTATCACCTTGGGGGAGAGTCCCCAACATAGACCATGGCATGAGAGCCACCTTGCTGTGGTTTCCAACTGCTTCCTCCTTTTCGGGAAGGATTCCTCTCTATTTCTATTGCTTGGAACATTCTCTTCCTTGCTTTCAAGTACACTTTTATTTTAATTAACATACTTCATAAATCTTTTTCTAGCCTTTCTAGGGTTTAATAAAAAAATGGCAAGATTTTAGCGCTCGCTTAGTCTCTGCTAGGAAAACAGATTTCCTGGCCCACTGGAAATTGAGCTTTCGGCAAAGTGTGACCCCAGCACTTGTGAGGGACCTTTGGGAGTCTCTGGTGCATGGGTCCCCACCAAACCTTCACTAATCAGCACCAGGAGTCCAGAAAGGACCAGCCACAGCCTGGTACCATCAAGAGGACCCCAAGGAACACCAGCAGGAGGGGAAAGTGTCCCTGAGCAGCTACTCTTCTCCTCCTCCTATTCTTCTTGTTTCTGTTATTCTTTTTCCTCCCTTCTCCCTCACCCCTGGCCATCCTTTAGCTTCAGGGCTCAGGCTGACATTGCACAAAATAGCTGCCCTCACAGAGATCCCATGCGTGGGAAGGGGGCGCTGCCCAGAAAAGGAAGTCCTCGGGACATACCTTCTCCTGCCCTTCTAAATCTGGATTTTGTTCTAATTAATTTATTTTTAACTGTGGTAAGATAACATAAAATTTACCATCTTAGCCATTTTAAATGTATAGTTTAGTGACATTAAGTATATTCACATTGTCATACAACCATCGCCACTGTCTCTCTACAGAATGTGTTTCATCTTGCAAAACTGAAACTGCACCATGAAATGCTCACTTTCCATCCCCTCCAATCCTCCGGCAACTCCATTCTGTTTTATCTACGGATCTGACTTCTCTAAGTACCTCATGTAAGCGGAATCACACAATATTTATCCATTTGTGACTGATCTATTTCTCTTAACATAATGTCCTCAAGGTTCACCCATGCTGTGGCATGTGTCAGAATCGCCTTCCTTCGCATTGTGGGGATATACCACGTTTTGTATTTGTCGATGGTATTTGGTTTATCTCTCCCTTTTGGCTATTGTGAAAAATGCTGCCATGAAGATGGGTGTACAAATGTCTCTGCAGGTCCCTGTTCCCAGTGCATTTGGGTATATAACCCCAGGAGCAGAATTACGTAGCCATGTGGTAATTCTATCCTCAATTTTTTGTGGAACCACACACTGTTTTACATAGTGGCTGCACCATTTTACATCCCACCAACTATAATCCTTGTGCACTGAATGTACGTAACGCCACTGAACCATATACTTACAGATGGTTAAGATGATGACGTTTATATTATGTGTGTTTTCCCCAAAATTTCTGCATGTACTCACCAACACTTGTTATTTTCTGGGTTTTTTTGGTAGTAGCCCTCCTAATGGGTGTGAGGTGGCAGGTCTGGATTTTTTTGGACACATAATCATTGTACACATGTATGGGGTCCATGTGATATTTTGATACATGCATAGAATGTGTGATGATCAAATCAGGATATGTGGGATGCTCATCACCTCAAACATTAACCGTTTCTTTGTGTTGGGAAAATAGAATCAACCTAAGGGTCCATCCATGGATAGACGGATTGTCACTGGGATGGGCGCCCAGCCATGCCCTCTGACGGGGTGAGGCTGGGTGTCGCAGAGGCTGTGATGAGGGTAGGAGTTCCACCACAGGACCAAGGCGTTCACGCAGCTCCCGGCAGCTTTGCCTGCTGATGGCTCACAAATAAACTCCTCCTGCCCTGGGCCGGAGGGGCCTGCCTCCCCCAGGGTCACACTCCTTTCCGCAGGATGCCGCACCTCCAACGTGGTCAGTGTGGGAGTAACAGGCCCAGCCTCCCTGCCTCCACTCCGAGCCGTTCTGAAGGGCCATCCCAGCTCCAAAGCCCCTGGTGCCATCAGCTGAGGTCTCAGCTGCAGAGGGTAGTTCGCCTTCACCCTCTGCCCAATCCTGCTTCCCTCGCTCCTGTTCTTGGGAGCAGGAAGGACCAGATAAAGGCAGGCCTCAATCTCCCCAAGTGGTTCTGGCACAAATCTCAGTGTGAGGGGCGCTGCACTCCACGCTGGAGCAGTGTTGTCAGACCTGTGGCGCCCCGGCCAGGGGTGACGGCAGCTGCAGCAGCACCTGAGGCAGCCAGCCTCACACCTCTGGGCGTTGGGGTCCCTGTCAAGACAGTCCCTGCCTCAGCAGACACTCCTGCCACAACCTGGGAGGTGCTGGCTGACTCCCGTCTACACTGCAGTTCTCGGGGGGCCTGCACCTCCACCCTGGCCGCCGGGAGCTTCCAGGGACAAAAGTTCCTCACCCAGACACGGATCTGCCGTGTGGCACCCACGAGCCGCCCACCACACACTCACACTGACCACAGACATAAAGCAGGGAGTGCCGTTCACGGAACAGTCGTAGGAAGTCATAAAATACCAACAGGCACTTGTGAAAAATTCCCCCGAGAGGAGTGCCCATCCCACTCTGGCAAACTCCTCCTCATCCTTCTTGGTCCAGCTCAAGGGACCCCCTTCCTGAAGCCAGTCCCCACATCCCTCTCCACCCCCCACGCGGTGGAAGCCCCTCCCCTTTCGCGCCCCCACCCAGCCCCGAGCCCCTCCACGCGTGTGAGTCATCCCCCCTCCACGTGTGTGTGTCATTGCCCCCTTCATGCCTGCATGTCATCGCCCCCTCCACGTGTGTGTGTCGTTGCCCCCTCCACGAGTGTGAGTCATCCCCCCTCCATGCGTGTGTGTCGTCGCCCCCTCCACGTGTGTGTGTCGTCGCCCCCTCCACGAGTGTGAGTCATCCCCCCTCCACGCATGTGTGTCGTCGCCCCCTCCACGTGTGTGTGTCGTTGCCCCCTTCACGCCTGCGTGTCATCGCCCCCTCCACACGTGTGTGTCGTCGCCCCCTCCACGTGTGTGTGTCGTTGCCCCCTTCACGCCGGCATGTCATCGCCCCCTCCATGCGCGTGTGTCGTTGCCCCCTCCACGTGTGTGTCGTCGCCCCGAGGGACGGCGCTCCTCCCGGCAGAGCTGGGGCTGAGCCTCCTTCATGCTGCCGGTGCCCGGCCAGGCCGTGGCCCAAGGCCGGCGTCCGGGAGGGGCAGCGGCGCTGATGGCCCGGGCTCGGCCCTGGGAGCACCGGGCTTTGTCTGGTCTGGTCCCACGGATGCCTGCATGCCTGGGAGGGGTCGGTTCCGCCGAAGGGGAAGCGGCTCACGCTGCCCACACTGCCCACGCTGCTTCTGCTCGGGCACGTCTGCTCAGCAGAGACAGAAGAGCCCCAGTGGC
Organism: Mirza zaza; assembly: GCA_008750895.1. NCBI lineage: Eukaryota > Metazoa > Chordata > Mammalia > Primates > Cheirogaleidae > Mirza > Mirza zaza. Next base: position 116,943 of record VSMD01057819.1, on the reverse strand, counting down.
GGGGCCAGGACCCACGGGACTCACGAGGTGAGGGGGCGCCGACTCCTGGGCGCCCAGCCCACACTTGCACACCTCTGAGAGCGAGCACCTCCATATACTGCACCCCCTGGCTCCTCACTGTGACACGAACAACAGCCACACCTGGCACCTGGGAAGTGGGTACTCTTCGTGGGCTCTGAGCCATTCGCTTCACAGCAAATCACTTAATCTGCTCGGCGCCCCTATGAGATGGGAACCCCGACATCTCCATTTTATAAATGGGGCACCAAGGCACAGAAAGGTGAGTGACTGCCAAGCCGGCACAGAGATTTGCTCGCAGCCCGGCCTGGCACCCTGCCCTCCCAACCCTGGAGAGGAAGCCACTTCCTCCACTGGACCCCATCGTATGTCCCCAACACCCCAGGCTGTCCCTACCTCTGGGCCTGTGCACATGCTGTGCCAGGCACCGAGTAAAGTCACCTGGTGCCGCATTTGTCTGAATCCTCACAACGGCCCCGTGCAGTGGGTGCTGTGGTTCTCCCTGCTTTACGGGTGAAGAAACTGAGTCTCGGGGAGGGATAGTGACTCCCCCATGGTCACCCAGGGCATTGGTGGCAGAGCTGGGAAGGGCTCTCTTCTCCTGCCTCCCCCGGCTCTTCTGTGAGACCTTCCACCACCCCTCACCTCATCAGGGCTTTATGGGTTTGCCCGTAAAAGGACAAGCCATCCTGATAAGATAGAAACGTTTTATGGGGCAACAAAAATATAGATAAAATTTTATAGTGCAAATCAGGAGGAGGAAAGTATTAAGTTCCACAAACACCTTTAAATTTTAAACAGCCCCCATCGCAGGGTCCCTGGAGCCAAACTTAAGTAATGGATCAGAAAAGGGATAAATCTCCCGGTCCCCTGTGTGACGGGTAAAGACCTGATCGACAAGCAGACAGGAAGGGGGAGGCGCGGGCGGCGGCCGGCGCAGCGCGGGCCCTGGCGGGCCACAGTGCGGGCACAGAGCCTCGTCTTTATTGTACTTATAAAATATACATGGCCCTTTATTGAATTGCCTGCTGTCGAAATCTGCAAGAACGTTATTGCCTTTTACTGTCCTGGAGAGAAGCAGAGCAGCAACATCTGTGTAATTTCATAAGATGCAGGAGCCATAAATCTGATTGTGCCGGATATAAGATCGATCGTAAAAAATCACGCATTGAACAGAGATCGGGGATGCCGGGAAGCAGAGGGGCAGGGGCAGCCCGGGGGGCCTGCTCGGCAGCGCGCACGCGCGTCCCCAGGTGGGGCTCTGGCCAGCAGGTGCTTTGGAGGAGCCGGGCCGCTCGGTGGGGTTAGAGCCTCGCCAGGGCCTAGGTGGGCCACAGCCCTCTCCAGGCCTGCAGGAGAGACGGCCACACTAGGGACGCAAGAGTGGAGCGTGGCCCAGGATTCACCGTCCTCAGTGTATGAATGGGATAAAAGGATGTACACACACACACACACACACACACACTGGCTCCCTCACAGGGACAGGCATCAGGGACACGCCACGGACACAGAGGCACAAACCAGACACACTTGAGCCAGCCCATCCCAGCCCCTCAAGCCCCCACCCACGATGGCTCAGCGGCCTCAGTCTTCCTTTCTGTCAAAACTTGCTTTGAATCTTCATGAAAAGCTCAGTTATTGTGAAAATAAAAATACATATATATATATATATATAGCTATTTGGGATGGATACAGCAAGTAAAACCCCTCTCTTTCTCTCCAAGCTTGAAGCAATAGGAAACAATCACAGAGACAGACAGATCAAAATATTGGCAGAATTACTGACCAAGCCAGACTGAAGGGCCTGGCTCAGAGGAGCAGCCGGATGGGCTTCCTCACTTTCCTCCTGAACTGAATTTGCCCCTTCCTGGGACGCCTACCTGGCCCCTGCCATGAGCGGGGCAGCAGGCACGCTCCCTGCAGGCACGGGGTCCAGAGAGGCCTCCTGGGGCTGAAGGGGCGCATTCAGTTCCTGCCCCCAAATGCACCCATCAAGTCTCGCCTCCCTCGGGGCAGAATCAGCGAGGGCTGCAGAGAGAGGCGGAGCATCCCCATAGAAACACGAGTCCGGCAACCGAGGACTCCATCCCTGACCACTCCCGGGAGATGAAGTCCCAAGATACTCATCAGAAAGTGTGCAAAGATGAGAAAGGTTTGCACAGGGTTCTCTGTTCTCTGAGTGCCTATAAATTACTTTTTCCTCTTAATCACAACTGCATTTGCATTATAGTTGTGTGAGAAGAGGTGAATCTTTAAAGGGCAGGAAAATGATACAGAGATAGCAACGGATGCTCCCTAGGAGATGGTCTTCCAACAGCACTGGATTAGTCATCATCGGTGTGTAACAAATTGCCCCAAAACAGGGGCTTGAAATGAGAGCATTATTATCTCAGTTTCTTGTAGGTCTGGTCTCCTACAAGGCTTGGCTTAGCTGGGCCCTCTGCTCCAGGGTGTCTCAGAGGGTGTGACCAAAGCGATGTCTTGGGCTGCAGTCATGTCAAGGCTAACGGGAGAAGGCTCTGCTTCCAAGCACCCACGTGGCTGTCCAGTTCCTCACAGGCATTGGCTGCAGGCACGCTCATCCCATCTCATGAGAATCTCTTCAATGTGGCAACTGGCACCATCAAAGTGCACAGCTGGCCGGGCGCGGTGGCTCACGCCTGTAATCCTAGCTCTCTGGGAGGCCGAGGCGGGCGGATCGTTTGAGCTCAGGAGTTCGAAACCAACCTGAGCAAGAGCGAGACCCCATCTCTACTATAAATAGAAAGAAATTAATTGGCCAACTAATATATATAGAAAAAAATTAGCTGGGCATGGTGGCGCATGCCTGTAGTCCCAGCTACTCAAGAGGCTGAGGCAGCAGGATTGCTTGAGCCCAGGAGTTTGAGGTTGCTGTGAGCTAGGCTGATGCCACGGCACTCACTCTAGCCTGGGCAACAAAGTGAGACTCTGTCTCAAAAAAAAAAAGTGCACAGCTGAGAAGGCCACAGAGAGCAAAGAGCAGCAAGCCACACGTCGAAGCCTTTAGTAACCAATTCCCAGCAGTGACATCTCCGTTCTGCCATATCCTATTCACTAGAAGTGGGTCACACTCAAAGGGAGGCAAAACCAGAAGGCCAGGTCGTTAGGAACCATGTCAGAACTGCCTATCACAAGCACTCTTTCTAGAAGCTCCTCTTCCCCGCCCACAACCAGGAGCCAGAAGGAGCTCTGAGGCATGAGGCTCAGACTACAGAGAGAAGGAGGCACGGTGAAGACAGACACAGTGCACCCAGAGGCTACTGTGACCAGGACCAGGACTGCGGCCACAGATTCAAGAGTGGGCTTCTTTACAGTAAAGCCTTGACCGACTCTGGGGATAGATGGGACAGCAGGACTGTTCTTGGCCAACCAGTCAGCCATTGCCAATCCCATTCTCCCTTGGCACCATTCACTATAGGCCAGGAAGCTGTTACTCTTTTTCCCAGCCTCCCTTGCAACTGGGAGAGTCATGTGATCAGTTCTGACAATGAAATGCAAGTGTTCCAGGTGGTTTCTGGGTAAGAACTAGATAGTGCCATCTCTCCTTCTCCCGCCTTCCATCCTGGGACATAGACATGCTGTCTGGAGTGGTGGCAGCCACCTTGTGACCGTAAGTTGATAGCCACGAGGAGAGAAGGGCCCACCTGCTAAGAACATTGAATTAGAAAGAGAGAAAGAACTTGAAGGCATCATAGAGTGGGTCAATCACCATGAGCAGCCGCCTTTCTCCAGACTTTTTACACAAAAAATAAACTCACTTGGTTTTCTGTTATCTACCCAGCCAGACACATTCTCTGTGGCTGAGAGTGGTAACCAATAGGAAAAAAATGCAGCTTTGAAAATGGCTCTCCCCCTCTGGGATGCAATGCACTAGTGTCAGATGCAAAAGGGCAGGGGGTGATGAAAACTGTTTCAAAGGAACGCCATCCCATTTGGCAGGAGTGTGGGAAAATAACCATTCTTATGTACTGTTGGTGGAAGTATAAATTGGTTTAGCCTTAGTAGAGAGTAATTTAGCTATATCTATTATACTATAAAATGCGTAAAGCCTCTGACCTAGAAGGCTTGCTTCTATAAATCTATCTTAAAAGAAATAATTGCATGCATGTGTAACATGATGAGCACAAGAATGTTCATTATAGTCTGGGCACAGTGGCTCACTAGTAATCCTAGCACTCTGGGAGGCCAATGTGGGAGGGTCACTTGAGCTCAGGAGTTTGAGACTAACCTGAGCAAGAGCGAGACCCTGTCTCTACTAAAAATAGAAGAAAAAAAATAGCCGGGCGTGGTGGTGCACATCTGTAGTCCCAGCTACTCTGGAGGCTGAGGCAGGAAGATCGCTTGAGCTCAAGAGTTTGAGGTTATGCTGAGCTATGATGATGCCTCTGCACTCTACCTGGAGCAACAGAGTGAGACTTTGTCTCAAAAAAAAAAAAAAAAAAGAAAGAAAGAAAGAAAGTTCATTGTAGCATTGCTTATAATAGCAAAAATTGAAAGCAATCTATATCCCCACCCACAGGCTCGCAGTTGAATGAGTTAGGGTTAGAGCCTGTGCCACCCAGGATGGCGGCTAGTGGCCACATGTGGATACTGAGCATTAGAAATGTAACCAGCCCAAATTGGGATGTGCTGTAAGTGTAAAATATTTGCTGGATTTCAAAGATTTAATACTTTAAAAGACTGTACCATATCTCGTTAATAATTTTATATTGTTTACGTGTTGAAATTGCAATATATTTGGACATATTTGGTTAATTAAAATATATTATTAACATTAATTCCATTTGTTTCATTATTTTTTTTCAATGTAGCTACTACAAATTAAAATTAGCTGTGTGGCTCGCATTATATTTCTATTGGACAGTACTCTGTTAAACATAAATGAACACTACACAGCCTTTAAGACTGACATAGCTATGGGTGTACATTTGGTCAAATGCCCACGATATACGATTAAGTTAACAATGAATTTGTGGAACTAGAAAATTAATATGATTCCAATTTTGGAAAAGAAAAAAAGTGAGTGTGTGCAGACAAAATTTTTCAAGGACATACTAAACTACTAACAGTGGTTACCTTGGAGTGAGCTTGGGGAATCATTTTTCATTTTTTTACACTTCTGTTATTATTTAATTTCGTTGCACGTATTTCTTCTGCAACTGAAATGACTTTTAATGAGAAAGAGAGAGGAGTAACAGCAGCACGATGGCAGCTGCTACATTTCAGTCGTGGAGCCCTGCACATGGGAATGCAGGTTTCTGTAAATACAGAGGGCTGCTCGGGGAGAGAACTATAGAGGCCAAACAGACAAGGGGACAGCACCAGGGGGTAATGGCTCCGATGAGACTGCCAGCCAGGGTTGAGATGCCACTGCAGGGCATCCTGGCCGCACAGCCCCGCTGCTCAGTGCTCCTGCCCTACTGCTCGTTAAATATCTCGAATCTCCTTCCTAACCTCCAGGCACCCAACACTGAATGCCACCACCAAGCCCTCCTGTGGGGCACGAGATGTGAGTTTTTGCTAAGGCCGCATGTAATCCACCCACATAAGCGGCCTCGGTGAAGACTCGCTGGTAAACACCAGAAGCCCATGCCCAGCCAGCTTAGAGAACAGGCAGCTGTCAGCGTCCTGGGGTCTTTACTTCTGGCAGTCTCTAGAGCTTCGTGGATAAGCAAGAGGCTCAACCACAGCGAGAATGCTGAGTTTATCTGCTCATGCCGCTTGCACAGGCTCTTGGGGGACTTCCTCAATCAACATCCATGTGCCTCAGTTGGATCTTCTCTAGTATGGGCATAATAATAGCTCCTACCTGATATATTTTCTGTGCAAAATAAATAAATCACAACATTTGAGATGCTCAGGAATGCACTTTTGCTCTTTATACCTTTAATGACCAACATATTAAACTTATAAATTCAGGAATCGAAAGTTTCCAAACATTCAAACATCGTTATGGAACTATTCAACCAAAACTTGTAGATGTCATCAAATTTTCTTTATTATAGTTATTCATTTTATATAGCCACTGATTATATTCACTTAAACATTGATTATAAATTTTCTCAAATCCCCCTAAACATCCAGATTAAATCAACAGTTAATATTTCATCTTCTTTTAAATGCTTCAAACATCTTCAAAACGGATGAATCTGATCAGAATGATCACCAGTCTCCCTGCTGTCCTTGCATGTAGGCCCCAACAGAAGTTTCTATAAAACTGATAATGTGGATTTTTGTTCATTTCTTCATTATTTCCATACTTATGTTAGACCTTCCTAGGATCGCAGTAATCTTGCCAGTTCTAAAAGAGAAAGAACGCTATGTCAAGCCGAGCTGAGGCTGCAGGTCAAGGTAGGACCCTGTGGTACCTTCCAAACCAACCCCAAACGCAGCCAGCAGTGACAGGAGGGGCCCTTCTCAGGGTGACAGTTCTCTTGCTGCACCACTGAGACTTCCCAAAGCCCAGCTTGACTTGCCACCTGGCACCTCTGCACCCTTCCCATGTCCATCGAGAAGTTTTTCACCAGGCATGGCACAGGCGACCACTGCCAGAGAGTTCCTGAGTAAGCATGGCTTCTGGGGTCCCTCTACCCCGTTAGGTAGAGGACGGGAAGGTCCCGGGTAGGGGGGATCAGCGTGGGCTGGGGAGATAGTGCAAAATGTTTGTGCCTCTGTGTTGTTTTGTTGTTGTTCCCTTCAATTCATTCTTTAATTTTCAAAATGCCAAGTTCAAGAACCCCACTCCTGAGTTCAGGTGGCATCACTGGAGCAGAGGAAAACCCGCTGGACCACATGCTCAGGGTCCTGTCAGGGTCTCTGCGAGGCGTCTGCCACATTCCCAGACATGAAGGGAAGTCCCTGGTCCCTGCCAAAAGCAGGAAGATGCCAACTGGACATCTCCCTTGCCTTCCTGTCCACCATATCCAGAAGCTCCCGGGCACCTGCCCCGCACCCACTTTCCCATCCCTTGCTCAGCCCATTTGCACTGCTGGCCCCAGGCAGAGGAGAGGAAGGAGAGGTGAGAGGGCAAGAAAGTTGTTCCTGGACTGCGCTGCCCTCAGCTGGCACCGCGCTCTCCAGGCTGGCGGGCGTTCAAAGGTCTTTACGTGGGTTCTTTGAAGAGCTCCAATCAAGGCTTCTCTCCTCTTGCCCCCGTGCTCCAGGCGAATGCCCCTCTCTTCCAGCTGCTTGCTGGCTCCCTTCTCGGCTCCCGGGAGCTGGGCAACACCTTCAGCTTTGCTCTGCTGTGGCATATCCAGCCCTCCTGGTGTGACCCAAAGACAGCGCCACGTGGGGTCCACGAGAAGCATCTGTGAATCCTCGGCCGTGACAAACCATAAGAGAGGAAACCCACTCCTGGAGCTGCCCTCACTAGACCCCAGCGGTCAGTCCGTCCATCTCCCGCCCTCTAGACTGCGGGTGGGATTCAGACAAGTCCCCTGCAAGCCCTAACTGCAGGGGCTACCTGTCAAGCTCTCCAGATGGTTCTAGCAATGGCTTTCTTGCTGGGCTGAGGGTGAGAGACATTCTTGTCACTCCCTGCTAGGGAGCTGGACTCGCAACACACCAGCAGCTTTTTCCAGAAGTCATGTCACAAAGCCTCTCTCCGCCACCACCCTCCCACTTTCCTATGTTCAGTGTGATGAGGAGCGGAGAGATGTCTAACCACCTACTCTCTGCAGGTCCCACACGGCAGTTGGTCTCCTAATTCCTACTGGTTTCTGATGTCTCTTGCTTAAGACTTGGCCAAAACTTCCATTTCATAATTCTGTAACCTGCAGTTGGAGTAGCAATACGAGTATCAGAACTAAAGGAAAAATAACTACAAATTTCTAGATGGATAAAATAGGTCACCGATCAGGGAAAGAATAAGAAATCATCTGTGGACATCTAATTTGCCACACTGAGTGCGAGAGAGAAAACATCCTTCACAGAGTTCTGGAGAGGAAAGGATTGTGATGCTAGAATTCCAGAATAAGAATAATATTATGTAAGACAAAATAATTTTAGACCTGTACCACCAATATATCCTTCCCAAGAAAGTCATTCAAAGAAGTCTCTAGTTAATATTTAAAAATTTTTTAATGTGGTCTACAAGAAACACAGGTAAAAAAAAAAATCAAACCTGTTAAACTTATGGTTTATTCCAATAGTTGACAACAAGGTTGCAAAATTTTATGCAATATTTCAAAAAGGATTCTTGAAATATGAGGCATACAGTAAAAAAATAATAATACATCATTTACCTTATTTGTTAATTTATTAATGCTTTTGAAGTGTGGATGATAAAGGGCACTAAAACATTGTAAAAGACAAATCTCGTTTGGGGAGTGGGATGGAGATTATAGACACCATTTAAGTTTTGACACTGATAGAAACATAATTTTAAAAAGGAGAAATAAAAGGAAGAAAGAACAAGCCAGTACGGCGCAAATTGGTAAGGCAAAAAAATAAAAAGAAAGGAAGCCATACAACAATGAAAGAAACAGAAAACATAACATAAGATGTCAAAATAAGACCAATTATTAACAAGCACAAAAATTTTAATGAAAATTCTTCTATTAAAAAACAATCTCAGATTGACTTAAGAAGAAAAATCTACTTCTATTCTTCTTCCAGTTATCTACTGATGAGTAAAAACCACCCCAAACCTCAGTGGCTTAAACCAACAATGCATTGTTATTTCCCACAATTCTGTGCATCTGGGATGCTACCAGGGCTTGATTGGGGACTTTTGCTCCAAGGGACATGGACTGGGGTCAGTCACTCAGCAGCCTCCTGCAGGTGACTGGGCTAGGCAGTCCAAGAAGATTACACTTGTGTTGTGCCCTAGTGCCCCTCTACCTCAGCCTCTCTGTCTCCAAGTGTGCCTCATAATTTCATATTCTAGCCTGAGCTTCCTAAAGTATGGAGGCTGGCTTCCCCAAACACAACCGGAAGGTCTGGAAATGACACAACCTCACTTCCTCTGTTTGCTATTGGTCAAGGCAAAACACAAGGCCATCCCTATTGGAGCAGAGGGGAAATAGACCCCACCTCCTGGTGGGCGGAGCCATGTGCTTACAGGCAAGGAAAAAATGCATGGCTACTGTCTTTGGCCATCTTTCTGGAAACTGTCTTTATGCTTTACAATTATGCTTCACAAGAGATCCATCTAAAGTTCAATAATTATGAATTATCTAAAATAGATAAATATATTCCAGGAAAATGCAAATAGGAGAAAGAGAGTATAGCAATGTTCATATTTTTTAAAGTATAATTCAAGGGAAAAAGGAACTGAGGAATATTTCTGATAATTATACTGATGAAACATACAACCATCAAGAAAATGTTATGATGGCCATTTGCTGAACACACATGGATAATTTTATTTAATCCTATAACAATTCTGTGAGGTAAATGATATTTTTGCCCCATTTCACAGATGAGGAAGCTCAGGCTTAGGAAAATTAAATAATTTAGCTGGGCATGGTGGTTCACACCTGTGATCCTAGCATTTTGGGATGCTGAGGTGGGAGGATTGCTTGAGGCCAGGAGTTCGAGACCAGTCTGAGCAAGAAAGGGCAAGACCCATCTCTATAAAAAATAGAAAAATTAGCCAGGTGTGGTAGCAAATGCCTGTAGTCCAAGCTACTTGGGAGGCTGAGTCAGGAGGATCACTTGAGCCCAGGAGTTTGAGGTTGCAGTGACATATGATGATACTGCTGCACTCTAGTCAGGGTGACAGAGTGAGACCCTGTCTCAAACAAACAAAAAAAAGTAATTCATCCACACCTATATATTTTGTAAGGGAAAGAACCAAGATTTCAACCCAGGTAGCCTAACACCAGAGTTTGAGCTTTTAATCACTGAATGGTTGGTTAATCATGAATCTGAATCAGATACATGAGCAAATAACACTGAAAAGAATATATAGGTTATTATGCATGGAATGTCCGATTTCCTTAAGTACTAGTTTGACAGTTAATATCTGTGACATTTCACTTTGACACTTCTTGTTTTATTTTTATCATAAAGGTACATCCTCATTCCTTAAAATGCACAGTTTTGACTTGTGATTATCTTTTAACTTTTTTAGAACAATTTTTCTACAACCATGGATAAGTGGAAAATTTGTATTATTTTCAAATATGAATTCTGTCATAAAACCAATGCAATGCAGACAGCTCAAAATATCAGCAAAGTGTTTGGAAAGGATGTGGCTAATGAACACGCAGTATGTTGATGGTTTAAAATTCTGGTCATTTTTATCTTAAGAAGGAGCCACATGGACGACATAAGACCAAGGTGGATAACAATAAACTAAAAACTGCAGTGGAAGCGAATCCATCTCAACCTACACATAAATTAACAAGGTTTGGTGTTACTGTTCCAACAACAGTAGAGCATTTACAACAAATCAACAAGGTAAAGAAGCTGGATAGATGTATACTACATAAACAAACATCAAAAGGAAAATCATCTCAAAGCTTGACTTTCTTTGCTGTCATGACATAAAAGCACACCATTTCTACATTGCATTGTTATGTGTGATTAAAAAAAATAGATACTTTTGACAATCGCAAGCATTCAGCACAATGACTGGATAAAAATAAAGTGCTGAAACACAGTCCAAAACCAAATATTCATCAAAAAAAGGCTAATGGTGTCTGTTTGGGGGGGTCTAGCACTGGTATTATCCACTACAGTTTCATGAAACCTGCTCAGTCGATTACAGCAGATGTCTACTGCAACCAATGGGATGACATAATGAGGATGCTGAGATTAAGTAGCTGAGATTGGTCAATAGAGATAGGCGAATCCTCTTGCAAGACAATGCTTGACCACATCTCACACAAACAACGCTGCTCAAACTGCAGAGACTGGACTTGGAAACTCTCTGTCATCCACTGTACACACCAAACCTTGCACCAACTGACCACCACTTCTTCCAGGCCTTGGACCACTTCTTACAAGAAAAAATATTCAACTCTCAACAAGCTGTGAAAAACGCCTTTCATAATGTCATCGCCACTGGCTCTCCCAGCTTCTTAGCTGCTGGCATAAACAAGCTACTATTAAGATGGCAAAACTGTGTCGATAGTTTGGACACATACTTTGATTAATTGTACTGCTTCTTGTTTGAGATATAATAAACTACACTTTTGATTAGAAACCATACATTTCATATTTAATGACCTAAGATAAAACACAAACTGAAATACAAGGAGAATTTCATAAAACTACAACCAGAGTGGGAGATTTTAAAACACCTGTCTCAAAATTTAACAGATCAAATATTTTTAAAATCATATAGACAATCTAAATAACAAAATTAACAAGACTGTTTTAATATGTCTAGGTAGAATTTGACCAGGGAATTCCTTTATTTTTCCAAATGCTCACAGAACATAGAAACACATTGATTAAGTAATGAGTCTTAAAGTAAACCTCAGTAAATTCCAACCAGTAAAACTACATAGCAATTTAAACAAATCAATAATAAAAAGACAGACGGCCAAATAGAAAAATGGGCAAAGGATAGAAAAGGACTATTTACAAATGAGGATATATAAATGGCCAAAAATATTTTAAAAAGAAAAAATAAAACAAAAAATAAAAATACATTAAAAAGATGCTCAAACTTCACTAGCAAACACAAACATGATATCAAATCAATAAGATTCTATTTTTTTCCACCTAAGAGATTTGGAAAAAATTGTAAGTTGGATATCAGTTTTTGGTAAAGGGATAGAGAAGGATTTTTTTTCCACAATGCTAGTGTAATATAAATTGGCATGCCGTTTAAAAAATTTTTGGAAGTACCAATTAATAGCTTAAATATATGTGACTAAGTTAGACACTAATTCAATTTGCAAATTCCACACTGAACTTCACTCTGTCTTGTGGCCAAGGCGGAGTGGGCCACTAGCTCTCATCTCTCTCACTAACTACAACAAAAAGGTCTGGAAAAAATACAAAAAGCGACTGCCTGAGAACTCAGGAAATAACAAGCAGACTGGCAAGGGGGTCCAAACTTGGAGAAAGACCCTTATGGGGTGAGTTTCCAAAGTTGTTCCTCTTTTATCACCCAGCTTTGACCCAAACATGGAACCGTGCAGCAGGTGCAGGTGACAAAACCTCCAAAAGAAACCCCTCTTCCTAGACAGAGAATTGGCAAAGGGGCGTCCATGAGTCAGAGAGGGTGGGGTAGTTCTTTTTCTCTTTTCCCTCTTTGGACTCCATCCCAAAGGTGAACCAGTCACAAAGCTGCACTGTCTTGCAGGGTGGTGGCTCAGACATCTAAAACCCCAAGGGAAAACCCATATTTCTTGCCAGATGAACCAGGAAAAGGAGGTGCGTAGGGGAAATTCCCCTTGATTTTTCTCTTCCTTTTCTCTCTTTGCATTGCCCTGAGGGTGGCCCAAGTCATGTGGAGCTGTGCAACAGCACGGGTGGCTGGAACTCTAAGAGAAACTCCATCTCAGTAGCCAGAAGACTGGCTGACCTGTACTGTTTGGACTAAACACACCAACTGAAGGACAACATTGTCAGAGTGATTGAACACACAGACACACAACCCAACTACATGTCATCTACACGAAACCAACTTTAATATAATAACATAGCTATATTAAAAGTAAAATGATAGAAAAGATTATACCGTGTAAACACTGATCAAAAGATAGCTGGAGCGGCCATATTAATATCAAACACAGTAGACTTCAGACAAGGAATACTACCAGGAACAAAGAGAGCTATTGCATAGTAATAAAAAGTCTAATTCACCAGGAAGGCATAAAAATATAAATGTGTATTCATATAACAACAGAGCTTCAAGATGTATGAAGCAAAAACTGCTAGAACTAAAATGAGAAATAGAGAAATCCACAACTATAATTGATGAGTTAAACACTCCTCTTTCAGTAAGCAATAGAAAATATAAACAAAAATTAACAGTTATATTTTGTAGAAGATCTATCAAACAATGTAGTCTGACTGATGTTTATAGAACAATCATTCCATGCAACAGAGCAAAATTATATTCTTTCAACGGTGCATGAAATATTCACCAAAATAAATCATATCATGGGTAATAAAACAAACCTTAATAATTTTAAAAGAATACAATCACACGGTGTTTTCTGACCATAACATAATTAAACCAAAAACCAATAACAGGAATATATCTTTTTAAATCCTCGAATATTTTGAAATGAAATAACATACTTCTATTAATAAGTAACCTGCAGCTAAAATAGAAAATCTCAAGAGAAATTTAGAAAATATTTTGATCTTAATGAAAATGAAAATACAATATATAAAATTTTGTGGGAGAATCGTGGTTACCAGGGGCTGGGGGAAAAGGGAAATGGGGAGTTGCTGTGAAATGAGTACAGAGTTTTGGTCATGCAAAAAACTTCTAGAGATATACTGTATGATAATTAATAACATTGTACCATACATTTAAAATTCATTAATAGGGTAGATTTTATATTATATGTGTTTTATTATAACAAAAAATTATGAGATGCAGCTAAAACATTGCCTAGAGGGAAATTCATAGTATTAAGTGCTTATGTTAGAAAACTAAAGAAAGATATCAAATTAAATATACGAGTTTCCATTTTGAGAAATTAGGCAAAGACAAAATTGAACCCAAAACAAGCAGAAAGAAAGAAATAATAAATATAAGAGCATAAATCAATGAAATCAAGAACAGAAAATCAATAGAAATAATCAATTAAACCAAAACTGATTCTTTGAAAAGACTGATAATTTCAGAGCCCAAGGGTTATTGCCAGTCATACTCATTCTATGAAATTAAAAGCTTTTATTAGCAAACAAGAAAGATTACAAAGACACCAACTAAGCATTTATCTCAAAGAATTAGAAGAAAAACAATAAAGTATTAATATAAGGGAAACATTAATGAATATTAAAGTAGAAACTGCCTACGTTTAAATCCCAGCTCCGCTACTTATTAGCTGTGTGTCCTTAAACAAGTCGCTTACTAATTTTGTGATCTAGTTTCTTCATCTGTAAAATGAGATAATAATTGTCTCTAACTCATAAACTTGTTATGAAGTTTAAATGTGTTAATATAGTAATAGCTTAGAACAGTGCCTGACACAGAGTAAATAGTTGATAAATGTTTGCTATTATACTTTTCTATTACTACTATTACATTTTTGGCAATTCAGATGAAGAAAACAAAAGAAATAAAACACAAAAAAATACATTGTGACTAAGATGGGATCTTTCAAAGAGAGAAACACAGAGAAGAATTTTTAAGTCGTAAGCTAATACTATGTATCACTTTATACTAATAAATCTGAACTTCTCTGGGTAAACAGGATAATTGCTTCATGAAAATATAAATAAAATGACTAATAACATAACAAATAAGTTTAAGGTAATTGTCAAAGGCCCCAGGACAAGATGGTTTTATAGATGAAGTAGCAAACATTTTAGGTACAGATATTGCCAACATTTTTTAAATTTTTTCTTTTTTTTCTTTCTTATTTTATTTATTTATTTTTTATAGACAGAGTCTCACTCTGTCGCTCTGGCTAGAGTGCCCTGGTGTTAGCCTAGCTCATAGCAACCTTAAACTCCTGGGCTCAAGCAATCCTCCTGCCTCAGCCTCCCAAGTAGCTGGGACTACAGGCCTGTACCACCATGCCAGGCAAATTTTTTCCACTTTCAGTTTTCTGGCTAATTTCTTTCTATTTTTAGTAGAGACAGGGTCGTGCTCTTACTGAGGCTGGTCTCAAACTCCTGAGCTCAAGCAATCCTTCCACCTCAGCCTCCCAGAGTGCTAGGATTACAGGCGTGAGCCATCATGACCAGCCAAAATTTTTTCAAAGTACTAAAAAGCACTAAAATATGTGGACATTTTTCAATGCATTTTATAGATCTTATATAATCCTGATATCAAAAACAAAGAAAGCACAAAAAACTTTGTTGAAACAATCTCATCTATATGCAAAATATCTTAGAAAAGCATATTAGCAAATAGAATTGAGTAAAAAGAGTAACACATTATTACCAGATTTATTTCTCATGCAAAGTGCATCATTGTTTTAACTCAAGAGTGTGGGTTTTGGAGGCAAACTGCCAGGTTTTGAATCTGGTTTCACTACTTACTAGGAACTGGCTGGGTGACCTGGGTGAGTGATATAACCTCTCTATGGCTGTTTTCCAGTTTTTAAAATTAAACTAATATCTAATTCAGAGGGATGGGAGGATTAAATTAAAATGATTCATTTGAAGAACCTTAGCCAAATATTTAGTACATAGCAAGCACTCAATGATTGTTAGATGTAAGTATTCGCTTTTAAAATAATTTTAAAATCCCTTGATAATGCAGTTGGAACCCAGCCCAAGTTCCCAAACAGGAGTTGACTAAATGTCTCAGCTCCTGAGTGGGGGGAGTAGAGAGAATGCAGAAGGAAGGGCGATGAGGGCAGGAAACTCACACTCGGGTAGCAGGAAGGCACTAGGTGAGTCTCTGTGCTGCCAGGATTCTTCCAGTCTAATCTCCTTATATAGGTACCAAACAGCCTAGGGGATTCCTGGAATTGCTGCTCCTATCCTAGGCATCTTACCCAACCGGAGGTCAGAATTGTCCCCACGGATATTTAAGTCGTAGCAGCAAACAACCACCAGGAGGCAGCAACCTGCAGCTGAAGCAGGGGCGTGTTGGATGCCACAGCCAGCCCCTGGGAGCACCTGGCCTGCTGCTGCTCAATTTTACCTCATTTATTTCATTAATATCACAGTCATGTGACGCCATGATCCCAACCGTACATAATGTATTGAGGTGGAGTTACACTGCTACACTATGCTACTATACTATTTTTTTTTTTTTTTACAGACAAGGTCTTGCCCAGCCTAGAGTGCAGTGGCATGATCATAGCTCACTGTAACCTCGAACTCCTGGCCTCAAGCGATCCTCCCTCCTTGGCCATCCCAAATGCAGGGATTACAGGTGTGAGCCACCGTACTCAGCCCATTATTCCTTTTTTTTTTTTTTGAGACAGAGTCTCACTTTATTGCCCAGGCTAGAGTGAGTGCCATGGCGTCAGCCTAGCTCACAGCAACCTCACACTCCTGGGCTCAAGCAATCCTGCTGCCTCAGCCTCCCAAGTAGCTGGGACTACAGGCATGTGCCACCATGCCCGGCTAATTTTTTCTATATATATTAGTTGGCCAATTAATTTCTTTCTATTTATAGTAGAGATGGGGTCTCGCTCTTGCTCAGGCTGGTCTGAAACTCCTGAGCTCAAACAATCCGCCCACCTCGGCCTCCCAGAGAGCTAGGATTTACAGGCGTGAGCCACCGCGCCCGGCCCCATTATTCCAATTTTTAAAAGGAAAGTTATATGACCACCTCCATAGACATCTAAAAACCATTTAATCAAATTAACTTCTTCTAATTAAAAAAAAAACTCTCACTAAACCAGAAATTAAATAGTTTTACCATGATAAAAAGTATTTTTTATGCACCCAAAAATTCTTTTTCCAGAAATCACAGTAAGCATCCTACTTAGTGGTAAACTCTTAGAGCAGCAATTCCAGCACTACCCTGTAGAACAGGGTTTAACAGGAGATGTTAAACAGCAAGGCACCAAACGATGGGTGGTCAAACTAGTTTAAGACATGTGACTTAGGGTGTCACCATCTGGGACAGCCACAAGGCAAATTAACTTCAAATTTTCCAATTACTGCTGAATAAAGAAACAAATCTGTCTTTGTTTAACCCAGCATATTCTAAAGTTATTTGGATCCAGGACATATTTTTCTCAGTAAAACTAGCAGCATCCTGTGGACCAGGGTTGTTCAGATGCCAGTTTTGGAAATATCACACTAGAGTCTTTCTATTCAAGGAAGCAACATTTCGAGGGTGCCTGCTATGACAGCTGTCACTTGCCTTCACTCTAGGGGTGCCACCCAAGTGAATAAAGAAAGGATGGGTACACATGTTGGCAAGGCAGAGACAAAATTATCATTATTACAGATAATGTGTTTGTGTACCCTGAGAAGTCAAGAGAACAGCATGAAAAACTAGGAGAACTAATCATAGCATTGATTAAAGAGGCGGACGCAAGATGATAAATATATCAAGACCCATGGCTGTCTTCTGCACCAGCACTAGCAAGTTAGAGAACGTCAGGGGAACAAAAAAAGAATATGCTAGCAAAATATGTGCAAAGATACATGCTGAAGTTGGATGAAAGACATTTTAAAAAGGCTTGGATCAATGTAGAAATGGATCTTCTTCTTGAACTGTAGTGTAAAAGTGTCAATCCTCCCTCAAGTAATCTATAAATTTGATGCGATTTCAATGAAAATCTCTACGGGAATTTTTTTATCTTGAGACATTGATTCTGCAGTTCATCTGGTAGACTAATTGGACGGAATGGTCCAGAAATTGGGGCAGTGAAAGGACAGTGATGGGGGGACTTGCCTTCCAAAGTTAGCTCAAATACTATAAAGCTAAACTAATTAAAATACTGACACACAATTTGGCAAATAGACCAGGAGAGCTTTCCAAGAAAGGCCCAGAAATAAAACAGCCGTGCACGCGCAGTGTCGTTGTTGAGGCTTTAGGAGTTGCAAAGAGCAGAATTCATTCAAGTTAGTGTAATCAAAACCAGGGGATTGTTGGGAGATCGCTAGGGTATCTCACAGAATCCAGGTAAAAGTTGCACGACCGTGCTTCAGAATGGGCAGGAACCTGGGCCGTGCCAGGGGGCCGGCAGCAAGGGTGTGTGTCCTTCAGGGGGTGCTTCCTGTCACCACCGTCCCTGCCTCTATCTCTCCTTCTGTCTGTCTTTCATTTCAAACTGCAAGCTGCTTGGCTCTCCCAGGCCCAGGTGGTTCATTCCTGACCCGGTTAGACATGGGCTAGGGTTCAGGAATGTTCCCCTGGTTGGAGAGGGGAGCTATTTTCAGAGGAGCATGAAGGTGGCTCCATGGCTGATGTGTGCTCTCCCCAGACACTTCCAACCCCACTTGAGAAAACTGAACCTGGGGTCTTCCTCCACCACCCGAGCCTTCTCCCAGGGCCCTCCACTTCAGGAGACACTGATGAGCAGAGTGAGAAGCCAGTGCCCCCAGTCCCTTTGCTCTTCCCAGCCCCCATGTCCAGCTGGCCACAAAGTCGGGTTGATTTTATCCCCTAGATGTTTCTAGAATCTGTCCACTTTTGTCTGTCTCCTGCCATCACCCTAGTTTAAGGACTCGTCCTGTGTCACCTGGATCACTTCAGTAGCCTCTTGGTAGGCACGTCTGCCCTCTGCCAACTTCACCACATCGCAACAGTGATCCCGCCACCCTCAGCGCTCACTCGACGCGGCTTCACCTGGGGGTGGCCCTGGCTGCACCAGGTCGGCTGCCTGTCGCTCGCTTTCCTTATTGCCAATTCCGAGCAGTGCTTAGCACGAGGCCAAACGCATCATTAACCGAATAATCGTTTTAAGGCAAGTTGATCGAGGTATAATTTGTATACAGTAGGATTCACCCTTTTTCAGTGTTCAGGACTCTGAGTCTGGATAAACACGTACACGTGTGGAACTACGGTCAGGATACATAATACTCCTGCCACCCCAGAAAGTTCTCTCGTGTCCCTTAGAGCCAATCCCCTCCCCGGCCCAAACCCCTGGAACCACTGGTCTGGTTTCTGTAATTGTAGTCTGCCTTTCACATGATGTCATACAAGCGAGATCTAGAGTGTGCGTGCCGCCTTCTGAGTCTGGCTTCTCGTACTTGGTTGCTGTGTCACAATTTAGTGTTTGTCTTCTCTGAACCACATCTGACTCCGGAACTACTGCGTCACCATGGTCTAGCAGGGTGTTGCTCAACCTTTTTTTTTTTTTTTTTTCTATTCATCCTTTAAAGAGGAAATTTTAATTTAATTTAATTCTTCCAGATGAGAGAAATTAAATACTTAGGAGTAAGGTTTGGTATAGAAGGACTGAGCTTTGGAGGGTGTCTTAGCTCAGGCTGCTGTAACAGACTACCGTAGCCTGGGCAGCTTAAACCCCATTTACCTCCCACAGTTACGGAGGCTGGGGAGTCCAAGATCAAGGTGTCTGACGAGGGCCCAATTCCTATCTTACAGATTGCTGTCTTCTTGCTGTGCCCTCACATGACAGAGAGCAGAGAGATTCTACGTCCTTCCATTTTTATAAGGCATGAATCCCATCGTGAGGGCCCTACCTCATGACCTAATCTAATCCTAATTACCTCCTCCAAGCCCCACCCCCAACTACCATCACACTGAGGTTTAGGATTTCAACATATGGATTTGGGGGGACACAGACATTCAGTCCACAACAGAGGGCCACATATATATCCCCATTGATATGCAAGCCCCATTGAGCTTGCATAACTTAGCACATAGTAGGTGCTCAACAAACGTTTGTGAATTAACGAGAGAATGCCTACAGACATTGCCACATGGTGGCGCCTCCTGAGAGAGCCAGCTCATCTCATTGGAAGGCACTGCAGGGTTTCCAACAGGGCTGGGGGGGACTGTCACCCAGATGTGGAGACATCCCCTTCCCTGACAACCCCACCGGTAACTACAAGGTGCCATGTGAGTGGCTTTGGAAGTGAAGGCCCCACATCCACGTACTCTGGACGTAATCCAATGTGGGCTTGTGAAAGTACACTCTGGCCCCAGGGAGGGAGAAGGGTTGGAAGGAACCAGGTGGAAGGAGGGATAGAAATGGGAGTAGTCTAGACTTGCCTAGTGGCAGTGGGCATGAAGACAGATGTTCTTGAGAACTGTCTAGAAAACAGACACAGAACTTGCTGGTGAGTAAGTTGCAGAAGGGGGGAGGAGGGTAAACATTTGGATTTCTAGCCTGGGCACAGGGAGATGGTGGTGCCACCACTAAGTCAGAATACCGGGTTTGCCAGGGGATGGGGGGCCAGGCAGTTCAGTTATGGACTCTTGAGGTTGGTGTAGCTTTGGGTTATTCAAGTGCAGTGTCCCGCTGGCTGTTGGTTACCCAGCTACGGCGTTCAAGAGAGTTGTCAGAGCCAGAAGGAAGAGTTCAGGAACATTCAATTTAGAGGGTAACCCAGGCCATGACAATGGACGACCTTAGCGGAAAGCAAGTAGCATGAGAAGAAAAGATGTCACAGGGCAGACGCATGGACAGCAGCAACCCTGAGAGGTGCCAGCATGGAGAAGACGCACCAGGGTGACATTAACCATTACTGAAGCACTGACATTTAGTCTGTAGCTGGTGTTTTGTTGGTGGTTCTTTTGCTTTGTTTTCGCTAGGATAAACAGTGCTGTCACGAACATCTTTGTGCAGAAAGCCTTTTCTGTGTATAGGATTATTTTCTCGGACTTGGTGACTGACTGGATGCAGAGTGTGACAGAGACAGAGAAGTCAAGGGTGAGCCTCCGGTTGTCCACTTGGGCCCTGGGTGGGTGCTGGGATGGCCAGTTGGAAGGAGAAACTGGTTTGCTGTAAAGGAGCTGAGTGTGGCTTTGGTCTCTGAGTTTGAAGAACCTGAGAGGCATCAGAGCGTCAGATGTCAATGGATCCGTAGTGTTTGCAGACCTGAGCCCCAGAGAGAGGCCTGGGTTCCAGGCTGGAAGGGCTGCAGTAGCAGTTCCTGACCTTGAGTGGGGGGAGCACTGCAGCACGGAGGAGGCAGGTCTCCGGAGGCCCCAGGAACCCGCATCCACATCCTCCCTGCTCACCTCGGATCCCCGCTGCGGCTGCAGGGGACAGTCCCACATGGGCACAGACTCCCCCGCACTGGCAGCGTCACCTTGAGCACATGCCTCATGTCTTTCCCCTTTCCCAATGCCATGGCTGTGTGTTCAGCCTGTATTCAAGTGCCTCCTGGAAATGCAGGGAGCTGGTGGCCCTGGAGACATCCTTCACCCGGTGGTGGCAGGAACCAATGGATCAGTGCTCTGTCCCCACCCTCAGGGCAGATGATTCGGGAGGCATTCACACCCTCACAGAGGCCCTGGAAGGGTGTAGCCCCTTCTGCAGAGGGCTGCAACCTCAGCCACGCATCCTTACTCTGACCTCCCCTCCTTCCTTCCCACATTCCCCTGTCCCCTCACCCTGGGACTGCACCCCAAGTAAACTGCCTGTTCCCAAGCCCCTGTCCTGGGCTGTGCTAGTGGGTTGCTGGAGGACTGGCCCGATGGTGCCTGCTCCACGTCCCATCACGAAGGAAAGGAGGCAGCTTGCTCCCCTCGGCCACTACCCATCCCCAGCCTTCACTCCCACACACCTGCAGGGCAGATGTCCCTGGGCAGGACAGCTGTTCCTTCCTTGTGTGGGGGCGGAGGGGAGCTCTTTTTGGGAGAGGTGAACAGCTGGGCAAGCGCTCAGTGCGTGGGTGAGGGGGACTTGTCAGGATGCCCTTCCAACTGATGTAACGAAGAGTGACTAGTTCCTGCCTCTGTGTCTGCACCGTGTGGGACACAGGGGGCACCAGGGAGTTTAGTGGACGAGGCGGCACCCATGCTGGGATAGAGGGATTCCACTTCATTCATTCATTTATCCATTCATTCATTCACTCAACAACTATTTAGCAAGCAGCCACCACATCCCAAGCTATGTTCCCAGTGAACCGCACTGGGCTCCCGCCAGGTAGCCAGCACAGGTGTTCCCTGGCTCTCAGAAACTTTGGGCCCCAAACGCCCAAAACCCATGACCTCACTGAGTCCTAGAGCACCCACTCGCATTCTGCACTTGGCCTCCAGTGCTGCCTTTGGACTTCCATGGTGCAGGAGACGTGTACTGGGCGTCTTCCCCCAAACTCCGGTAATTTTTCTCTCAGCTACCCATGTCACACGGGCCTCCCCCTGGTCGGAGGGGAACTCTGACCAACGTGGGCCAATGAAATTCTGGGAACCTGGAGCGTGGGACACTAGGACATGTGCCAGGCGGTGCTGGAACAGCAGGACGTGGTAGAGGAAGCCAGTCTGCAGAAGGAGAGCAGAGAGAAGAGAGGAAAGTCCACATTTCTGCCCTGATTCCAGATCTTTCCATGTCCCCAGTCCCAGCTGCATGTCTTGCCCTCTGATTCCATGAAATATTCCTATATCCCTCTAATTATGCTCCTACATTCCCCTAATCAAATTTGTGTCAATTTCTTCGACTTACAAGCCAGCAGGCCTGGAGCTTCTGTTCCTCGTCTCCCTTGCCTCTTCTTACCTGCCCCATCACAGGTCATGCACACCTGGGCATCACTGAGCAGAAAGCATCTGAGGACCAGGGGGCAGGGGATGTCTGCGTGATGCCTCTGGTGCTGGGAACGGCCCGTGGTGCCCCCCTTTTTTTTATAATTATTTTAGACTAAGCCCTTAACCTGTATCGTGGTGCCCCCTTGCAGAGCCCTCACCCCTAGCCAGGAGGCTGAGGCCACCACCGCAAGGAGGCTGCATCAGGCCCGAGGCCCCACAGCTGACCATAAAGAGAGGAAGGGAGGACAGGGGTGGGGGCGGGGTTTTCAACAGGCTGGCTGAGGTTTGCACATGGTCCCAGAGTCTGGGCCTTTCCGAAAATGTCTCCCAGAGGCTGCTGGGGGATGGAAGAATGGAAGGGAGGCGTCCAGGCTCCAGGGAGAAAGCTCTTGTACAGGTGAGCCATGCCCTCCCTGGCCACCTTCCCAGCTCTCTATTGCCCCTAGAGCTGGTGAGCAGGGCCCCGCCCAAAACCAGGAGGACGCTCCATCATCCCCTGAATGTCCTCCACCCCCACCCACAGGCCCTGGCCGCTCACCTGTCCTGGACCAGCTGCAACAGCGCCACCTCCAGGCCACTGGAGAAATGCATTTCCCACAGCCCACGCCAGGATCCCCTAGTCAGGCAGGGAGGCAGGGGCAGGGGCTGGGTTGGCGCTGCAGGCTGATGGCGACAGGGGTGGTAATTCGTCAAGCGGTGACAGTGAGGGCACAGTGAGACAGCCACACAACACACTGGAACGTGCCTGGCCCAGCAGGAGCCCAAGAACCAGCTCTGCTATCATATGGATGACACATTTGTTTGGAAAATCCTGAAACCTCCAACAATTTCTGAGCTTTATGAAAACCTTACACAAGTCCTCGGTCCCCTTTCTTTCCTCTGCTACAGAGGAAAGAAACTCTTGGACCTTGGATGCACAGAATTAGGTCGATCACAATCGTCAGTCCGCTCATGGTCACTACCGGTCACTTACATGCTCCTTTTGTTTTTGTCTCTTCCATCCACCTCCTCCAACCCACTTCCTTTTCTCCCCCTCTCACCGCCCGGCAAACGTTCTCTTGTCAGTGTGTGTGAGTGTGTGTGCACATCCAAGAAAACACATACTGCAGCATTTATTGGTAGTATTTGCGAGATGTTTTCTTTGGTGTTCCATTCTTACGATCTCCCGGTGTTAATCACACATCATTCCAGTTCATCCCATTGAACCGCTGCACGGTTCCATCGTCTGCATACGTCACCTGTGCCTTACCCGTTCCTTTATGAGTGGGCACTTGGGTTGTTTCCAGCCCTTGGCAAGCAGCAGTAAACGCTTCGAGGCATATCCTCGGGCAAGTGTCTTTGCCTACCTGTGTGTGAGTAGCTGGGGGATGTGTACCCACGAGTGGAACTGCCGGAGTGTGGGGCTGGGTGGAGGGTGTGCGCTCAACTGTCACACGCACTCGTTCACCTTCCTCTAGGACCAGGCTTCCTGCGTCCCTGTATCAGGCCAGCATGCATCCGTCTGATGGTCATAAAATGGACGTCACCGTCACTTCCCTCTGCTTTTCCACCCTAGCTGTCCCTTTTGGGTGTGCTGCAGAGGAGATTGGCGAGGCCTCCTATATACCAGGTACGCAGTTACCTTTTAAGACAAGTGGCTCCAACTGCTGATGGCCTCCCCACACCCCTTCACTCGATAACATCCATGCACTGTGCTTGTTAGGGAGGTGACACAGGCACTAACTTGGCCACAGCCAGCTGGACAAGGGATGGTGCATGAATCTAAAGACAAACTGAGGCGCATGGCCAGCCCCAAGGTGGCCCCAAGAACTCCACCCAGACTTAGGGTGCTGATCAGCCAATCAAATGCAGCTTGAGTGCCCGCCGCCTCTCGCTAGGAAGTAAAAATGTGCAACGAACAACAGCCGTGTGGGTGGCTTCATTTGGGATGATGTCCTGGGCCCGAGTTAGCATCCTCTTGATTATCTATGAGGCAGGGCGGGCCACTGTGGTGCAGGACAAACTAGGGTCTGGAACTGCGTGGCAGTGCCCCCTTCAAGCTCCAAAGCTCTGGTGCTTTTGCCAATAGGCTTTCAGAGTCATAGGCTCCAGAGTCAGAATGTTCTGGGTTCCAGTCCCAGCTTAGCCAGCTGGCAGGCTGTTGTAAACGACAAAGACACAGTACACATGAAGTGCTCAGCTGGGTCCCAGGTACATGCTAAGCCTCAAAAATGGTGATCTATTATTATTAACAACCCATAACACAGGAAACACATTCTCTACCTTATGAATAATCAAAGTGATACCCAAAGAGGCTGAGTAACTTGCAGGAAAATAGAATTGGAATGCAGGCCCGTCTTTCTGGATTCTTCTATTCATTCCTGTCTTCTCAGGCTGCCTGACTTCATCGACCCCTGTCCTCTGCCAGGCCCCTGGGCTGAGTCTAACGCTAGGTGCCTTCTCAGAGGCTCAGAAGCTCAGAGGCTTCTCAGAGGTCCCAGAGTGGGAGACCAGACCCCCTCGGCAGGGGTCCCTCAGGGAGTGGGAGGCCTGGGGCAGGCCTGGGCCCAGGCTGGGCCACAGGAGGGTCCCAGGTGCTGGGGAAGGCACTGCCTGGCCCTAATCCAAGTACATTTAGAGCCAACCCAAGGGAAACCCTGATTCTGTCAGTGCTGGCGCGCCTGGGGCACAAGCATTGGAGACATTAAATATTAAACACATCGGCTGCCTTCCAAGCTTGGTAATTAAAACTCTTATTTCATATTTTACACAGGATGGACGGGCAGGTCACAGGCTGCTCTAGGAGGTTTCATAGTTCCTTGTTCACAGCTGAAGTGGCTCTTCTGAAGAAAACCTCCCTCTCGCTTGGGACCCTCCTGCCCTATTTATAAAGTGATTTCCCGGGAGGGAGGGCAGGGAGTGGAGGTAAAGGTCTCCAGGGTGTAGGACCCCATGCAGGGCTCCCAGCAGGGGCTCCGGCCCTCTTTCTGCTTCTCCAGAATGGGTCTGTGTTCCCAGGGGGCTTCTGAGGGCTTGGCCTCAGACCCCTCACCCCTGCTGCAAGGGCAGCCTGGGAGCTGCTCTTGGCTCTGCAAACCCAGAGGGAAGGATGGTCAAGGCCACCGAGGAGGGCTGGGGCTGGAGGAAGGGGGGGGGGGTCTTCTCTTAGCTTCCAGCGCCATCTGCTGACCATGCTCTGAACTGCAGCTCCCCTAGAGGCCCGCTGGAGACCAATCCTGAGTTCTGGGCAGGGGGCAAGAGGAGAGGATCAAAGAAAATCAGGCCTGGTGCCTCCAGGAACATTTTTAAGACATAATTTAGGCTGTTAAATTATTCGCTCAATTATTCCCTAAGGTCGAGGGAGAAATCGGACTCAGACTCGGATCTTGGGGGTGCAACCCAGTGTGATAACCAGATGTGCATAGTAACGCTGGTGGCCTGTGGCTGCATGTTCACCATGTGCGTTCGTTATCTCCACACAGGTGCGTGGTTGTGCCATTGTGCCCATTTCACAGATGAAAACACTCAGGCTGAGTGAACCCCAAAGTCGGAGAGCTTTCTTGAACTTCGTTCCCTCACCCCATTGTCAGTCCTGCAAGGCCTATCCTTCTAACTTCCAGAACACACCACAATCCCTCACTTTTGTCCCATCATTGTTACCCCTCCTTCCGAGCCATGTTCACCTCTTCCTGGACCTCGGCAAAAGTTTCCCACCAGGATCCCCACGACTCCCTCATCCTGTACAATCCATTCTTCATACAGTAATCAATGTAATCTTAAGGTGCAAATCAGGCAGGGCACTGTGGCTCATGCCTGTAATCCCAGCACTTTGGGAGGCTGAGGCAGGAGGATCGCTTGAGGCCAGGAGTTCAAGATCAGCCTGGGCAACACAGTGAGATCCTGTCTCTACCAAAAATAGAAAAATTAGGCAGGCATGGTAGCACATACCTGTAGTCCCAGCTACTCAGGAGGCTGAGGCAGGAGGATCACTTGATCCCAGGAGATTGAGGTTGCAGTGAGCTATGATAACGCCACTTGCACTCTAGCCCAAGTGACAGAATGAGACCCCATCTCAAACAAAAAATGTGAATCAGGTCACATTCATCACTTGCTGGAAATCTTGATGGCTCCCATTGTCTAGAAAATAAATTCTAAGCTCCTTGCCATATTCAAAAAGGTCCTGTACACTCTAGTTGAGGCTAGGATCCTCTCAAGCCCCTTCTCCTTGTCTGCATGGCCCACACTCCAGCCATGTGGGCCTCTCATTTCTGCAAACACACCAAGTTCTTTCTGATCTCTGTCCCTTTGCAGAGGCTGCTCCCCCATCTGCAGTGTTGTTCCCTTCACTTCTCCCCTAATTAAAAATTCTCCATGCCATGGGAACACCATCTCTAAAGTTGACCTGCCCTGCCATTCTTTATCCTAGTCCCTTGCTTTTCATCTTCATAGAATATATTGATACTTGCAACAGCTGTTTTTATCTGCCCCCTTTTGTTAAATTGTCTCCCAAACTAGAATGTACATTCCAAGTAGGCAGGTAACACATCTGTTTTGTTCACCATTGCACAGGGCCTGGCACACAGTAGGTACGACATAAATATTTGTGGGATGAGGCCAGGCTCACACCTGTAATCCTAGCACTCTGGGAGGCCGAGGCAGGTGGATCGTTTGAGCTCAGGAGTTCGAGACCAGCCTGAGCAAGAGTGAGATCCTCTCTCTACTAAAAATAGAAAGAAATTAGCTGAACAACTAACAAAACTATACATATAAAAAATTAGCCGGGCATGGTGGCACATGCCTGTTGTCCCAACTACTCGGGAGGCTGAGGCAGGAGGATCACTTGAGCCCAGGAGTTTGAGGTTGGTGTGAGC
The DNA here is from genome assembly GCA_008750895.1 of Mirza zaza. Classification (NCBI taxonomy): domain Eukaryota; kingdom Metazoa; phylum Chordata; class Mammalia; order Primates; family Cheirogaleidae; genus Mirza; species Mirza zaza. Next base: position 89,838 of record VSMD01057819.1, on the reverse strand, counting down.
GAGGCTGACGCCATGGCACTCTAGCCTTGGCAACAGAGTGAGACTGTGTCTCAAAAAAAAAAAAAAAAAAAATGAGATGAATGAAACAGCACTGTGCTAGGGCGAGGGCAGGGTGCCCCAGGAGAAAAGAAGAGGGGCAAAAACCAAGACAGAGGGGCCAGAGAAGCTTTGCAGAAGAAGTGGCGTCCACAGCGAGACCTGAAAGAAGAGGAGGAGGAGCTCGGGGAAGAGGAACAACTGGGAGGAGCGTCCCAGGCAAAGGGAACAGCAGGTGAAAGCATCATAACCTGGGAGGGTGCTCGGCGCTGTCCGGGAACATGGAAAGACTGGACGATTGGACTTGGACTTGGGCCTCAGAGCCACGAGCGAGGGGACGTGGGAGGAGCGTGAACACACCCACACTGAAGCACCCGCTGGAGGCTGGAGGCAGGGTGGCCTGTTAGGAGGCCACTGCTGGAGCCAGGTGACAGATGGGGGCGGGGCTGTCCTGAACTAGGGCAGAGAGGCAGAAGTGGAGACCAGTGGGTGGACGTGGGAGGTAGAAGCTGGGAGTCGAGTCCGGAGGCCTTGGGAACAGATCAGAGGGGAGTTGTGACGGAAAGAGAAGTATTCGGTGACTCGCATCTCTGCATCGGGAGGTGGCATTCACTGAGGCGAGGCCCAGGCCTCTCCCACCCACGCCTTGTGGGCCAAGAGCAGTCCAGGGTGGGAAGGGCCACGACGTCACGTGGCAAAGGGCGCAGACCGCGGGTGCGTGGGAACAGCTGGGCCGGCGAAGCCCGCTTTCCTGGCTCACAGAGAGCAGCCACCACCTGCTGCGCACACGCCCCCTCGCGCGGGCCGTTCCCGCTGCCCATCTCCCGCGGGCGGGGACTCTGAGTGAACAGTGACTCTCACAGAAGGAGCCAGAGGGCTCCCGGATCCATGAAATAAAGCCTGGAGAGTGAGGGGAGGCTGGCGGAGGAGAGCCAGAGCCGTGGGCAGAGAGAAAGCAGGCCCTGGGTGCCGGCGCCCCCTGGCCTGTCCCAGCCCCGCCTGAGGCCTCGCTGCTTCCCGGCCTTAGTCCCTCTCAGCTGGCCCTCGGACGAGTCCAGGCTGGGAGTGACGGCATCCGGCATCCATTTTTCTGGCCAAGAATAACCGGGTTGCGCTCAAGAACAACAGGTAGCAGGTGCCGGGGGGACCTGCCCGTCACAACGCTCTCGTGATGAGGGCAATATGGTGTCGGCGCGAGGAGACACAAAGACCAGAGAGGGGGAGGGGAGCCCAGAAACAGACCCTCCCCCACGGACATCCGACATGTGACCGAGGTGGCCCACGGAGCGGTGGGGAAAGGAGAGGTTCGGTAAGTAATTTTGGGACAGCTGGGTATCCGTAGGGAGAAAGAGGCATGGGCCTCTACCGCCACCATGCGCAACGGTACAAAGTGCGCAGGCCTCAAGGGGGATCTGGAACTGCAGAGCTATTGGGAAGCATGGTGGCTCTTCCATCCCTATCCCCCTTCTCCTCCTTCCCACCTGATGTCTACAGAGCGTATTTTACACACTGAGCACTGCACCAAAGGCTTTTCGTGCATTTTCGTTGAGTCCCTACAACATTCACCTGAGACTAGTAGTATTATCCCATTTTACAGCTGAGGAAACTGAGGCTCAGAGATTAAGTCCTTTGCCCAAGGGTATATAAATCCCAGGAGGTGGGGTTGGCATTTGAACCCAAATAGGGCAGTTCCAGAGCCCACTGTGTCACAGCCCCTTCTGAAAAGAAGGGGAAATTGCCTGACGGGGGCTTGGAGTGGGGCGCGGGCTTGGGGATTTGGAGGCTCGAAAGTGAAGGGACGGGGCGAGGTGTGCCTGGAGAGTGGGTAGAACCAGACTGTCGAGGGTCTAGAATGCCAGCCAGGGAGCTTGTCCCCCTTCTCCGGGCGAGAGAGTGTGGAGGCCCCAGAAGCCAGAGTCGCACCCTCTCCTCAGCTGCAAGTCCCTCCTCAGGCTGCGGGGGAACAGCTCTGTGGAGGACTGTCCAAATGCAGCCTTCACCCTTATCCCTCAGGCCCTACGAGTGGCCCGGTTACGTCTTCCCTGCCCAGTTCATGTCAGAACCTGGCCTCACTGGATGCTACATCAGGGGAAAGTGGAGAACCAGGAGGTAGAGGAGCCAGATCCATTAGAATGTTCTGGTTGCAAAAAAGCAGAATCCCATTTGAATTGGCTAAGGTCCTGGAGTGGGGATTCACTGTTTTAAAGCTGAAAATCGGAAATGGCACCAGGGCGCAGTAGGACCTGGAATTGGGAATTAGAGATCCAATGGGAAGTGAGTGGCTCCTCTTCCTCCTTCTATGCCCCCTTCTTGGTTTCTTAATCAGGGTCCATGTGGCCGCTTCTCTGTGCTGGTCCTGAAATCCTCTGCCTCCCCAGTCATCTGTGTGCAGATGAGTCCCGAGTCTCTGCCCTCAGATCAGTCTGCTCCCTGAACCCAGAACTCATATCCAGCCACCTCTTTGATATGGCCATTCGGATATCCCACCCTCACCTCAAACTCAGCATGTCCCAGACTAAACTCACCCCACTTGGCCAGGTGTGGTGGCTCATGCCAGTAACCCTAGCACTCTGGGAGGCCGAGGCAGAAGGATCACTTGAGGCCAGGAGTTTAAGACTAGCCTGGGCAACATAGCAAGACCCCATCTCTAAAAAAAAAAAAATTAGCCAGGCACCATGGTGGTTTGCACCTATAGTCCCAGCTACTCAGGAGGCTGAGGCAGGAGGACTGCTTCAGCCCAGGAGTTTGAGGTTGCAGTGAGCTGTGATGACGCCACGGCACTCTAGCCTGGGCAACAGAGCCAGATACTGTCTCGAATATAAATAAATAAATAAACTTACCCCCCTGCCTTGAACTTCTCCTTACCCTGTGTCCCCTGCAGTGAGTGGCACCACCCTCCACCCAGCTGACCCAGTCATCAATGCCAAAAATCAGAAAGCCACCCTGTGCTCTTGCCCCCTCACTCCCACCTTCAAGAGTCACCAGGTCCTGATAATTCTTTCTCTTAAGTGGCACTCAAATCTGCCACTTCCTCTAAATCTCTAAGCCACCACCTTAAACATCTCTCACGTGGACAACTCCCATTGCAGCTCTTTGCTAGTCTCTCCCCCTTGGGTCTTAAAACACAAAGTGGGTGTGCCGCTGCTCAGTCACCGTCACAGGGATAGAACTCAGAGTCCAGAAACAAACACACACATTTTTGCTCAATCGATTTTTGACGAGGATACCAAAACCATTCAACGGAAGAAAGTTGAGATTTTTCAGCAAATGGTGCTGAGACAACTGGAAACCAAATACAAAAGAATGAAGTTGGACCTTACCTCACACCATAAACAAAACGTAATTAAAAATTGTTCAAAGATCTAAGTGTAAGAGCTAAAACTATCAAACTTTTAGAAGAAAATGTAGGTGTAAACCTTTGTGAGTTTGGATTAGGCAATAGTTTCTTATATATAACACCAAAGCATAAGCAACCCAGAGCAAAATAGATACATTGGACTTCATCAAAATTTAAAAATTTTGTGCTTCAGAGGACACTATTGAGAAAGTAAATGTACCTGCAAATCATATATAAGGGTCTATTATCCAGAATACATAAGGAATTACTATAACTCAACAATTAAAATGAAAATAAACTGATTTTAAAATGACCACAGGATCTGAATAGATATTTCTCCAAATATATACAAATGGCCAATAAGCACATGAAAAGATTCTCAACATCATTGGTCACTAGGGGAATGCAAGTCAAAACCACAGTGAGACATTTTACACCTGCTGGGGGGGGCTATAATAGAAAATACGGATAATAACAAGTGTTGGCGAGGATGTGGAGAAATCAGGACACTTATACATTGCTTGTGGGAATGGAAAATAGAGCAGCTACTGTGAAAAACAGTTCGCCAGTTCCTCAAAAAGGTAAACATGCAGTTACTATATGAGCCAGCAAGTTCACCTCTAGGTATATATCCAAAAAATTTGAAAACATATCATGTCCACACAAAGACTTGTACATGAATATTCATAGAAGCATTATTCATAGCAGCCAAAAGTCTGGAAATTACCCAAATGTCTGGGATATTATTAATATTCAGCTATGAAAATAAAGACTGATATGTGTAACAGGGATAAACCTTAGAAACATGCTAAGTGAAAGAAGCCAGACACAAATGCAATTTCGTTTATAAGAAATGTCCAGGATGGGAAATGAAAGCGACAGAAAGTAGAGAAGTGGTTTCCAGGGGCTCGAGGACGGAAGAACAGGCAGTGACTGCCGACAGGCACAGGATTTCTTTCTTTCAGGATGATGAACGTGTTCTGCAGTTAGGTAGTGGTGATGGTTGTACAACTTTATGAATATACTAAAAACCACTGAATTGTACACTTTATTTTTTTAATTATTAATTATTTTTAAACTATTTTCTTACTTATTTTTTTAAGCTTTTTTTTCTTAACCAATGAAAGTATGTGTGTTTTGCTGGACAAATTGTACACTTTAAAAGGGTGAAGCTTAGGGTATGTGGAATTATATCTCAATCTTTAAAAAAAAAAACAAAACCTTCGGCGGCTCCCTAGGTTACGATCTAGCCCCTGCCTATGCTCCAGCCCAATCCCTCATTAGTCCTTCTGTTGGTCACTTTGCTCAGAGAAGCAGAGCCCCTCGGGATGGTTTTTAAGAGATTTGACATTGGGGTTTGACTTCAGATCATGGAATGTGGGTAGGTGGTTTTCTAAGCCAGCTGACCCTGCGTCTGAATGTGTGAGCGGCAACAGCACCTGACTGAGCATGGCCAAGGCTGCTGCTTCATCTCCGCCTTCCTGATCCGACTCTAATTTCTCCTGTCTCCAACCCAGTCCCAGAACCACGTGGGGAAGGACACTCTGGGAAACACAGTCCAGCCGCCGCGGCTCTTCTCACATGCTGTCCCCTTCCCAGAATGCGCTCCCCGCTGCTCTGCTCACCCACTCATTCCTACTCCTTGGATCTCGCTACCTGCAGGAAACCTCTCTGGCCCTTCCTCCAGACTTGGATCAGCCCCTCCTCCAGCCTCCCATGGCTGACTTTATAGATCCGCCTCATACAGTTGTGGAAGTTGCGCACAGCTCCAAGGGCACAGTTCACATTCATAGTCATCACGGATGCACATCTTTGTACCAGCCTTCCTATGAATGGCAATAAAGTGACTGACACAAGGGACATCTTGTTTCCCCCATGAGGCTGACTGTGCTTCCTTTATCTCAGGGGACGGTGGCACCTGGCTACTAGACTGTTTCCCTTCCTAGACTGTCATCCCCACCTGGCAGGGACCATGTTGGAGCAGCTCAGTGTGAGGTCACCAGCATTTAGCACAGGGCCTGGCACATGACAGACACTCAATGTTCATAAAACAAAGAAATGCAGGACTATCTAGAGGACCAGAGAGGAATGGCAGGAGAGAGTGCAGAAAGATGGATGAGTTGGGATGAAGGCAGAAAGAAGAGGCAATTTGTTAGAGGCAAGGTAGCTTAGAGCACAGATTGGGGAGCCAGGCTCCCATCTCCGACACTTACCAGCTGCGTGACCCTCAGTAAGTTACTTCACCCCTCTGTGTGTCAATTTGTTCATCTGTAAAAACAGAGATAAGAATAAGAGTAGGAGAATTCACTGGGCTAACGGTTACAAAATGCATAGATAGCAGTGTCCAAGTGTTGGTTAAATAAACACACATGTGCGTGCATGCATCATACATACACAGACAGACAAATAAAATGAAGGAAAGATGAATTGCTTTGTGTCTCTCTCAAAGCCAGGGCAAAAGGCAGCCTTTCCAGAGAAGTCGGTGCCGGGGTTCCTCACGGGAGTGCCGGGAAGGCAGTATAGTGCTTCCACGCTGGAAGTACATAGGTTTAAGAGCATCAAGACAAATGCCCCAGCTGGTAAGAACATTCAGAGGGTATTACATTAGCATACTGTTAGTTAAGGAATTATAGCTCTTAGGATACCAGCTTCTGCACAATAAAATGATTTTTAAAACATTTTAAAAACCCGATTAAAACATAATGCTCTGTTTAGTTACTGCCACGGAATGTTTTGTTTGCAAATTGCAGCCTTGCGGATTTAATTTACTTTCTGCTGACACCCATATTAGACATGATGGACCACGCAGGCACAGCAAGGCTGCAGGCTCCAGAGCGGCGGCGTGGGGACATGAGCTTGCAGGCTCCGCCACTGAGCCTTTGTGGAAGAGGTGGCATGGCCAGGCCGCTCCACTACACCTGCAGGGCCCTGAGGGTCTCACCGATGGCCTCCACACCCATGATCCTTCCCGTAGGCTCCTCTTACCATGCAGGGTTTGGGGCTTGGCAGCGGACTGTGTGCTGAGAGCAGAGACTGAAAACTGGTCATCCGAGGACCAAATTCTGCCACCTGATTATTTGCCTGGCCCACATCATGAGTTTCAAAAAATTGAGCCAACATTTAAAAATCAGGAGATCTCACTTAAAAAGCTGGATGTTTTGCCATTCTTGAAAAAATGGGAACAACTGACAGTGCTGGACTCTTGTTGTCATGGCAACAAAAGGCTAAAGTATGAAATGTCATGTGCTTTCCATTTATCACAATCTCTACCATTCCCCACTGCCTCCCTCACAAGCAAAGCCTGTTTCTTGGCTGGGCACAGTGGCTCACACCTGTAATCCTAGCACTTTGGAGGCCCAGGTGGGAGGATCACTTGGAGCCAGGAGTTTGAGACCAGCCTGGGCAGTAGTGAGACTTTGTCTCTAAAAAGAATAAAAAATTAGCAGGGCATGGAGGTACCCACCTATAGTCCCAACTACTTGGGAGACTGAGGCAGGAGGATCACTTGAGCCTCAGAGTTGGAGGTTGCAGCCAGGTATGATGACTCTACGGCACTCTAGCCTGGGCAATAGAGCAAGACCCTGTTTCAAAGAAAAAGAAACCTGTTTGTTGGTGCATGTGAACTATTGCTTTTTCTGTGGGTAGAAAACGATCTCCTGACTCCAAAGACATCATTCAGGGTGCCAACAGGAAACAGATGGCACACTCAAGCTGGGTAATTGAGGAGACTTTAGTAATGGGGTTATTTACAAAGGTATGGCTAGAGTTTAGGGAAAGCAGCCAAGAAAGAATGATTCAGTACCCCAAGCGCTGCTAACACTGGGGAGCTGTTATCACCCTAAGTCAGAAGGGATGCAGGGAGGTGCCTGGAGACAGAGAGCGACTGATTGAGCTGAGGCTGTGGTCCAGGGCTGCAGCCAGCCTATGGTGACTCCACGGGAAGGGAAATAAGCCTCCAAGTGCAACTCTCCCCCTTCCAATCTCCTCTGGGGCTCCCAGGGGCCACACCAGCTGGATGCCAGCAGACAGAGGAGCCCATATAAGTCAGCCTCCCAGGACACAGGGGTGGGGAGGCAGAGAGGAAGAAAGCCAGTGTGTCCTTCAAAAGTGGCAAGACAAAAAAAAAAAATACACAGAGAGCGGTAAATGTTTAAGGACAAATAAAATAGTGCATAGCTTTGTGTGGAAGTTAAAAATATGTATCCTTATATATTGATTGATTGCTCTGTGGCCCAGGCTGAAGTGCAGCGGCATGATTGTGCCTCATTACAGCCTCAACTGTGGAGAGAAGCATGCTCAGCTAGAGATGCAGTTTAAAGAGAAAGAATATATTGTTGCTATTTTAATCCACCAAATTGAAAGTTGTTATTATTTAACGATGGCTAACTGATACACTTGCCTTTTGCCTCTGTAGCTGCTAATCTCAGACAGCTCTGGGCTGAGGCTTGCATTTCAAAAACACATTGAGGTTCTCAGTTACACAGAATAGCCTTCCTAAGATTATTCCCTCTAGCAAATTCTACCCTCCACAGATGATGGTCATAGGTTTAAAACACAATCTTTTATTTTTGTTATGATTGGTTTATCAGTTGGAAATACATTTGGCTGAAAGAGAAAATCTCCAAAACAGTGGCTTAAATAAGGAGTTTGTTTATTCTTTCTCACTAGATAGATATGGATAGATACAGATTTACAGAGAGATATCTTTGACATATATATTATCAATTTTGCCAGTATCTGTCAGTTTATTAGTCTTTTCAAAAAACTAGCTTTAGGCTCTATTGATCTTCCTTATTGAATCTATCTAATTTTCTATCTAATTAATATATGATCTTGTCTTTCTTATGTCCTTCCTTTTATTTTCCTTGAGTTTATTTTGTTTCCTTTTTCTAAGCTTTTAAGTAATTAACTCATTAACTTACATCATTCCTCTTATTGAGAATTGGAAGATATAAATTTCCCTCTTAAAACTTTTTTTGACAATGCAGATTTGGAATGTAGTATTTCCATTAGCATTCAATTATAAATATTTTAAAATGTTCATTATGATCTACTTTTCTAACATATTCTTTTCATATGTGTTGTTAATATAGAGAACATTTTTTACTTATTTTTTGTCATCAATTCCTTAATTGCATTGACGTTAGAGACACAGTCTATATGACTCCATTTCTTTGAAATTTGCTTTCTGGCCTAGCACATTTTTATAAATGCTCTAAACATGTCATAAAATTACACACATTCTCCAATTCTTATATGCAGAGTTGTATGTATGTCCTGTTTTAGTCCATTTGTACTGTTATAATGAAACACCTGAGACTGGGTATTTTATAAATAGCATAAATTTATTGCTCATAGTTATGGAGACTGGAAAGTCCAAGATCAAGTCTCCTTGAATGCTGTGTCCTCCCATGGCAGGAGGGTGGAAGGAGAAAGAGGGCAAAAAATTGTGAACAGCTTCCCTGAACTTCTTTTATAAGATCATTAATCCCATTCACAAGGGTGGGGCTCTTATGACCTAACCACTTTCCCAAAAGCCCCACCTAGTAATACTAGCACCTTAGTGATTAGGTTTCAACACACGAATGTTAGAGGGACACAGACACTCAAACCATGGCAACTAATGCGTTGCCTAATCTCCACTATGATGGGGAGTTTGCCTATTTCTTCCCATAGTTCTGTCAATGTCTATACATAGTTTGAAGCTATATTATTATATGGATACAATGTAGAGTTATTACATACTCCTAGTGAGTTGAACCTTTTCTCATTATAAAATCACCTATTTGTATTAGTCATCTTTTGCTAAGTTAGGCTGCTGTAACAGCATGATAGCATGAATCATGGACTTGCTTTTAAAGTGCCCACCTGGAAGTGATACCTGTTTCATATTATATTAGTCAAAGAAAGCTACCTTGCCACACCTACTTTCAAAATCTCAGAGGCTTACAACAATAGGATTAATTCCTCACTCATACTGTATATCCTTTGTGGGTCACTTGTGGCACTACCCATTGTTTGTTCTATGCCATCTTCATGCAAGGACCAGGCAGGAGGAACAATCGATTCCATCTGGATGTGCTCTTCTTGTGTCAGAAAGAAAGAGCAATGGTTCTTAAAGCTCTGATCAAGACAGCACACATAACTTCACTCACATTTTGGTGACCACGCCTGACATCAATGGGGTGAGAAGTCAGGCCACTCACAGAGACAGCCAACACATTACTGAGAGCAATAATACAATCCAGCACAATATTTATAGCAAAGCTTTTTGATTTACAGTCTATCCAATGTTAATATAAGTTAACCTGCATAAAGTCTTTTTTGGGACAGTGTCTCCCTCTGTCATCCAGGCTAGAGTGCAGTGGTGTCATCATAGCTCACTGCAATCTCAAACGCCTGGGCTCAGGTGATCCTCCTGCCTCAGTCTTCCAAGTAGCTAGAATTACAGGCATGAAGCACCATGCCTGGCCTCTTTTACCTTTCTTTTAATTCAAATTTTCTTTTTGTTTGTGGTTAAACAGTATATATCTTGATTTTTTTTTTTTTTTTTTTTTTGAGACAGAGTTTCACTTTATTGTCCAGGCTAAAGTGAGTGCCGTGGCGTCAGCCTAGCTCACAGCAACCTCAAACTCCTGGGCTCAAGCAATCCTGCTGCCTCAGCCTCCCAAGTAGCTGGGACTACAGGCATGTGCCACCATGCCCGGCTAATTTTTTCTATATATATTTTAGTTGGCCAATTAATTTCTTTCTATTTATAGTAGAGATGGGGTCTCACTCTTGCTCAGGCTGGTCTCGAACTCCTGAGCTCAAACGATCCACCCACCTCGGCCTCCCAGAGAGCTAGGATTACAGGCTTGAGCCACCGCGCCCGGCCTTATATCTTGATTTTTTTAAGAAGTCTCATGTTACCGTCAGGGTGGCAGTCTGCCCTTGCTTCTTGGTGTCCTCTTGGCTGAAGAATGACCAGACACACTAAAGTGTCAAGTCCAGACTATTAATATCATCCTGGTCTTCTGACTCTTTGCTTGGAAAAATCACCAGCAAGGCCAATGCAACCAACAGAATAACCTCAGGCAGGAAGCAGTTTCACATGAGCAGCTCTTTATTGTAAAATAAAACAGATTTGTCTCCACAAGTGTCTCTGTCTGTCTCCCAATTCTCAGATTGTTTCCTTTTATTAGCCCAGTCTGGGAGTGGGCTCTCGGGAGTGTGGGATGTTATCAAATGATCAACAGGTGTCCTCAAAATTCTATATACAAGCTCTCTTTCCAAAAGCCCACCTAGCGGGGCAGTGAACCACAATGCTCAAGCTAATGGCATAATAATGACTCTTAGGTTACTCTAGGTCAGTTTCTAAATCCTACTATGCCTGGGCTGGAGAGTTCCTGGATTGAAAAAGCATGCCCTCCTTCCCCAGGTGTAGCAGTTGCTAGGGACAGGATTAAGGGTGAGGCAACAGCAAATGGAGTGCCCACCCTTATCCTCCTTCCCAGGCCGAGCTTTGACAGCATCAAAGCAGGGAGCCCTTGTCCTGCCTGAGAAGAGCCAGAAATCCTACCTACCTAACATTACTATCTGTATTTTAACTAGGTTTAGGGTTTTTAAAATATATATTTATTGTGATTACTGATACATTTGAATTTTTCCATTTAATTTTATGCTTTGTATTTTTTCCACCTTTTATGTTCTCTTACTGCCATTATTTCCTTCCTTCTTTTCTGTCTTCTTTTAAAAAAATTCTGCAATTTTCCTTTTTCTGCTTAAGCTTAGAACCCTATTTTTATTATTTTAATGGTAACCCTCAACGTTTTAACTTTCATATTTAATTAAAAGTCTAAAAATAGTCAATGTTTTTATGGACAATGGAAGGACCTTGGATTGATTGAACTAATAACTTCAATTCTTCACCACTTCCTATACATAAACCCTCATAGCTCCCTCCTACTACAACTCTGCACTCAGCCATGTCACAGGCTCTGGCCAATGAGATGTAAGAACAATATAGAAAATGTGCTTGTGCATTTACTTTTGCATCTCTGCCATTTCTATGAGAACTTGCCCAGGCTACCCAGCTGGCGAATGAGAGGCACATGGAGCAGAGTCAAGGCCCCCAGCCAAGTCCATCCCAGATACCCCAGTCATATGAGCAAGCCTAGCCAAGCTGAGCAGTGCTTCCCGACCCACTCCTGGCAGACTCCAGATGTGTGAGCAATCAACAAATATAGTTACATGCCTCTGAGGCTTTATATCTGTTATACAACAGATAACTGACACATACTTTTATAATACCTTAATCTCAATAATCCCTTTACACTTTATATACTATTGTTCCATTATTTTGGCTTTGCCTTTTTAAATTGCACAAATTACAAATTACTATTATTGGTTTTCACCCTTGATTTTTGTTTCTATCTACCCATGTTTGCCATTTTATTTGCTCACCAGTCCTTATTTTTCCTCAGAACTTCCTTCTGGGATAATTGTATTTCTTCCTGAAATATATCTTCCAGAAGAGTCTTTAATTAAGTTCTGTTAGTAGTAACTCTTAGTTTTTGTTGATCTGAAAAGTATTGTGTTTTCATTCTTGAAAGATGATATTGCTAAGTATATAATTCTAGGTAAACAGTTATTTTCTCATCACATTAATGTTATTTTTTTATTAATGGTATTATTTCATGCTATTACTATCAGCTCTCCCATTACTGCTACTGGTAAGTCAGGAGTTGGTATTATTGTCATTCTATCATAGATTATCTGAGTTTTCCTCTTCATCTGCTTTTAATATCATATCTTATTCTTCAGTGTTCCAGAGTTTTTCACCAGAATGGATCTAGGTTTTATTTTTATCTTATCCTGCTTGGGATTCATTGTGCTTTCAGAGGATTCTTATCTTTCATTAATTCTGGAAAATTCTCAGCCATCATTATTTAATAATTGTTTTGCCCACATTCACTTTACTATCTCCTGTTAACATGACCGATAGGCATATGCTGGACCTTCTCATTCTTTTCCATTTTCTTGGCTCTCTGGGTTGCCTTTTAGATTATTTTCTTCATTTTTATCTTCCAATTCATGAACCAACCTCTCTTCAGCTGTACTTCAGTTGGAATTTAACACTTCCTATGAGCCACACATTTAAACTATTATAATAGGCTTGGCTGAAACCCCTATGTGGATCCCCTTCACATTTGCCTGGTAATTTTCAAGAGTATCCTGGTTCTCACTTGTGCTTTTAGTTCCCTCTTTGTTTTTTAAAACATGCTTATTTTATGTTTTGGTTCTAAAATGTCTAATATCTAAAATAGTTGTGGATCTGCCTCTGTGCTTGTCTTCTCTGCGTATGTCCTCCTGGGTTTTATGGTTTCTGATCGTGAGTTAATATTTGTTTAGAACCCTATCTGTGGGAATTCTTTGAGACCTGGGTTGACAGTGAGTTCTTCCAGAGATAATTTGTGTTTGCTTTGGCCAAGCACCATAGGCACTACCCAGCCAGGTCCATTTTAAATTAAAATATTCAGCTTGTGGGCTTTTGGACCACACAAATTGTGTGGACATGTGATGGCCAGACTTTGGCCATGAATCCACTAGAGGAATGTTTTCTTCCTCTACTCAGAGCCAAGGCAAAGAGAGGCAACTTACCTTGCTGCCCACCTCTGCATGGCCGATCCCCCAACCCCCATTATCCTTCCCCTGAGGATATTTCCCCTTGGGTCCCAACCTGATGTTGCAATTTGGCTCTTATCAGGCCTGAACCTTATAGCTGGTAGCAGTATCAGTGTTTACTTATCTCCAGAGATGATTTTCACAATATTTGACATATAGCACATGCACTAACCAATCAGAACAGATGCAGGCTGTACCTGTGCATAACGTCTGAACATCAACTCTAACTAGCTTTCCTAGCTTTCTGTTCCTGCTTTCTTCCTAGCCTCAGATAGTTTTCCTGACTTTCTTGCAAGCTTACCCATACATTTGGAGGGATATTTCAACATTTCTATTAGTAATTATATATATATTTTTTGCAGTAATATTTGGATATAGTCCTCATTATTTCTGGAAACAAAGTCCAAGTAAGAAGTTCATTTGGCTTGAGCAACAAATTATCTAAGACTAAGCAGTCCAAAGATGGAACTGTAGTAATGTCATGGGACCAAGGCTCTCTCAATCTTCCTGATTTGCCAGCATTTGCTTCTCACTTCATAGGCACGATAGTAGCTGAACTTCCAAGCTTCAGTTCCACTTAGAAGCAGCAATAAAATAAATGGGGCAAAGCACTTAAGGAGCATATTTAACTAGAAATCCTAGGGAAATCTGTAAAAATTACTTTTTCATTGGGTGGGCAAGGTGGGAGGATCACTTGAGCCCAGGAGTCTGAAGTTATATTACAATGAGCTATGATCCTACTACTACACTCCAGCCAGGGCAACGAAGCAAGACCCTCTCTTAATTAACTAACCAACGAAAAACCTCAGAATTCTCAATGATTTCTTCTTATTATTGGCAAGAAGTTGGTCATATGACCATGCCTAGTCCAATTACTAGCTAATAAGAAAGACATTACCAGGAATCGTTTGAGCCAATTGAATCATCCATTTCAGCTGAGGTGAAGGTCTACCTCCCCTGAGATCAAGGGATCTCTCTATCGCCTAAATAAAATGAGGGTTTTTTTTATTTTTTATTTTTTAAGACTAATCAAGTGCAGTAGTGAAGAGAGGGGAAAGTAGTAGAACAAGGAGTTCAATTTGTAACTGTGAACAATCAAGTGAGATAACTAAAATGAGTTTTTTAAAAAAAAAAAAAAAAAGCCAAAAGAGGGAGGGGAATTACTAAAAGATCCTATCTGTAGGAATTCTTGGAGGCTTTGGTTGAGGGCCTGTGCCACAGATGGGTTAAAAAAAAAAGGACTGGAGCATATACCCTTGCAGCAGAATCTTTGACGAACCGCGCTGCGCCGCACTCATCCCCATTTCTCTACTTCCATATGTGTTTTCTTCCACATTTGTTTCTTTCTTTGAAACTTTCTTTCAAAGAAAGTTTCCCAGACTTTCTTGTAGAATTCCCTCAGAGAGCCTCATCCTCCTCTCTGAACGCTCCTAGGTCCTGAAGCCCAAGAAGAAAGATAACAGCTGGAAAACTGGGCAGTTTGAGCTAAGACGGAGATAATAATATAGACACTGCGGGTCTGGCCCGGTGAGAGCATCCAGCCTATACCCAGAAGCCACTCTGACCAAATAAATCCCTGCTGCTGCCTGGATTTCAGGTTACCGTGAATTGGCTCTTTCACAAAGGGGACGTGGTCTCTAAAGAGGTCCACAGGTAAGAGGCTCACGTCCCACCAATTACAGACCTTCTTTTCTACACTAAAGTGAGGAAGAGGAGGGAGAGGTAGGGAGGGTTATTGAGGGTGGACAGAGGAAGCGTTCCTGCCCCACCATCTTTGCGACCCTTGCCACCCTGATGCCCAGGACAAGGCCAGCTACACAGAAGGGGACAGGTTCTTTCAACCAACATTTCCTGAGCATCCACTACCTGCCAAACCGCAGGTTGGGTGCTGCGGAGACAGAAACGGATTTTGACATAGTCTCCGCTAGGCAAGCTGAGATAGGGCAAGGTTTAACAAGGGTTTCGAATTTAGCATTGGCTCTCTCACTTCCAACAGAGTAGTCAGTCCCTAAACCTGACTGACCCGCTACAGACAGACTGTACTGCACAGGCGCGCGCTCTCCCGAAGCCTCGCCGGGAATGTGAGTCCCGCATGCGCACACCGCTTTCTCTCTGACGCACCCCCGGAAGCACTGGCAGTTTCGGGGGCGGGACCGGGAAGCATTTCCGGGGGCGGGAGGCGCAGCCTGAGTCTGTCGCGGCGGCGACGGCTTGAACAGGCCTGGCGCCGGTGGCGGAGATCCCTTGGGTGGGGGATGTGAGCGGTGAGCCCTTGGCAGGTACAGTGGGGTCGGGACCACGGGCGGCAAGGATAAGGGAGGAGAAACCGGTGGGGAGCGTTAAGGACTTCTCCGCAGGCTCCAGAGCGCGCCGCCGATGCCGCTGGGCCCATTTGGTCGACCGGGATGCTGAAGCCGCGCGCCGGCGGTTTGATTCCGGGTGCCCCAGATCCGACTCCTTCCGTCCCCACCCCACCCGGCGCGCACACCGCGACACCAGGATCCCTAGGGCAGCGTGTAGCCCAAGGTCACCCCGCGGCGGCGCAGCTCGGCCGGCCACTGCGCTTAGAGATCCCGCCCCCGTCCGTCTGTTGGCCTTTCGGGGCGCAGGGTGGTCCCGGCTTGGCGGCCTTGGGTTCGAGGCACCCGTGCGTAAGGCCCGGCCGAGGCCAGTAGAAGGGCTGCATCTGGACTAAGCTGATATCTTCTGTGTTTCACTTCTGTTGCTGTCTCTGTCACCTGTTGTGACCTGTCTTTTTGGCTCTCAACTCAGCCCCTGTCAACTTAGTATTTCTCCGCTTTGTCTCTCGAGATACCTCTGTGTATCTGGATCCTGTCATTATTTCTGTCTCCACCTTGCTTGTGTGTGTGACTCTCATTTAGGGCCGGCTCATTTAGGTGTGGACTCTCATTTAGCCCTGACTCTCATTTAGGGCCGGCTTTTTGTCTGTCTGTTGCTCTCTTTCTGTCAATATGGTCTTTCTCTCGTCTTTCTCTCTTGTTTCTGGCCTAACTGGGTTTGTCTGGGCGGGGCAGTCTGTCCGGACCTCTGAGCCATGGAAGGTGACTCATGACCCCGTGAAGCTCCCTGCACTGGTGACATTCTCAGTGCCTCGACCGCAGTCTGGCCTCAACTCTTGACAGGTGTCGCCCAACCTAAGTGTCAGGGTGCAGGAGTGCCTGGCAGGCAGACAGGACGCCCATCTCCGGGCCAAACAACTTGATGAATCTTAGCCTTTTCTTGCCTGTGGTTTTTCAGGCCTGCACAGCTCCCCACGTCCCTTTGCTCTTTCCACTTTCCCCAGTATGGCCTCCAAGGCTCTCAGGAGCCTGTGCTTTGAATCACATCTGTTTAACCAGGTCTGTCTACGGGCTTAGAAAGGGTTGGGCTGTGAGATATTCTCCCTTGGAGCTCTTGAAACAGTAGCAGAATTTCTGGGAGAGTTGCCTGCTTAGTTGAGAGATTGTCGGTATGTTCAGTTCAATTATGAGAGACCTAATAATTAGGGATTTATTCTTTGCCTTACAAAAGTACTACTGGAGAAGTAAGCCAGACACAAAAGGACAAATATTGTTTGAGATTAAATGAAGTACCTAGAATAGAAAAATCTGTAGAGACAGAAAGAAGAATATGGTTTACCTGGGGTTGAGAGGAGGAGTTACTGTTTAACGGATACAGAGTTTTGGAGATGTTGAAAAAGTTCTGGAAGTGGGGTTGTCGTGATGTTAGCACAACATTGTGAATGTACTTAATGCCACTGAATTGTACAACTAAAAATGGTTATAATTGTAAGTTTTTAAGTTTTATGTTGTATATACTTTACACAGTACAAAAAAGCAAAACAAACAAAAAAACTCATTGGAGGCTCCTGAAACCAATAAGCTCTTTTTAAATGGGATTTTTAACAAACTCATTCTGGAGCTGTTTGAACCGTTTAGTTAAACCTATGTTAGTTGATGCCAACTCTCTTCATAGCAGTGGGTAAATCTGAGGTCCTTAGAAAAGAAGTTTAGTTAAATGAATTTAGCTAAAATCTTCCTCAAGGTTTCTACTTGCAGCAGATTCCCACCCTGGCTCTCCTCCTTCCACCTTTCTTGGAATCAGTGCAAAAATCTGCTGCATAAGTAGGAAACTTGAGAATGATTTTACTCTTCACATGGAGAAAATTGGTAAGGTAGCCCTTTTATTATCATAATGCAAAATTATGTATTTCTTGTGTTTTCTTATGGAGGATGCCTTTGTTTTTGTTTTCTGTTGTCCTACTCAGGCTATTAGTTTGCCTTTAAGCTTGATAAACTACCTTAAAGACAAACTGATGTAGCAGAAGAAGTACTAATATATTTCATTGAATCCTAGATGCCACCAAGTATTTTATGTATCACCAACGAAGATAAAAACACTACCAATTAAGCAATGATATAATGCTTTCTTACCTTTTAGACTTTTTATTATTGAAAACACTTTTAGACTTAGACATTTTAAAAATGATGTCAATGTAAATTCACATGCATATGTAGAAAGGAAAAATAAGAATAAATTGGTTAAAGTATTCATTAAACTTCTTGACATTCTAAATCCTACTCTTCTGTATACTTTTCAATTTAGAGTTGTGTCCATGCTTTTTCCACAATTGTCATCCTTTGTGCCATCAAAAACATTGATTACAAAACAACACTGATAGAGCTCTCAAAAGTGCTCTACTGTTATCTCAGGCAGTGACAACTATTAAAAAACTTCCACCTTCCACCTGATCTTGTCCTAATTCCAGAAATATTGAAATGGGAAGAAATGTGTGTCTTAAAATCAATAACTAGTCTCTGTATCATTTTCATGAACTTTTCCTTTTCACCTTATTTATATTTGCAATTAGAATAGAAGAGGCTTTTGTCTTATTTGTAACATATTAAGGGAAAAAATTATTTGTTGGTATGTAGTTAATTTCATGAAAGGAATGCCGTTTTTCCTTTCTGCTTTATTGATTTGAGCTTCTGATCCTGAAATTCTAATATATAGGAAGGTGCAGTTTAAAACATTTCCTTGGCTTTATTGAAGTGTAATGGCAGGATGACTGATAAGTGAAAGATTAGAACAATACCTTCTCTTTTAAATCTCAGATTTTACCACAATTAAATGTTTGCCCTGGAAGTTTTTAAATAAAACATTCAGCTGTGGCTTAAAATTGAAGGCAGTCATGAATCAAACTTCATAAAGTAGGTGGCATTTTTTAAAAAAAATCTTAAATAGGTTTTACGAAGTTCTGTGGCCGATTGTTCCAATTAGGAAAACATATAGGGGATGCTGATTGACAATGGGCAGGAGACCAAAAGCACTTTTCCAAAGGATATTTAATTCTGCAAAATTGCATAGTCATTGACCATGTTGGTTTCCTAGTTTTCACTAATGTGCCATAGTAATGTAAGATGTTAATATTGAAGGATACTGGGTGGGAAGTGTATGGGAACTCCCTGTCTTTGCAACTTTTCTGTAAATCTTAAATTATTACAAAATAAGTTTATTTCAAAAAAATGCAAAGGCAGAAGCTAATAAGTTGCAGAATGAAAGTATTACCAAAATTGATTATTTTTCTGCTACTAACATATACATGTGTGGTGTTTTTTAGCGAGACACACATACACAAAGAATGGCATCAGCATCTCTTACATTTTCACCGTGATTTTTCCTTTCAGAAGTCAATATGATTTTAATTTGAAGCAAAACTGAAATGAGTCCCTCTTCCTCATTCATTATATTGCTTTTTAATGGCCATGGCATAAGGAACTTTATCCCAAGAATACAACGTTGTATTAGGTAAGCTATAACTTGTTCATAGTACAATTTTTAAAATTATTTACTGTAATCATTTCTCTTTCACCAATAATAATGTTGTAGTTTGTCAAGGTTTTTAATTGCTCTAGATCGGAAGATGTTTTACTTCTCTTCTGAAGACAAGATGTTGCACATTTTAAGGCCAGTCACTGCCATACTTTGCACTGATAGAGCATTTCAGAAAAATTTCAGAGAAATTTTTCTGCTGATTTTTTTTTTAACTTAGAAAAATACTAGATTTGGGTGGGGTGTGGTGGCTCACGCTTGTAATCCTAGCACTCTGGGAGGCCAAGATGGGTGGATCGCTCAAGGTCAGGAGTTCGAAACCAGCCTGAGCAAGAGCGAGACCCATCTTTACTAAAAATAGAAACAAATTAATTGGCCAACTAAAAATATATAGAAAAATTTAGCCGGGCTGGTAGCACATGCCTGTAGTCCCAGCTCTCAGGAGGCTGAGGCAGAAGGATTACTTGAGCCCAGGAGTTTGAGGTTGCTGTGAGCTTGGCTGATGCCATGGCACTCTAGCTAGGGCAACAGAGTGAGACTCTGTCTCAAAAAAAAAAAAAAAAAAAAAAATACTAGATTTGGAATTACACTTTTGTTTGAATCCTGACATGCCATTTCTGAGATCTTTTAATCTGAGCACACTCATCTTTAAAATAAGTATGACAATACAGGGGTGTTGCAAGACTCGGGTTTACATAAGTGTACTTTGTGTACTGTCAAGCATTTGACTAATGTAAAGAATTTTAGGCATAGCGGTGGCCCGCACCTGTAGTCCACCTACTTGAGAGGCTGAGGCAGGAGGATCACTTGGGGCCAGGAGTTCAAAACCAGCCCGGACAACATAGCAATTAAAAAAAGAATTTTGGTAGGCATAGAGTGTTGGTTAGTTTTGTACATTTGTGCCAGACTTTAAATTACTGAAGCAACATTTACTACATTTAAATGTGCATTCTACAGTAAACACGCAGATTACCAGATGCTCTGATTAAAGAGATCTCTGGAGGACTTCAAGACAAGTAGCTGGTGGGTCCCTTTCCCTATTATATTGCTGTCATTTGTGTTTTTAGAATGTTTAATCTGTGTTTAAATAGTGTATAAAACTTGACATACAGTTTCTCAACTGAATAATAAATAGTGGCTACTATTAAGCTCATCAAAGGAATCTTGGAGGTCATCTAGTTCAGAGATTCTTCCATATGTTGCACTTCATCTTCTGCTTAATATTTTATGTTTAATATGTTCTGTATTTAATAAACAGTAGTTGCTGTTGTTATTCCTTTTAATGATGACATTTTCCTAGTCACCCAGCCATAAAACTTCAAGGTCAGCATTGGTACCTGAGTTTACCTTGTATTACTCTAATTTTTACTTTTTATTTATTTAGATACAAGGTCAGTCTCTGTTGCCTGGGCTAGAGTACTCACTGTAACCTCAAACTCTTGGGCTCAAGTGATCCTCCCACCTCAGCCTTCTGAGTAGCTAGGACTATAGGTGTGTACCACAACACCTGGCTAAATGTTTTTTTGTAGAGATGGGGTCTCACTATGTTGCCCAGGGTGGTCTTGAACTCCTGGCCTTAAGTGATCCTCCCACCTCAGCCCCCCAAAGTGCTGGGATTAAAGGTGTGAGCCACCATGCTCGGCCACTCAATTTTTTAAACACCTTTATAGAGATATAATTCATAAGCAATGGAGTTTTTTTTAAATATATTCACAGATTTGTATACCCATTACTATAATCTAAGTTTAGAACCTTTGCCCTCCCTAAAGAAACCCAATTAGCAGTCACTCCCCATTTGTTCTACCCCTAGTTCCTGGCAGCCACTAATCTACTTTCTGTCTCTATGGATTTGTCTATTCTGGACATTTTATATAAATGGAATCATATAAGATACGGCCTTTTGTGTCTGGCTTCTTTCATTTAGCATAAGGTTTTCAAGGGCCAGCTATGTTGTCACATCTATCAGTACTTCATTCTTTTTTTTATTGCCAAATAATGCTCTATTCTGTGAATATACCACATTTTGTTTATCCACTCATCATTTGATGGACATTATGGTGGTTTCCACCTTTTGGCTTTTATGAATAATGCTATTGTGAACATTCATGTACATGTGTGGAGATCATGTTTTCATTTTTCTTGGGTATACCTAGGAGTAGAATTTCTGGATTACATGGTAACTCTATGTTTAACTTTTTGAGGAACTGCCAAACTGTTTTCCACAGCAGCAGTACCATTTACATGCCCACTAGCAATGTATAAGAGTTCTAATCTGTATATATCCTAATTGACACTTGTTATTGTCCATCTTATTAATCACAGCCATTCTAGTAGGTGAAAAGTATTTTGTGGTTTTGATTTGGATTTCCCTAATGACTAACGATATTGAGCAGTTTTCATATGTTCATTGGTTATTTGTATATCTTTGGAGAAATGTCTATTCAAATCCTTTGTCCATTTTTCAGTTGGTTTTTTTGTCTTTTTATTATTGAATTGTAAGGGTTCTTTAGGTATTCTGGATGCAAGTCACTTATTTGTTATATGATCCGCAAATATTTTCTTCCATTCTGTGGGTTATCTATTCACTTTCTTGATGATATCATTTGTACCTTGCGTTACTTCTACATCTTCCTGCCTAACAATTCTGTCAATCTCATCAGTCCTACCTCTCTATTTTCCTTTCCCACTCTTACTTTCATAACTGCTAAACCTAGAATATGCTTGTCGAAATCTTATAATTAGCTTCTACTTCAGACCTTCTCCTGCTTTAGTCCATCAACAGATTAACCTTCCTTAGCCATATATCACAGCATGTCACTCAGAAGTTTTCAGTGCTGCCTCCAGTGTCCACATCCCCTTTAGCCTTTCCAGGTGTATTTCCCACCACTCCCTGTCACTTTTAGAGGGAAGTACAGTTGATCTTTGTGTCACCAGGGTTGGTCTTGACTGGAAGAGAGCCGAGGGAGATCTTGCAAAGTATTTGTCTGATGGTAATTTTACCATAGTCTAAGATCTTGTTCTCAGTGTGATTGGAACAGTAACTCAGTTTTTTCCATGCATCACTCTTATGATGCACTAAACCCAAAAAAGATTAAAGAAATAAGCCAGAATGCCATATGATTTATAATTTTTCTTTTCTGTTAATGAGCTTGTCTTGTCGTTTTTTTCCCCTGTCCAGTTTTGATGCCAGGGTTTTATATAAAGTTATTTAGTGAATTTTCTCCTACCCTATTCCCTTTTCCCCTTCTCTTTCCTCTACTTTTAATCTTTCTAGTTTTATCACTTTGCGTCATCACATTGTGTAATCACATGTAATCAAATATGCCCTATGCATTTCTGCTTTGGGGAATCTGTTGATGTGTTCTCTGTGATCACTTAGATGATCATTTTTGTAAATGTCCTGTAGACACTAGGAAAGAAGGAATATTATCTGTAGGATACAGAAGTTGACATATTTCCATTAAATCAGCTTTATTAATGATAGCTGTGTAAACCTATATATACTTATTATCCTTTGCCTACTTAATCTATTAAGGATTAAAAGAGAGATATTTATATTACTACAATTTTGTTTCTGTTGCTGTTTTGTTTTCTAACACTGTACTGTGTTTGACACATAAAACTTCACAAGGAAAACCTTAATTGTAAATTATAGAATGAATTCATCAGTTAATGATAAACCTCATCCCATTGAATGCTTTTTACATTAATTTTACTTTGATATTAGTATTGTTTTGTTTGACTTATTTTTGTTTTACGTGCCTGTCCTTTTACTTTTGATCTTTTTGGTGACAAATTCTTTCAACTTTTCTATGTCTGAAAATATATTTTGCCTTCATTTTGAAAGATATTTTGGTTGGGTATAGGATTTTAGTTTGACAGTTGTTTTGTTTTGTTTTTTCTTTCAGTACTTAAAAATGTTGATATACTATCTCCTGGCTTGTATATCAGGGTCCTTTTTCTCTGGCAGTTTTTAAGATTTTCTTTTCATCACTTAAGTGTTTTGATTATCTTGTGCCTTGGTGTCATTTTTTTCATGTTTCTTATGCATGGGGTTTGTTGAGCCACTGCTTGGGTCTGTGAAATTAATTTTTTTTAAATTTTTTTTTAGTTCACCAATTAATTTATTTCTATTTTTAGTAGAGATGGGGTCTCTCTCTTGCTCAGGCTGATCTCAAACTCCTGACCTTGAGCGATCCGCCCACCTCAGCCTCTCACAGTGCTAGGATTATAGGTGTGAGCCACCACACCTGACCGGGTCTGTGAAATTGTAGTTTTCATCAAATTTGGAAAAGTTTAGGCTATTTTTACACATGTATAAAAAATATATATAGTTTTCACATGTCTCACAGCTTGTCATATGTAATTTTCTGTCCCTTCTCCCCCACATTACATGCATATTAGGCACCTCATAGTTGTCTCATGACCCACTGATACTCTCTTCCCTTTCTATATTTTTTCTTTTTTTTTCCTCTTTGTTTTAGTTGCGGTAGTTTCTGTTGCTATGTTTTCTTTTTTCTTTCTTTCTTTCTTTTTTTTTTTTGAACCAGAGTCTTGCTCTGTTGCCCAGGCTACAGTGGCATGGCACCAGCCTAGCTTTATAGCAACCTCAAACTCCTGGGCTCAAGCGATCCTTCTGCCTCAGCCTCCCAAGTAGCTGGGACTACAGGCACGCACCACCATGCATGCCTGGCTAATTTTTTCTATATGTTTTTCGTTGTCTGGCTAATTTCTTTCTGTTTTTTTTTTTTTTTTTTTAGTAGAGACGGGATCTCACTCTTGCTCAGGCTGGTCTCAAACTCCTGAGCTCAAGTGATCCTCCCTCCTTGGCCTCCCAAAGTGCTAGGATTACAGGTGTGAGCCACTGTGCCTGGCCACTATGTCTTCAATTAATCGATCTTTTTCTTTAGTGGTGTTAATTCTGTCATTATTCCTATTCCTGTGTGTGTGTGTGTGTTGTGTGTTGTGTGTTGTGTGGTTTAAATCTCTAGATGTTCTATATAGGTCTCTCTCTCTTTTTTTAATAGCTTTCCCTTCTCTACCTAACATGTTTAATCTTTCCTTTACTTTCTTGAACATAGAATTGTCTAGCAATTGTATAAATGTCTGTCATTTCTGGGTGATTGATTTCTTACCCCTGTCAGTATCATGGGTTATATTTTTCTGCTTCTTGGCATGCATGGTGATTTTTTTATTGGATGTCAGATATAAATTTTACCTTGTTTGGTGATGGATATTTTTGTATTATGTAAATGTTCTCAAGCTTCATTCTGGAACATAATTAAGTTGGAAACAGTTTGATCCTTTTGAGACTTGTTTTTAAGCTTTGTTTGGCAGGACCAGAACTGCATTTGTCTGGGATTAATTTGTCCCCACTACTGAGGCAGGGCTCTTCTGAATACTCTACTCACAATTCACTCAGGGAACTTTTTTTCTTTTCATGTCAGATGGGTAATGTGCCCATGTGGTAACAAGGTTTGAGGGAGGCACATCTCATGCTTGCATGTGAAAACCCAGTCGTCATGCTTATGAACTACGAAAGGATCTGGGAAACTTTTCTTCAATTAAATATTTTGAGTATTTTACCTTCTTTGTTTGGTTCCTTTTCTCAAGGACACTAATTAGCTGTATGTTGATCTGTGTTCTCTGTTCTCTTGCTCTATTATCTTCTCTGTCACTGTTTTCATATTTTTATCCTTTTTCTGCATTCTAGTAGAAGTTTCCCAAAGTGCCTTGCACATCATTGATTCCGTTTTCTATAGTTGTAATTCTGCTGCTTCTTGCCTCTGTAAATTTCTGCTCTATTAGTTTCCTTATTTCCTATCTTTAATTCAGTCAGCTGTTTTTCCCATGTCATTCTGCTATTTTGTCTCATCTTCCTTATACTTTATTCTTACCACATCATGAGGTTTGTGGAAATCATCAGTTTAAAAAATGGTATCTAAAATGTACTCTTTGTCTATTCCTTGCCATGTTTTTCTTTTTTGATACTGTAGAATCTATTCACAGACCCCTTATTCTGTTTATTAATTCTTGAGAGGGAAACATTCTGTTTAAGTGTTAAATTTTACCTCTTTGTAGGTGGATTAATTTGGGGGCCCTCACTGTATAGCTGAATATTGTTAGAATCCACTTTTAGTTAGCCGGATGTGGGGCTGAGCCATAGTGACAAGTGGGGCCAGCTCAGATGGAGTGGCTGGGGTTGGAGGGTAGGCCTTCAGCTCTCAGTTTTGTGCACTTTCTTTGGTGTTGGTGAAATTGTGATATGGCGAGCCTCTTTTGTCTCTTTGGCCCAGCTGGCAGATGATGGCTATGCCTTTGCCGCCTCCTTCGGGCCCCTGAGCTCCACCCTTTCACATTAAGATTTTTTTTTCCTGCTGAGGTGACATTCAGCCTTTGGTATCCTAATACCATCCACCTCTGAATGTTGCCAATCTGCAGGTTCTGTCTGACCCACGGCCCACCCTGGCTTTTAGCTCTGGGCCTTTCAAGTGAAGGATGTTACTGATCCACTATATCTTTAATTTTTATGGCATGTAGATAACACTGTTCCCTAGGTTCTAGGACTCAGGCCAATTTTTCCATATTTCTTAGATTATTTTAATCAGTGTGTGGTAGATGGGAAGAATTATATAATCTTCAGGTCATGGTATTACCCTGGTGACACCAAAATTTATAGTGATAGGACATATAACTAATTCTAGGGCATACCAGGTCCCCTCCTCTGAATTCCTCCTAGGTTTGTAATTCTCTTATGGTACTTTAATCAGGCTTTTCTTTGAATAACAATGTCGTATACATGTTTTTCATCTACAAGATTATAAAATCTCCAAGGACAGTGACATTCCTTGATTGTGTTTGAAGTCCCCCACAGTATATAGTGTTTTATGGAGTTTTGTTAGTGAGTTAAATAATTACTTCTATAGACGTCTTCTAAACAATTGAAATAGCAGCTGTGTTCTTAATATATAGGTCACAACTAACTGCCTGTGAGTTTGTAAATATTGCTATATAGCAGAAAAACCTATATAAATTTAAGCTTTGTATATGATACTGGGGCGAGGAAATCGGAGAAATGACACATTCACCTAAAATTAAGGGCAAGAGTTTTTGATAGGGTTTGTGTTGAATCTGTATATTGCTTTGTGTAGTAGTACTACCAATATTGAGTCTTCCAATCCACGAACACACATTGTCTATTTGTGTCTTTAATTTCTTACAATAGTGTTTTGTAGTTACCAGTGTATAAGTCTTTCATCTCCTTGGTTAATTCCTAAGTATTTTCTTTTTGATGATATTGTAAATGGAATTGCTTTCTTAATTTCCTATTTGGGTTGTTCATTGTTAGTGTATAAAAATGCAACTAATTTTTGCAACTTTCCTGCTGTTTTGTTGAATTTGTTTATTATAATCTTACAGTTTTGTGTGGAATCTTAAGGGTATTCTATGTATGATCATGTGATTGCAAACAAATAATTTTTCTTCCTTTTCAATTTAAATGCCTTTTATTTCTTGCTTTACTGCTCTGGCTAGAATTTCTAATACTATGTTGAATAAAAGTGGCAAAAATGGGCATCTTTGTCATGTTCCTGATCTTAGAGGAAAAGCTTTAATACTTTTACCGTTGAGTATGATGTTAGCTGTGGGTTCTTAATATATGGCTTTTATTATGTTGAGGTAGTTTCTTGAGTGTTTTTATTGTGGAAGTGGTGTTGAATTTTGTCAGATGCTTTTACTGCATCAGTTGAGATGATCATTTAGTTTTCTTTTTCTTCATTTTGTTAATGTGATATGTTACATTGATTGATTTCATATGTTGAACCGTCCTTGCATTCCAAGAATAAATCTTGTTTGGTGATGGCATACAATCCTTTTAATATAGCTGCTGACTTTGGTTTGGTAGTATTTTTTTTTTTTTTTGCACCAGTGTTCATAAAGGTTATTGGTCTGTAGTTTTCTTGCAGTGTTTTTATCTGGCTTTGGTATTAGGGCACTGCTGGCCTTATAGAATGAGTGAATTAGGATGTGTTTGTTGCCTCTGCTTCAATTTTTTGGAAAAGTTTAAGAAAGATTGGTGTGTATTTTTAAAATGTGTGGTAGAATTCACCAGTGAAGCCATCAGTTGGGATCTTTTCTTTGCTGAAAGGTTTAATCTCCTTGCTAGTTTTGGGTCTATTCTAATTTTCTATTTCTTAGAACCAGTTTTGGTTGGATTTGCCCATTTCATTAAGGTACCTAGTTTGTTCACTTACATTTTTCATAGTAGTCTCCTATGATCCTTTTTATTTCTGTAAAGTCAGTAATGACTCTTCTTTCACTTCTTTTAATAATTTGAGTTTTCTCTTTTTTTCTTAGTAAATTCAGTTAAAGGCTTGTTGATTTTGTTGATCTTTTTAAAGAGTCAACTTGTACTTGAATTGATTTTTCTGTATTTTTTTATTTTCTTTTTGTTTATATCTGCTGTAATCTTTATAATTTCCTTCTTTTTGGTAGTTTTTGGTT
This sequence comes from Mirza zaza, assembly GCA_008750895.1. Taxonomy (NCBI): domain Eukaryota; kingdom Metazoa; phylum Chordata; class Mammalia; order Primates; family Cheirogaleidae; genus Mirza; species Mirza zaza. Next base: position 62,465 of record VSMD01057819.1, on the reverse strand, counting down.
TAATTTGCCCTTCTCCTGTGTCATTAAATGCACAGTTAGGTTATTGGTTTGAGATCTTTCTTCCTGTTTAAAATAGTTTTTTGCAGCTATAAATTACTCCACACGCACTGCTTTTTGCTTCTTCCTATATGTTTTGGTACATGTGTTTGCTACTTCCCATAAGTTTTGGTATATTGTATTTGTTTCAAAGTATCTTCTAATTCCCTCATGAGTTCTTATTGATCATTTAAGAATATGCTTAATTTCCACATTTGTCAGTTTTTCAGTTTTCCTTCTGTTACTGATTTCTGGTTTCATTTAGATGTGTATATGCTTATAATTGTTATATTTTCTTGATGGTAGCTTTGAAAATCAGATTCTCCCCCTCCTCAGGAATTGCTCTTGTTACTTGTTGAGGCTACAGTGGTCTATTTGTGTAGTGATTTTTCCAAATTATTATGCAAGGTCTGTGTTCCTTATCGGGTGTAGTCACTGAAGTTTCTTTTCTGCTCTATATGCAGTCTGCCTGTGACCTAATAGAGATTTTCTGAAATATCTGGATCTGATCTGGTGTGCACATTGGATGGAGGGGTATTCTTAAATTTTATGATACATACCACCAGAAGCTACTGCAGCCTGCAGGGGCCAAATCAAAGCTGTGTAGGTCCACCAGACTCATGAAAATGCATAACCTCCAATTTTTGGAGGGCAAGGTTCTTAGTCCTTACTGTCAACCCTGGCATCAGCCAGCTGCTCTAGGAATATGGGCCCCCTTCAGCAGGCTGTTGCAGGGCTAAGGAACAGGGGATTTGTGTATCCTGCACCCTTCTGAGATTCAGCAGTCTCTTCTTTCCCGCTCTCGTGCTAAGCGCGTCTGACGGGCTTCTAGAGTTCTGAAATAGTGATTCTGATCATTCTCCCAGCTTCCTGGTTGTGTTGGTGGAGAGACCAACCATGGAGCTTCCTGCTCTACCATTTTCTGTAATCTCACTTACGGCATTTATTCTTGTAGAGCTGTTTTTATACATCTTATTCTCAGTCATTTCGAATTCTACTACAGATACTTGAACTTTATGAAAAAAACGATGGGTTATTCAATAAATTATATTGGAAAAATAGACTAGCCATTTTGGAAAAAGGGCTGAGTCCCAACCTTACTCTTTATGCCAAAATAAAGTCCATGTATTAAAGGTTTAAATGTTTATTTTTTTAAATGGTATCAGGATAAAAACCTAAATAATTATTTTTATTTTTAAAAATAATTTTGGAGTTGAGAATGCCCTTCTATGTCTCACACAAAACCCTGGGGCCATAAAAGCACAGAATGGTATTTTCATATAAATTTTATTGTGGCAAAAAAAATTCTATAAAGTCAGCTAACTGAAAAAAATTGTAACATAGGATAAAAATAATTATCTGAATTTGTAAAAAAAAAAAAAAAAACCCTGCTAATAAGATGGATTGCCCGATTTGTTTGAGCCAAGGATATGACTAATTTATAGAAAGAAAACCACAAATGACCAGTAAACATGAGTACAGAGTATTAGCCTCATTCATAATGAAGGGCATACAGATCAAAACAGCAGTGAATTGTGTCACTTAGGAGATTTGCACACTTTTTTCCCCTTGTTTAATGACATTCAGTCTTCATAAGGGTGTGAGAAGTAGACACTCTCATTTACTGTTGGTCAGAGTTTGACTTAGGGCAAGCTTTCTGGCAAGTGGTTTGGTAATATATATCAGAAAGTCAAATGTACAGCCCCTTACCCCAACAATTACAATGCCACTGGTAGAAATTGCCCTATAGATATTTCCAAAGGTATGCCAAGATAATTATATACAGATATCCATCGCAGCATTGCTTGTAATTTCAAAACCCCAGCCAACTGAAATTCTATAAGAAGAGAATTGCTTAAATTATGATACATCCATATAATAGGAAGCTATGTGTCCATTAAACAGAATGAGTTAGCTCTTTGTGTACTAATGTGGGAAGATCTCCAAGATATATTAAGTGACAAAAGCTAAGTGTAGAATAAAATGTAGGTAATGAATCCATTTGAGTAGGAATTTTTAAAGGATATATATGATTTATTCTGATATATGCACAGAGAAGTTTCTAGAAATATATACAGGAGTTTAATGGTGATTTCTTATGAGGGGACTAGGAATAAATGATGGAGAAATTTTTTTTTACACCTTTATATAGTTTTTTTTACATGTGCATGTATTATCCTCCTCCCCACCCCACCCCCTTTTTCAGATAGCTAAGGACAAGATTCTACAGTGGTGAGATGTAGCGGAGAATCTGTTCACCCAGATGTAATTCTTAGAATATACATGCTTCTAGTCTATTCATTTATATAGTCAGCTTTTCCTTTTGAAACTACAAATACCTAAATAGTTTATTTCATGGTCTATTCTTGTTTTAAATTACTCTGAAATGTTTTAAGATGTATAAAACCCTAAATTAACCCTAATTAACCCTAAATTAATTAATGTGTTAACACAATATCTTCATTCTGAAGACATTGTCTTACCTTTTAAAATTATTAATGACTAATTTGTCATTTTGGCATCTTAGAGGAGGCACAGTGATGTGATAGGAAAAATAGCATAGACTTTGGAGTCATACAGACCTGGATTCACATCTCAACTTAATAAAAACTAGCTTTTAACCTTGGGAATGTTACTTAAAATAGCTAAACTAAGAATATCAAGCCCTACATTTGCAGAGTAATTATAAAGATTAAGTGAAAAAAGGTGTACAGTCCATGGAGATAATAATTACTGAAGAAATGTTCATTTCTTCTCATCATCTCACCCTGTCCCTCAAAGGTGAGTTTCAGTCTGTTTGGGTTCTCTGGTTCTTTTATGTCATGCTTAGAAAACTTGCTATTTCGCAATGTTTGGTTATAGTATTAGAACAAGGTAACAAATAGCGTTGATAAATCATTTGGGTGTTTTCATTTGCTTTAATTTGCTATGGAATTATGGGACATGAAGGATCTCTAGCAGGCTCATCTTGAAGTGCTTTTGTTAGGAATTGTCTCTAATGCTTGCCTTATCCCACAGAATGTATTTACAGTAGCAACACAGGCAATCTCTTGTTCTTTGTTAGAACTTTATCTTCTGATCAAGTCCATTCAGTAGCCAGGACAATACTTACCATCTTCTTTGGTCTATAACTCTTTAGACAGTGTGGAGACCACCAGGTAGAATGAATTCCTCACCTTGCAGTTTCATTCTGCTTTACATCATCAGAAGCTCTTAAAGAGCTAAAATTCTGACAGCAGCTAGAGAAACCTGCATTGCTCGGGGCTCCGCGACTATACCGCTTTGGTGCTGAAATACCAAAGGCACAATTGTCTTGGCCCCACTGGACTCTAGCCTAGGGGTCTCCTTTCAGTTCCTTGCAATTGCCAGTTTCATTCCTACCTCAGAGCCTTTGCATATGCTCTTCCTTCCCACAATTCTGTTTTCTCTCCCTCAGTACAACTTATCAAATGTGAGTCGAATCTGAGGCTTAAAAAATTCTCGTTTTGAGCCAGGTGTTGGTGGGTGCTGGTAGTCCCAGCTACTTGGGAGACTGAGGCAGGAGGATCACTTGAGCCCAGGAGTTCGAGACTGTAGTGAGCTATGATCCCACCTGTTAATAAGCACTGCATTCCAGCCTGGGCAACAGAGGGAGACCCCATCTCAAAAAAAAAAAAATTCCTTAGTTTTTATAGGTATCATGTTTGTTTAAACTAGACATATTTACCATAATTGTTTTACTTAGAGGATTTGTATAGCTTACAAATCCAACCACTGGAATCTGTTCTCTCCAACAGACAGAGGCAAAATGAAGAGTTCCGTGAGGAGTGGTGGTGGCCCTTGCTTTTGGCATACTGGAAGCCTTGCTCTAGGGAGTGAATCTTTCACCCACTAGTGCCCATAGACTAGGGACTTTATATTATAGAACTTTGGAACCTACTTAATGATGGAGAAGGGGATGGAATAAGTTTCTCTTTGGGCTGGAATTAGTACTAATTTTTCTTTCTCTTATAGCACTGAATAAGATTTGTGATGAAATGGAGCCTGGAACAAACTCTTTTCGAGTAGAATTTCCTGATTTTTCCAGCACCATTCTACAGAAACTGAACCAGCAGCGCCAGCAAGGGCAATTATGTGATGTCTCCATTGTTGTCCAAGGCCACATTTTCCGGGCACACAAAGCTGTCCTTGCTGCAAGTTCACCCTACTTTTGTGACCAGGTACTCCTGAAAAATAGCAGAAGAATTGTTTTGCCTGATGTGATGAACCCAAGAGTGTTTGAGAACATTCTCCTATCTAGTTATACAGGACGTCTAGTAATGCCTGCTCCAGAAATTGTTAGTTACTTGACAGCAGCAAGCTTTCTCCAGATGTGGCATGTGGTAGACAAATGCACTGAGGTTTTAGAAGGAAACCCTACCGTCCTTTGTCAGAAGCTTAATCATGGCAATGACCACCAGTCTCCAAGTAGCAGTAATTATAATGGCCTGGTGGAGAGCTTTGAGCTGGGCTCTGGGGGTCATACTGATTTCCCCAAAGCCCAAGAACTGAGGGATGGTGAGAATGAAGAGGAGAGCATCAAAGATGAGCTGTCATCTCAGCTCACCGAGCACGAGTACCTGCCCAGCAACTCGTCCACAGAGCATGACCGGCTGAGCACTGAAATGGCGAGCCAGGATGGGGAGGAGGGGGCCAGCGACAGCGCCGAGTTCCACTACACCCGGCCCATGTACAGCAAGCCCAGCATAATGGCTCACAAACGCTGGATCCATGTGAAGCCTGAGCGCTTGGAACAGGCTTGCGAGGGCATGGATGTGCACGCTGCCTACGACGAGCACCAGGTCACTGAGTCCGTCAATACTCTGCAGACAGAGCACTCGATCCAGCCTTCAGGAGTGGAGGAGGACTTTCACATTGGGGAAAAAAAAGTAGAAGCAGAGTTTGACGAACAGGCTGATGAAAGCAATTATGATGAGCAGGTGGATTTCTATGGCTCTTCTATGGAAGAGTTTTCTGGAGAGAGGTCAGATGGGAATCTCATTGGGCACAGACAAGAGGCTGCCCTAGCAGCAGGCTACAGCGAGAATATTGAAATGGTCACAGGAATTAAAGAAGAAGCTTCCCACTTAGGATTCTCAGCCACCGACAAGCTGTATCCTTGTCAGTGTGGGAAAAGTTTCACTCACAAGAGTCAGAGAGATCGACATATGAGTATGCACCTCGGTCTCCGGCCTTACGGCTGTGGTGTCTGTGGTAAGAAATTCAAGATGAAGCACCATCTTGTGGGCCACATGAAAATTCACACAGGCATAAAGCCGTACGAGTGCAATATCTGTGCAAAGAGGTTTATGTGGAGGGACAGTTTCCACCGGCATGTGACTTCTTGTACCAAGTCCTACGAAGCTGCAAAGGCTGAGCAGAATACAACTGAGGCTAACTAAAAATAGGATCTGGCCCTTGAGTGGCATGCACAAAAATAAACTATGGTAATTAATGCAAATCTGGGCACAGATGATGCGAGCTACTTGCTATTATGAGAGAAGCTTAAAAAAAAGGAAGATATTTCTGAAAGACCAGCTCTAAGTAGGCCAATTAAAAAATCTAATTCCTCAAATTTGTATGTTCCAGTCCTGGCCTGGAATGGGTAATGGGGGCAAGTTAACCCACTGCCCAGCTGGCAAGGTAAACCTTCAGGCCAGTCGTGATTGAAGCAGGTGGACTTAGACACCTGCACTTGGAACTGGACTCCAGCCTACCAGTTCCATTTCACGTGGCAGCAGTTCTTGATCACTCCTTATTACGAGGTCATGCTGAAATTTTTTTGCTCTTACTATAGATACTTAGGTAATGTGGATTTGTTCTGGTAGCTGCTTCACTGAATGAAATGCTCCTTATGTAAAAGCTATAAACAATGTGATTCCTAGGATGAGCAATTGATTAACAGAGCTCTCTTGTCTGGTTTTATTCTTCCTAAAGGGTATTTTAAGTAAAACTATGGAGATGCTAGAGGGTGACATTCTAAGTATGAAACAAATAACTTATGGTACTAGCTTCAATTTCTGTAAGATGCCACTAATGTCACAAGGTGTTTCAAACTCTTGGTAAGGGAAAATTTTGTATTTTGGTACTAATGTTGAGTTTGAACAGTTGTATCTAATTGTAATTCTCTACGGTGCCAGAGATAGGTATTTCTAATTGGTTTGCAGTCCCAAATCCTGTCCGTTAAATTGTAGCATCCACGCAGTGGGATCTACTCTGCAAATGGTAGGCATCTGGCCTGCTGGGACTCTGACCTCAATACCGTTGACTGCTGTTGCCGTTACTCTGTCTTAGATCATGGTGCTTCCCAAAGAGGGCAGTCAGTGACCACAGTTAGTGGGAAGAAGCCAAAAGCCGTGGCTGGGAGTTACCCATGAACTTTAGGAGTTAATGGAGTGCTACAGTGACACTCTAACGAACAGAGTCAGCGTTGTGGAGAAGCAGAATTTTAGGAGTGGCAGGTTATACTTGAGAGAGGAAAAACTGCCCAAGAAAAGCGTCTTGAGAATACACTGATGGGGGAAATACTCTTTAGAGAGGTACAGAGCTAATCCTGCCAGCTCTTTATGAGTGCTGGAATGTGTTTTTAAAAGGAGAAAAAAGGAGTCCTAATTTTAGCAAAGTAGTCTACAGATTTATGCTCCCAAATCGTAGATAAAAGCTGCTTGACTTTACAAGTCCACATAGCTATACCTACCAAAAAAACAAAAAAAGCAGCTATCCTTAGACCTTTTCTGCTATCAGTCAGATTTTTTAGGCAAAAAAGAAAGCATATATTCAGAATGCTTTTAAGCTGTGTAATATACCTTAAGTTATCATCAGGGTAGGACAGGGTGCTACTACTATGTCATCTTTTCCTTAAACTTACTGGTCTGTTACTTCTAACTAGAAACTTTTTTTTCTTAAAATAAAAATAATTTTTCTTGGATTGGGGTGAAATTTTGTTTTAAAAGTTTAGCTTTGCTCTAATGTGATAGACATTGCTGGCAACAGCCTCTGATTCTCAAGCTCCTAACATCAAGGTGTTTACTTATTGAATATTGTCTGGAAAGATTATTTACCAGTTAACTCTTGTAATCAAGATTACAAAACAGGGATTTATTCAGTAACACTGTATCATTCTCGATATATAAAAAGCACTTTGTATTTAAAACTTTATTATAAATATATATATTGTTTTTTTTAACCTAGAAACTAGATATTACCTCTTGGTTGTTTGCCACATTAATATCGTCTTCTCTTAGTTTTGAAACTTCACCAGTTGACAGTCCTGTCTCTGTACCTGACAGAAGTACATAGAGGTGACTGTACAATCAAGCTCAATTGCTCCTTCTCTCTTTCTCATGTGAGAGGCAATGGGTTTTAGGAATGATCCTAGCCATTATGTGTGAGGAGAAATTGTTTTATGCCTCCTACTGATTTCAGTACTAAGGCAGAGAAGCCATTTTGTTCTGCCGAAAGCCGATCACCTTCTCCCCTGGTATTAGCAAAGCATTTTTACCTGTCGGGGAGGTTCGATGTGCAGTTTCCCATTAATGATTATACTTGTATGAGCCTTGGGACATTTAGAGACAAGAGTCTGAGAGGTAAAATAAAGCTGTTTTGGGAAAATCATGGTCCTTCATTTATGCTGAAATCAGCATAGCGCCCTTGTCATGAGTCATGATCCAGAGCTTTTGTTCAGCCAGGAGGGGTGGCCAGCCCTTGGGTGGTAGTTTTGGAAGCAGTCAGTGGTGCCGGGACTTATTTAAGTGTGCTGTGGAGAGAAGAGTATGTTTTGTTGAACTCCTTATATGTACATCAGCTACTAAATGTAGAACTTCAATAAGTTTCTCACATCTGCTGTTGTAAGTTTTTTGTGACAGTTGGGGTTTTAGTAAAAATCGGGGTTGTTCATTAGTTAGCCAGACCTGTGAGATGGCTGGGTGTCTGAAATGCTGGCCATGTTCAGAGAGAGGCAGGAGAAGGGGATTGCTTTGGTTTGGATATTGAAAGTGAATTTTTATAAATTCTGGTTTTTTTACCTTTTTTCCTCTCCATCCTGGGTTGGAGTGAGAGTCTCTCCCCTCACACTCAGGACATCTTTAGAAAATCTTTATCCTTCCTAGTGAGTTTGGACAGTTGTGGGACTGTTAACATTTTCTAAACAGTCTTTCAGGGATCATGTCAGTGGCCTACAACCAAGGTGTTTGTCCCCTGCTTTGAATCTTAACTGTGGTTTTTCTCCAATCCCAGTGGGAAAGGGCTTCAAGGCACCACCAATGGTATTTAATGTTCGTGCTTATACCATGCCTTTCATTTTAGATAATCCCCTGGGTGAAGTAGGTGTCAGTGTCTGGCTAAGGGAGGACTTCCCCTCCACTGCCGTGGTTGCCCTCAGGCGCTCCTCGGCCTGGTCTGTTGTTTCTAGGTCTCACCTTCCTCTCTGTCCCTTTTGGCCATTACTTTAAAAGAGTCTGTCCAAAAGGGTCCCCTCGATTGTATGGGTGTTTGCTGAACTGAACTGACCCTAGGCTGGCTTCCAGCTGTTTGGGAAAGCTGCTTGGCCCCAGCGGCCACCAGCAGAGGCACCACACCCCAAGCTGCTGTGGAGGTGAGGCTGAGGCCCAGCGCTGCAGAGCTGCCCTCTCCCTGGGGAAGGGGCCCTGGGTGGCTTGGGGAGGGGCCAACCCCACTGATTCTGAGATCTAGGTTGCTTTCATGGGTGGCTAACTTCGTTCATTGAAACCAGGGTTTGTTGGGGTTTTCTTCTTTGCTACTTACATATTTGAAGGTACAAGTTTCTTATTTCAAATCTCTACTGATAGTGCCCTATGGGAAGATGCTGGAACACATTTTGCAAATGTGACCTTTTTTAGAAGAATTTTCTGCTTGAAGCCTGTGTCATGTTAGTTGCTGCTGCCTTCTTTCCTTTTATGAGGTTCCCAATGTTTCTTCCAGAAAAGTACTTTATTTATGCAAGTCAGGTGACTCTTAGGCCACAAAACCATTTGATGATAAACAGATTATCATTAGGTGCATATCTTATTGATATTTTGTGAAATGTTATGCCTGTGTTGCAAAAGTTAATAGTTTTGTCTTTATATATTGCTGTCTTCAGTGTACAGCATGGTTTTACTTAATTGAATGTTACTGTTTAATATTTTCTTCTTATAGAAGAGACCATGCCCTTTTGTATGACATGTTTTAATAAATGTTATCTGTCAACTTTGTAAAAGTTTTGTTTTTCACTCTGAAGACCACATCTTGTTTTCATTTTGGCTTTTGCCACCTGAGAATAAAGTTATGTTGTGGCCTTTTGATAAGTCAACGCCAAATAGTCCAATCAAATGGGCAGTGAGTGTTTACCTTGCCGGTGTTTGTGATTACTATCTCATTGTAAACCCTACCGGCCCATCAAGTATTTGGATGTGCTGGATATTCTGTGTGCTCCTCTGGGTCCCCTCCCCACCCCGCACTTCCCTCCAGGAGCCTGGCCTCTGTGGACCTGCCCTCCTGGCCTCTGGTCAGGATCCACAAGAGACACTGGGGGAGCTTGGCGGAGAAGAGAAGACAGAAGTTGGGAATTCACTCCCGGCTCCCTCCTGCCAGATGTGGCTTGGCAGTGGCTGGGCTCCTCTGCCATAGTCAACAGTTCCTGTCAGGCGACTTCTGGGGTTTGGTAACCACACCCTCCCCCTGTCCCTTCAAGCCAAGGATTGGTCCTGACTGCCTGCTTCTGCCACCCCTTGGGTACTTCACTATCCTCCTTGGAGTTCCTTAACCCTGCCCACACCCCTTGTAAATAGTCCCATTATGAAACTGTCCTCAGTCATCCCCTCTGAGTGTGCCATCTGTCTCCTCCCAGGACCTCCCTGGTACCTTAGGTGTCCTCCTTTCACAGCCGAGCCAGCTGTGACGCAGAGAAGGGGCAGGTGTGGTACCAAAGGTCGTGCAGCAGCTGGAGTGGAGCAGAGGTTCCCGTACACACGTTGTGGCTGACACACATGGTGGTGGCTTGAGTTGGGTCTTTGCTTCACCTCTCTTTGCCCTCCCCCTGTCCCCCACCCCCCAAACACGCAGCCCTCAGGAGGCAGCCACAGCGGTGCTCTTTCAAAGGCAGCAAGCAGCCGGGCCGCGTATTTCCTAACAACAGCTCATTACCAGAGACACTGCTTGTTTTAGACCAAACTTAACCACCTTCCCACACAAACCTTCTGTTGCCACTGTTTGTTGTGAGGTTTTTCCCCCTCCTCGTTCCTGATTTTAAAGCCAACTACAGATTGCCTTGGCTAGCTCAGCCATCCTCTATGTGGGGAAGAAGTCACCCAGAGGAACCATTTCTAGCCTTTATTTGAGGAGGGGCCTGTCCATCCTGACCAAGGGCAAGTAGTTCGGCCCCTGCGGCATGGTGACCTCTCCTCCCCCACTGTCACCTTCCTGGGGATCCGGCCATGGCCCTGGCTTACCAGCAGTCCACAGTGCCCACCTAGGAAGAGGTGTCCCCCTAGCACATGTCTCCCCCCGGGGAAAAGGAAAGCGGCGCCGTGGTCCTCGCGAGGAGAAAGGAGACGCAGCAGTGCGTTTGGGTTGGGAACAGAAGGGGGGTGGGATGTGCGGGTGTTACCCGTATGGAGCATGTAGCACCTGTGCAGTTATTTAGATTTCCTCACAGTCAGCTCAGGGACTGCTCCTTCCACCAAACCACCAAAGCGTTCCTTGAGACGGTCCCCATCCCTGGGCATCTTGGAGGGTGCCCAACTCTAGAATTTGCCCAGCAGGTCAGCAATTGGAAATGAGGTAAGCTTGAACTTGCTGTAACAGTTATTATTTGGTGAATGATTTTAAATATGTTCTTTCTCAGTGCAGATAAGTAAAAGATAAGGACTCTGCCCTTCCTTCCAACTCTTATGTTCTTTTAAAGAAAATGCTCTGTGGTTAAAGTTCAGGGAATGGGCACAAATGACATTTTTCCCTCTTAAGGAGAAACCAGAAGGGGTGGGGAGAGAGGTCTCATGGGCTTTTTCTGAACTGGTTTGGCTAGTTTGAATCAAAACCAAACAGTTTGATTTTTAAAATCTGTACCACTTTTAAGTCATTTCTTCCAGATAAGCTAGTTGAGCCTTGCAAGTAGTTTGGTGCAATTGCAGGAGAGTTACAGTTGCCCTTTGAGGGAGTGTGGGCTCTGTAAAAAAAAGATAATTCAGAAGCAACATTGTAGGTAAATACACATAAAAAATAGTGGCTTTTTACTTAGACTGTAGTGATTATAAGTTCTATTTTTTTCCCCTCCTATTCCAAAGTAAGAAACCAATAGTAAAGCCATCGAATGTATTTATAACTTAATAAGGTACTAGTTACTCCCCAGAGTACACTGGTCTGCCTACCGTAGCAGCCAACCTTTGTTAATGGAAGCTAAGGCTGCTGCTGGAACTGCCGCTGTGGTGGTAACTTGGGGTCAGCAATGCCATGGTAACATCTCACTCACTAGGGTTCTCTGAAAAGATCCTCATCTACACGGCATTCTGCTCATGATGGGTGGGTGCCAACTCCGTAAACACTGCTAGAATTCTTGCAGGATCTGCCTCAGACAGTCGGCTTTAAAATGACAGCAAGGTGACCTTAAGCCAAACTAGAAAGGATTAATTTTTGCCTCACTGACATAGTGTGTCATATTGTGTGTAATATCTTTTGTGTATTTGTAACATGAAAAATACAAGGGAACTTTCTTGGAGAGAATTTTTTTAAACTGCAGTTCTAGATATTTATTGGGCTCTGAAACACCATACCTACTTTAATAGGTGTAAGCAGAATTGGGATTACGGAGTAAAAGCAGCTCTAAGTGAAGGTCCGCTGCATGCTTAACGTGTGTTAAGTACTTAACTCGGATTAACTCGTTTATAACAACCACAAAGGAGAATTTCCTTCTGGGCCACCCCATGTAGCAGAAAAGGATGACAACTCCCTATTCCTTCAGGGAGATGTTCTTGGCGCTCGGGGAAACCCCTCAGCCCTTCCTCCTGGTCCAGCAGGGATGTCTCTGTGTCTGAGCAGTGATTCACACGGTTGTCCCTCTGCAGGGCACTGAGCCCGGCACCTGACGCTGGGGCGCATGGCCCCGGCTGATGCCCTTAGGTGGCGGTGGCTCATCAGGTCCCCTCAGCCACTCACACTGGCTCTCAGAGGAGAAATAGGACTCCACCCAGAGACTGCTCCCGGCCAGGCACCAGCAGCTAACCTGCTTGTACTCCTTGGATTCAGGAAATACATGAAAAAATTAACCCCAGGAATGGAGGGTCCAGTGATTTTCAAACTAGCTGAAAAAATTCCATCAGGGCCTACTCTAAGGATTGGGCAGGGAGACGGAGCAGGACCCTACCCCATCCTGGTTCAGCCACAGCAGCTTTAATTTCACATGGCTGAGCTGGCCAAGGGCTCCTTCTTCCTAGAGCTTACCTTTGCACAGGGCCTACTGTGTTCTGCCCCGTTCCAACCACTTTCCACGGATTATATCTTCGCCCTCACGCCAACCCTGCAAGGTAGGTGCCAGTGCCATCCCTGTCTAGCAGGCAGACACTGACTGCAGAGATGGTGAGAAACTTACTCCAGACCAGCGGAGGCCCATTCCTACCGAGGCACACGTGCTCTATTGCTGTCCTGTGACTGCCGGCCGGCCCAAGGGTTCAGAACTTCCAGAGTAAACCCCACTCTGCCGGCTGGTGCCCTAATTAGGGAGGTGTCCCAAAGGCCCAGGGCTTGTCTGGGCCCCCTGGTCACTGCCCTAGTGCTTATCTCCAGGAGATTGTGGGTTACAGAACCTGCCTATCCCTGGGTGGGGGGGCCCAGGCAGGCCTGCCCTGCGCCTGTGCCCACCAGCCTCTGGGACAGCCACTCCCTCTCGGCAGCCTCCCCTCCCCTCCGGACACAACCTCCTGCCCTTGACTGCTAAGCAGATCTGATCCTGTCACCTCCCCTGTGGGTACACCTGACAAGATCTTGCTCCTTAGCTTGGCAACCAAGGCCCTTCAGATCTGAGATGAGCCTGCCTGCCTGTTCTTATCTACTGCTCCCTTGTGGAAACTGGCTGCTCCCCTTAGGCTGCCGTTGTCCTTGCTGGAAGATTTTCTCTGCCTTGAATACCCCTCCTTCTCTTTCCCACCCACCCCTCTCTAACCTCTGTTCTCCTGGAAAGCTCCTTTCCATTGTTCCAAGCTCTGCAAAAGGAATCTCTGTGACGCCTTCTCTGGGCACCCCACTCAGGGTGCTCGCCACTCAGTGATCCCGTTTCATCTTGTACTTGGCTCTGCTGGGGCACTTGTCGCTATTGTAATTTTGTATATACCACCCATTCTTCACCCACACACCCAACACACACACGCATACCCATGTGCCCTGATAGACAGGGAGCTCCTCAGAAACAGGAACTATGTCTAATTGTTTCTGACCACTCCTGGCACAGTCCTGATCTACAGCCAATAAATACTGCTGAATTAAAAAAAAAAATGCAGATTCACTGTTGAGTCTTTACCCACCAGTTACAGCCATGGACTTTTTGCTTCAAAGTTTTTTCTTGGGAAGTGTGAGCACTGAAAAATCTTATGAAGTGCCCTCTTCCAACTGAATGTCACTTAAGGATTGCCGAAACTGCCTGCTAGCTGAAAATTCTGAGATAAGTAGGAGTCTTTTTTTAACCCAAATGAAAGATTTTGTATCTCAGCAGGTACTTAGCTGAACCACTGGATGCTGGTTTGTGTTAAGTAATGTCAGGCAGAAAAGGGCAACGGGATTTATCAGAAAAAATTTTCTGGTAGAGTCGGTGTATGTCAGGAGGATAAGAGTTGACAGCTTGCTTCGGGGGTAGAACAAATGCAATTGTCACATTCCTTATTAAATATACCAGTCCTATAGTTATGAAAAGTGACTGATTTTGTTGTTAATTTCTGCTGGGATGCTTGTTCTAGAAGGGCATATTTTCAGTGAGATTTTGGCACAATCTACAGCAGATGGTTACATGCTATTTGGTGTTTCATCTAATACTAAAATTTGTGGCAATTGATTAAGTTGCTTTTGGACAACTTTCAAATTGTGACTGTGCCAATCTGAGCTTCAAGTAACAGTAGAGTGTTGTAGTCGGGAAACACAGAATCTGGGCTAGACAACTGGGGGGGGGCGGTTACAGCTAGTAAAAACTATTTCATGGTAATGAGCCTTTTCTAGCCATCTGAAATTAGGAAGGGCAGCAGTGAAGTCTGTGACTCACACGAGGAGCTGTGCCCAGGTGGTGTTTTGCTGGAAGTGGCTTCAGAAGCATCCTAGGGCAATTGTTTCCAATCTTTTCAAATGCTGTGAAAGGATTGTTTTGAGGATTAGAAAATTTTGCAGAGCCTCCCCTCCACCACATGATAATATTTAGTCAAGAAAATTTCAAATTCACACTATCATGAATTCAATCATGCTTAAATGCATTTATATGTATTCTTCCAAAAAAATACAATTGACAAGTATTAGTGCAAACAAGTAGGAGGCCTCAAAAGTAGCTTTTTATCCCTCCAGGGCCTATTCTTTGGTTTGGTCATTCATTCTTTTATTTACCAATTTTTTTTTCTTTATCTTTTTCTTTCTTTTTTGAGACAGAGTCTCACTTTGTTCCCCAGGCTAGAATGAGTGCTGTGGCATCAGCCTAGCTCACAGCAACCTCAGTCTCCTGGGCTCAAGCGACCCTACTGCCTCAGCCTCCCAAGTAGCTGGGACTACAGGCATGCGCCACCATGCCCAGCTAATTTTTTCTATATATTTTTAGTTGGTCAATTAATTTCTTTCTATTTTTAGTAGAGACGGGGTCTCGCTCAGGCTGGTTTCGAACTCCTGACCTCCAGCAATCCGCCCACCTCAGCCTCCCAGAGTGCTAGGATTACAAGTGTGAGCCACCACGCCCTGCCTTTTTTCTTATTTTGAGACAAGGTCTCATCTGTTGCCCAGGCTGGAATGTAGTATTGTGATCATAACTCACTGTAACCTCGAACTCCTGGGCTTAAGTGATCTTCCTGCCTCAGCCTCCCCAGTAGCTAGGACTACAGGCATGCACCACCATGGCCACCTATTTTCTTTTTAATGTATAGATGGTGTCTGACTATGTTACCCAGGCTTCTCTCAAACTCCTGGCCTCAAGCGAGTCTCCTGTCTTAGCCTCCCAAAGTGCTGGGATTATAGGCATGAGCCATGGCACCCAGCCCCAAGTATTTATTGACCACCAGCTTTGTCCCTGGGCTGGACCTACAAATGGTGATTCTCTATCTTCAAGGGGTTGTGAAAATCACTCCAGTAGACAAAGCAGATAGGTTCTTTGTTGTCTGTGTCATGTAATTGGCTAAACCTTACAAATACAGACCCGTAAATAAGATTTAACCATCAACTTCAAGAGAACAATTCTCAAGCAAAGTTCACTGTGAATGGTAACCAGACACTCTTAACTGTGGATGTGGGCTAAGCCACTGAGCTTAATCAATTGGGAGGACAAGCCTGAAGTCAAGGCCACTTCCTATAATAGCTATATAGCTACCCTCAATCACACCTGCTTTTCTGGGTTTTCAGTTAACTCATCACATATCACTTGACTTTGAAAAGGGGAAAAACTTCCTCATTAAGCTTCCTATTTCTGCCTCCCAGGGTTTTTCGTTTGTTTTGTTTTGTTTTTGAGACAGAGTCTTGCTGTGTTGCCCCAGCTAGAGTGCAGTGGTGTCATCATAACTCACTGCAACCTCCAATTCCTGGGCTCCCGTAATCCTCCTGTCTCAGCCTCCTTAGTAGCTGGGCCTCCAGGTGTGTGCCACCACACCCATCCAATTTTTTGTATATTTTGTAGAGATGGGGGTCTAGCTCTACAAAGCTCAGGCTGGTCTTGAACTCCTGAGCTCAAGCCATCCTCCTTCCTGGCCTCCCAGAGTGCTAGGATTACAGGCGTGAGCCTCCACGCCAGGCCCCCATTCCCCTTTTTGAGCAGAGCTCTTTTCTTATATTTTGCCTGCCGTAGTTCAGCTCACTGACTTCGCAAGGACAGCACGGAAGCGACAGAATAAGTCGGTAACAGGCCCTCAAGGAGAGCACTCTCTATCTAGTAGGCAGTCGTGCTCTCAATAAAACCCCACACTATGTGCTGTTCTAGGCAGCAGGGATACAGCAGTGAATGAAATAGATTTTTTAAATCCCTGCTGTCCTGGAGTTCACATTCTAAAGACGGATGAGACCGGTACCCTAACGCTAATGAGCAGGACCAAGACTCTCCCTCAGGAGCAGGATTGCTCGGAAGGGCGCAGGAAGGATGGGTGGAAAGGTGGACTGGAGGGGAAAAGAGGCCATCCTACCCAGAGCGGAAAGTGTGAAGACAGACACGGAGGTGGGAAAGTGTGGAGGGCGCTGTGGAAATACAGTAGGAAAGGTAACGTGGAGCCAGGTCATCACCATGGCAATGGACATTAACTACGGAGCATTTGCTTATGCCAGGCCCT
The DNA here is from genome assembly GCA_008750895.1 of Mirza zaza. Classification (NCBI taxonomy): domain Eukaryota; kingdom Metazoa; phylum Chordata; class Mammalia; order Primates; family Cheirogaleidae; genus Mirza; species Mirza zaza. The sequence goes on along the minus strand of VSMD01057819.1, from coordinate 45,927 downwards.
GTGCCGCATTCTTTCCAGGTAATATCTCCTTAGGTCTTACTCTAACCCAGCTTGGAATGTGAGAGGGAACTGAGGCTGAGAGGTTAAGTGACAGAGCTGGAATTCTGAACTAGGTCGGCCGACTCTGGTGCCCAAGCTCACACTCATTGCGCCATGCTGCTGCGTCAGCAGGTGAAGCCCCACAGGTGCCAGGTTAAAGGGTGTGGATTTGATTCCGTGGGACATGATCAGAGCTGTCAGGAAGATTAACCTGAATGATACATGATCTGGGACGTGGTGTTTGTGCAGCATTCCCTGTGTGGGCTGAGTGACTAATAATAGGCTTGCCAGCGTGGTCTCCTGGGTGTGGAACAGGTGCCTGGAGGGAGGAGCCATCAGGAGCCCGGGTGGGTCAAGTTCAGAGTCAGGGATGGAATGGGGCGAGCCCAACTCCCGGTAGCCTAATCGGGCTGTTGTTAAGCTAGGTAGGGCCGTCTGAGAACAAGAATTCCAGAGGCTCCTTGTAGACTTGGTTTTCTGCCATGGGATTTTTAGCCTCTGGCACTGGTCATGCTCCCTGCTGTCATGCATGCCAGCCAATTAGTAATTCCTTTAATATAATTCAAAAGTGCACCACCGGTGTCCTCAGAATGAGCAACACTCACCCCCTTCCTCCATGGAGGTCACGAGGGGAGGGGCAGCTGGTGGGAATGTCGCTCACGTTCCATGAAGCCCGATTCTTCAGACTTAGAAGGTGGCTGTCACTGCCCCGTCCTGGATTATCACATCAGCCCGGGCTGCCCACTCTACTTCGTCCTACACACTCCTGTCTGCCTCACTTGTCCCTCATGCCACCAGGGTGCTCAGGAACTTCCAAGGAGTCCGCAGTCCCTACCAGAGCAGGCACAGACTCTCCGGTCCAAAGGTGGAGAGTCCCTTTCCGGTGTGTTTTCTCCCCCAGTCTCCATCCTGCCTGCTCCACTCTCCAGGTGAATCTCAGATTCCTGGAACTTTCCCTCAACTTCCCTGTGTCCCTGAGCATTGCTAATGTCCCCTCTGCTGGGCAGGCCTGCTTTGTCCTCTCCTTCTGCCAGAGTCCTGCCAATTAGTCAAGGCTGTGTCTAATGTTGCCTCCCCAAAGAGACTTTCACTCTTCTTCCAGCCCAGCATTGTCTGTCCTTCCTTGGACCCCGGAAAGCTTAGATTGTGTCGCACATGCAGCATCATTTGGATGCATGTCGCTGGCTCTGGGAAGACCAGAAGGGTGTGAGGCGGCTCATGTGTGTGTTCCTTACAGCACAGGGCCTGCGGACTTGAGGCAGGCTTGCGTGTGGCACTAGCAAGGTCAGAGACGGGGGAGACGGAAATACTCCCTGAGATCAGGAGACATCCAATCCCTGTTCTGGCGGGAGCCAAGATGTAGGAAACCGCGCCATTCCTGGTTGGGCTCCCATTTAAGCGAGTGCGGATTTTTCATAGCCAGCCACTCTCAAGCCAGGACCTGCTTGTGAAATTACTGGGTGTTGAAGGTCAGCTTTGTCACGTTCAGGTCTCTTGGGGACGGAAGTGTGCTGACCATCAAGAGGCTCCGGCTGCTCCTCCACGGAGTGGCGTGCCGGGCCTGAGGTCAGGAACTGAGCGCTGCTCCCAAGCCAGAGTGGTCGGACTGGGGCCTACGGCAGGACCCACACCTGGCCGGGCTGCCTCTGCTCCTGGCCTCTGCACACGGAGGCCTCTGGTAATTCAGGCTGTATTTTCTTTTTGAACTTAGAAAAATGACTAGCTTGGCTGACTTTAAAAACAGTCTCTTCCTTGTTCTTTGAGTAATCTTATCAGGGTCACAAACCTCTCCTTCAGAAGTCTGGACCCCAAATTACCGCCCCCTGCCTTGGGCAGGATGAAAGTCGACTTGTTATTCTGCCGAATGCCTGGGAGGCAGCTTGTCCTGTGATCAGAGTGGCACTTGGGGGCAGGGAGGAATTCTGCGGGGTGGAAGGGCAGCCTCAGAATCTGTGGTTGGGAGCCCCTCCCCAAATATCACCCATATCTGCCCCAGGCAGAATTGTTACAGGCGCTTAAAGATTTTCTTCACAACAGCTGCACTTTCTAGCAGCTACTGACCCCTGGCCTCTGTCGGGGGTAATGATATAAAACTTGCACAGACAGTGATCCAAGGAACAGGCTCTGGATGAGAGTTCCGCCCCTTGTCCACCAGGAAGGAAAGTTGTTTCTTGGTGGAGTTTAATGACCCCTATGGACACTAGAGCGCTGGGCTGAGTGCACTATTCTTTTCATTGCTCTGTTAGTTTAAACTTAAAGAAATTTACACAAAAGCTTGCATTATCATTTTGCAATTCAGTCCTGGACCTCAGGATTTCCTGCTGGCCACAAGCACTTTCTTTTTTTTAGTAACGGGACTATGATCGAGCATAAAAGAGAAACAAATCATAAATGTACAACTCAATGAGTTTTCACAAAATGAAGGTACCCATGTCACCAAGTACCTAGATCAAAAAACATGGAGCTCAAAATTCCCCTTCTCTTTCCAAGAGTAACCCATCCTGCCTGGTAGCACACAGATTAGTATTGGCGCTCTTTGAACTCCATATAAATGGGATCATGCAGCAAATACTCTTTTACATCTGGCTTCTTTTGCTCAATGTTGTTTCTGAGCTTTATCCATGTTGCATGTGATCGTAGTGTCCTACACTCATTTTTAATTCATTTATTCCTTAGACAGGATGGTCCCCCAAATTGCAGCTCAAGTCCCATTAGAGTACCATCCTCCACAGCAGACTGTGGCAGCTCTGGGTGAGGTTGTCACACACCCTCCTCATCCTGCTAAAAACAGCACGCCAGTCTGCAGCAACGTGACACAAGCAAGTGACTATGAGTGTCTGGAGAGACCCCCGGGCAAAACCATATGGCTCGGACTCTATTGGGCAAAGAAAGGGTCATGCTTACATTTTTGTCTCTGATTCTTTTTTCTTCTGAGTTCTGGGGTCTCCTGATATAGACAGGGCTACAGTCGGGGTGTCTTTGGAGTGTGCTTTAGAAATCAAGAAGTCCTTTCTGCTGAGGAAGTTTAACTGGAAGAGGGATCCAAGGTCTGAAATACCAGCAAAACATGAAAAAACTGCTCCACACATTTTATGGAAAGGAATGGCTGTCCCTTAGGTGGGTGTCTGGGACATATTTTTGGTACCTATTGTTGGAAGTGGGGAGGTTGCTGCAGGTGACCAGGGATTCTCCCTCCGGGAGAGGGAATGAGGTCAGTTACATAAAGCCCTTGGTCCCAGGGCTTTGCTGCTGATCCTCTCTTACAAGTGGGCATTGCCTGGCTTTCAACTCCAGGGAGAGGGGACAAGCAGCAGTTTTGAGACGACATTGGCACGAGGATGAGGAGGGCTGGCGTGGCAGGGGTTGGCCTGCCTGCTGGCAGGGCCGGAGTGCTGTCCGCTCAGGAGGGCCCTCTGAATCTGTGCTCCCTGGTTCTGAGCCACCTCATCCTAGCAGGAGCCGGACCTCTTTGTGTCCTTTCTTTGTTCCTTGTTTTAAAACATTTATTGAGCACTTGCCTTGTGCCCAGCTTGGTGCTGACCACAGGGGAAAACAAGACACAGTCCCTGCTCTCAAGTCACAGGATGCGCTTGACAACAGGAAATGCTGGTAATTCTAAGAGCTTCGAGAAAGCAAGACAAGGTCCCTGTTGTTAAGCTGCTTAGCCTGACAGTCCGCAGACGTCCCGGCTCAGTGTGACAGCTTCCAGGTAAGCCGGACACGATGGAGAGGCCTCGGCAGGAAAATGAGACCTCATCTCAACAGACCCCAGTGTGGACCTAAGAACTGTTTGTTGTGTGTTGCCCCATTATACTACTCCCAACAACCCTTTGGGATCAGAAAAATTATTAACACTATCTCCATTTTACAGAGGAGGGAACAAGTTTAGAATAACTTTGTTCAGTGAGTTCTGACCATGGAAACTGTGTCCTTAATGTATTGCCTGACCAGAAGTGGAGCCACCCCTAACAAGACTTCAGATCTGCAAAACCTGCCAAAGAGAACAGGCACAGGTTACCCGCTTATCTGAACGTCCTATGAGTGCCGAGGTATTATATTAGGGAAAGTCCTTTAGTGTAGATAGTCAGCTAAGCCAGGCTTCCATGCTGGGAAAACAACAAGGTGCTTTGGATCCAGCCAGGAGAAGGGCTTGAAGCAGAGACACTGAGATCCTCCGGGCAAAGGAGATCCCTGGATGAATGGAGCCTACTGCTGACTAGTTTGGTAACACAGTCTCAGAGAGAAGAAAAATAGTGTCTTACAAACCCGGACATTAGAAATAAAGGGCCAGGATACCCCAGTCTGCTCAAGTCCTGACTGACAGGACGGCATCTTCCCCTTTGAACAGAGACTGTTCTCCAGGCGATGGGGGAGAAAGGGGGGAGGGAGGGGGCAGATCAGTCGAAGAGTCTTCTCATTACGTGGCCAGAGGCAAAGATTCCACGGAGCTAAGCTCCATGATGAAAGGCCAGCCCAGAGTGACAGCGAGTGGAGGGGGGTGTGAAGGAGGGCCGGGGAGACAAAGATGGGGGTGCACCTCCACACCTCGCTGTCCCCCGCCTTGCTGCACCTGTTCCGTCCCTCATATGCCAGCACCTCCTACTGATTTGGCGCCCGCTAAGTTCGAGGCTCTGCAAACCCCTCTACTTCTGTCCTCTCATGGTATTCTCACAGCAGCCCATTGGGGCAGGTACTATTACCATGCACATTTTGCAGATGAGAAAACTGAGGTTCAGAGAGCCTGATTAACTTGTCCCGGGACTCAAGGTTTTTACCACATGTGCACAATCTTGGAAATGCAGTGAAAGAGGTCAGGTACCTAGTAACAATGGGAACACTGAACCTGAAAACAAAGCCAGCTAAGTTCTGGGCCAGTAACGGTGGCCAGGACTACAGAGCTGGGACCAGGTGACAGAGCGGACACAGAGGCTGGTAAGGAGCAGATCCTGGAGAAGCCCAGCAGAAGAGAACCGAGCAGAGCAGGGCAGGTGCACAGGACTCAGGCAAACTCCAGCTCAGCATCAGCAGGGAGGAAGAAGATTGTCAGGAAGGCAGGTAACGGTGCCATAGGCCCCTGCCTGCATGGTGCCCGTGAGCATCCTTGTGTTTAGTAGAGAAGGGCAAGAGTAGAAGCAAGGTGAGAGTTCACACTAGTATTAAATCACTGTCTTTGGTGATGTACTTTCTTCTCCCTTTCCCTTTGTCCACAGCCCTTCTCACCATCTAACATGTTACACATTTTGTTACTTGATGCCTGTTTTTCCCATGAAAGCACGATAGCACGCAAACTCCATAAGAGCATGGATCTCTTCCCATGTCCACGTCCATATCTGCAGCACCTACAGCAATGCTTGGCACTTACTAAGAGTTCAATAAGCATTTGCTGAATGAATGCATATGCAACAACAGTTTTCATGACAGGGGGCTCTGGGCACTGTGTGTCTCCACTGCCTCTCACCTGGCTCTGCTTGCAGCATAGTGATCTCACCTGCCCTACTGGGACTCTCTCAGGTACTGTTTCTGCAACATGAACAAGCAAGGCCAGGATTCGGGGGACTCTAGGAAGCAGGGTACAAATCAGACGCTGAACACTCTGTTCACGCTCAGCCGTGAAGAAGGCAAAAGTCAAAAAAGCAAAGGTCATGGTGGCAAATGTGTACATTGGGCAAGACACATTACACCTCATTAAAGTTGATTAAAAGAAACAAAGATGGATTCTCCTCCTCTGCAATGGCTGGATGGTGATCCCACAGCCCCCTGAGAATTTTATTCCCAAAGAGCTTCTTTCTACTCCGATTCTCCTGTAAGGAGGAAAGGAATAAAGGACTAGCAGAAGGAAAAAAGAGAGAGAGATTAAAGAGACTCCCCCACTCTCCAGATCCTCTTATTTGAAATCTTTAGTGCGGTCTTCAAGCAATCAGATGCCATGACTTTTATTTTTAAACAGCTCTCAATTCTGAAGAAAGCACTGAAGTTGTGTCTAAGGTCAGTGGAACTATTTGCTCTAGGGAAATTTACTTAGCAGGGGAACGGTTCCATCTTCCTGAGTATCTTTTTTAAAAGCCTTGGTCATCAAAGTCATCCTGCAAAGCCCTCTGACTTCTAAGCGAAGGCAAGCAATGTTTCTGGTCTAACGTTTGATGGACAGGATGTTGGCTTTAGATTAAACACATGTGGCGGCGTGAATGCTCTTCACGTGCAGTTTGCTCACTTCATTGAAATCCAGGGTGTGCCCAGCGGGTTTATGCCTGGTTTATAACAGAGAGCACAAAGTCACCTTTTAAAAACCAGGCTAGATCTTTGAAGATGTCTTCACTTTTCTGACTGCCTGTGAGAAAATGCAATGTGCATGACAATAGTCCACCTTAAGACATAGCTTTCAAGAATGCCATTGATTCTGAGACATTCTCTGGATTTAATGACGACATTTGGGGCAAAACACACAACCAGATTAAATATATGCATTGATTGTAAGATGTCTTCTGATTCCAGGGATGCTTAAATGTGAACAAGAATTTATCCTTTATTACAAGAAGAAATCCAGTGACATTAGTCCCATTTTCAGATGAGTAAGAAAAAGTTAAAATGATTAAGTGATTCACCCAAAGCAACTCTAAAAACGGGTCCATTCTGTTAACCAGCACACCACACTGTTCACCACAGTATTGTGAGTGTGGGTATAAAACTTTGCATTAATGGCTTTGATGAAAACTGGGGGAAGATGAACTGTGTCAAAAGTGGGTCCAGTTGAAGCCACCCTTTTGACCAGGTAGGTGTGTCCCCCGCAGGAAATGGGGTAGAGAGGCCCATGCAGATTTCCTGAAAACCTTATTTTTCTAGAGAGAATTCTCTACAAATGTGGAAGGCATTTCTCTTTCTTCTCACCTATTATGCTTTTGGGTTAAGGGCAGCTGCAAGGTAGGGGCTGGTCAGGACCAAGAGAGCATTTACACTGAAGGGGAGAAAAATGGGGGTTCAGTCTCCATTCATTCATTCCTTCATTCAGCAAATAGTGCTGCCCATTCGGTACCAGGTTATCTGCAGGGTGTAAAGAAAATGGATCAATAAAGCAGTCCCTTCCCTGAGGGAACACAGAAGAAAAATAGATAGCCTCTCATTACCTATTAATGTGACAAATATTTATTAAGTACCAAGCACTGGAGAATTAGCAGAAAAGAAGTCAGAGGAGTTCTCGTCCTCATGAAGTTTACAGGTTAGTGGTAGAGGACACAGATATTAAATACATACTAGTACAGGTAATTCATTAATTACCATTGTGTTTATTATGAAGAAGTACAGAGTGGCAGGAGAGTCAGTTACAAGAGAGGGTGTTGGAGAATCAGCAGGAAACTGGAAGGGAACAGACCAGGAAGAAAATTACAGTGGGGAAGGATTCCAGAAGCAGCACCTAGGCCCAGTGGGTGTCAGCAGGGCTCACGTTAGAGACAGGTGGGACCTATCTGGAGGCTAGACAGGTGATACAGGAGAGGAGGAGAGGGGAGAGCAAGACATCTCTCTGGGAAGTGAGAGGTGGCCTCATGAAAATGGGAGGGGGGTCTTGAGGCCCCATTTTTCCCTCTTGCTTTCTTGCTGATCAAGAATATTTATTGCGTGTGCCATGCTGGAAGCGTTATATTATCTTATTTACTCACTGAGGTTGGTACCACTACCCTCACCACACAGATGAGGAGGCCAACGTTCAGCGGGGTGAAGTGCCTCGCCCCGGGTCAGATCATGGAGCTCTTGCGTGGCCGAGTGGAGAGTCAGACCCAGATCTGCCTCACTGCTTAGCCACGGTACTCTGTACTGCCCAGTCTTGGACGTGGGAAGGGAGGCTCAACAAATTGCACCCCTCAGCCTAATCACCATCTAACGGATGAAAAGGAGAGGCTCGGAGGGAAAACCAACTACCTGGTTCTCATCACGAAGGCAGTAAGTTCTCATCACGAAGGCAGTAAGCGTCAGAGGAGTCTCCCAGGAAGAGGGTTTTTCTTGGCCCAGGCATAGAGGCAGCCAGGTGGAAGGAACCCTGACCTGTTGGGATGTTCTGGAAGTCAGTGGGCATCTTGGGACTGTTTAGAGAGACAGGCTCCCCCTGCTGGCCCAGTACCACTCAGGCATCGAGGCAGGTGGAAAGGGTACACCAGTGGGTCCTGGCAAGGGCAGTGAGAACAAGGAAATCCCAAATAATTCATATAATTTTTTTGTTTCTGAGACAGAGTCTCACTCTTGCCCAGGCTAGAGTGCCGTGGCATCATCATAGCTCACTGCAACCTCAAACTCCTGGGCTCGAATGATCCTCCTGCCTCAGCCTTCCCAGTAGCTGGGACTACAGGCATGTGCCACCATGCTTGGCTAATTTTTTCTATTTTTTGTAGAGATGAGGGTCTCATTCTTGCTCAGACTGGTCTCGAACTCCTGAGCTCAAGCAATCCTCCCAACTCGACCTCCCAGAGTGGTAGGATTACAGGTGTGACATATAATTTTTTCATTCAAGGGAGACTCACGTGTGTTTTGTAAAGACTTTAACACAATCAAAAGGTTTTGCCAAACTGGGGACTGCAAGGTGGGCCAGAGCCAAGTCATGCTGCCTGACTTCCGGCAGAAAAGTCTCCTGGTGGAAGCCTGCAGAAGGAGAGGCTGGGGTCAGATAAACTGGCTATCTCCACTCTCCAGGTGCTCAGGAATCTGGAATAGATAAGAAGGGGGATATTCAGGCTGCATCTGTCCATGGAGGAAGAGAAGAGGAAATAATGGGAAGGAAATTAACTTTATAGCAGATTCACATATGCCAAGCATCTCACCTGCTATCTCAATTAACATGTAACATGGTGAGGAGGCTGGGAGATGTTTTAGCCGTGTGCCATGGCAGAAAAGAAGGCAGAACACAGATGTTGGTAAGCATCAGCCATCACTGTCCCCCATTATGGCAAAACCCCTTCTTAGCTGTCAACCGAAGGGTAACCCCAGACTTCAACGAAATGCAAATTTGATCATTTCATAAATACTGCTGGGGGAGCTGGATAACTGTGGAATAAATTAAAATCAGACCCATGCATCACTCCCTAGACTCTACGTGAGTTTAAATGGGTTAAGTCATTTAAAACTGCTACAAAGATTATGGGAAAACAGAAACACATATGCACCCCAACTGTGGAGAAGTGACAGTTTTCTAACTAAAATTAGTAGGGACTATGACAATCAGCTAAACAACAAGAACAACAAAAAAGCAAGGGACTGGAAAATATATAAACGGTAAGTTTAGTGACCCAATTAGGTGTGAGAATAAATATAAATCTATGAGGGCAATGCCCAGCACCCAATGGCCAGATGGCCAACAACTTTGAGACACTTGGCAGAACAGTCAAATACTTAGGAACATTGTAGGCTTTATAGTCCTTAATGACATACAAATACTGTATCACAGCCAGGAAGACCCCAACTCTTACCAACAAATTTAGCAAAAATTAGTTAAAGTGATGAGGACCAAGGCTGGTCTGTAGGGAAACAGGAATTTGCTCACTGCTGCGAGCATTGAGAATCAGCCCAACAACCCAGAGGAAACCTGGCCCCAGAAGATGATGTGTTCCTGTGCCATAGGTCCACTGATCTCACTCTTGGGGACAGAACTCAAGGAAATAGCTCAAGAGGAATACCAATTAGAGAGTGAGACTGCTTGTTTGCCCAGGTCCCTGCAGTTATAGGCTGATTACCTAAAATCCTGTGCCTGGAATGTTTTGTAGCCATAAGAAGGCAAGGCAATAAGGGAGTTCATCCCAAGTCCCTGCCATTTACAAGCCGTGCGACTTTGGATAAGTCACTTAACCTCTCTGAGCCTCAGTTCCCTCCTGGATAAAATGGGAATACTAGATCGCTACCTCCTGAGGTTGTGTATTAAGGGATGCCTGTAATAAAGTGTCTACACAGTGCCCTGCACAGAGTGTTTGAGAAAGAGTAGCTGTTGTTATTGGAGGATGACCACTGGACAGATCCTGGAGAGAGAGTTCCTGCTTGCAAATGTGAAGGAACCTCAGAAAGTCTCAGCTTTCCATCATAAAGAGGAGCTGGTATCTTTGACTCCTAGTTTATTTTTATTGCAAAGTCAGAAAAAGGAAAATAAACCTCTGCCACAACTACTGAGGAGTCCACCAAAAGGCAAAGGGAAGCTCTTCAAAGGTTATTAAATGTGTCTGAAGCTGAGAAGAAAATGCTGGGTGAGGCTCGCACTCCCACCCCATGGTGTGAAGATGAGGGTGTCTCTAGAAATGCACATTTTTAAAGGCCTGCTCTCTGACTGGGGTTTTAAAACCCCGAGTTGGAAGTTTTTATCTCCATTCTGAGGGAGAGAAAACCTGCCCCAGGTACTACGTTAAGTGACACGGTATGGCAGGTTCCCAGGCCCCTGCTGGTAACCACTGCACCTTACTGCCTCCAGCTTCCCCCGCCAGGCACGGGTCGGGTGAGTGGCAGGCGCCTGAAGAGCTGCAGGGGTGAGGGTCTCGGAAGGGGAGAGATGGGGGCAGTCCCCAGTGCCGGCGGGTCAAGGATCTGGGACCTCCACCCTTTCCGCTCGGGGCCCCTCGGGCGCGCCCCGCAGTGCAGTCCTCCTCCCGCCAGCAGGGGGCGCCGAGGAGACCGCGGGCGGAAGGCCGCGGTCCGCACAGCCGCCGCCACTTGCGAAGCCGGGACTTGAGCCGAGACCAGGTTTGCCGCTCGTCCGCTCATCCGCGGCGAGGCTTTGAGACGAGGACCGGGCGGGACTCAGGACCCCAAACCCCAACGAGAGCCCCGGCCCGCACTACCGCCGCCCCGGTCCGTGCCTGGCCGGAAGCGCGGGCGCCGAGGGGGCGGGTCCGCGAAGCGCTTCCGGGGGCGGGGGGCGCGGGCTGGGGCGGCAGCCGGAGCGGCGGGGACGGGCCTGGCGCCGGCGGCGGCGGAGGGGGCGCCGCGGGCGGGCGATGTGAGCGCGGCGCTCTGGGCAGGTGAGGCGCGCTGGCCGGGGGCGGCAAGCAGCGGGCGAGGCGCGGGCGGGGCGGCGGGGCCGGGGACAGCCCCGGGACCGCTGTCCGGCTCCCTCTGGGTGCGGCGGGGCGGGCGCCTCCGCGCCTGGTCAGTCCCGCGGGCCAGCGGGTGGGCGGGCGGCCGGCGCGGGTGGGAGCCGAGGCCGGGCGGGGTCGGGAGGCCCCGGGCACCTGCTGGGCCAGGCGCGCGCCCCCGAGGGGCCGGCCGCACTCGACTCTGGAGTCCGGGTGCCGCTGGCCCGGCCGGGGGTCGCTCTGCGGAGGCTGCCCCGGGCTCTCCAGCCTCCGCCCCGGGCGTCTCGCGCTCCCCAGCTTCCGGGCCCCTTGCCCTGGGAGCGCTCCCTTTTGTACGTGGGGGGCCAGAGGGTTGAGTCCCCTGGACAGCCGGGCCCGGCCGGGGGGTCGGCCCTATGGGTGGCTGCAAGGGAACCGCTGCCTCACGCGACAGCCAGGTAAACAGGCGGCGGCGACGCGTTGTGCTTGGCCCCGGACGTCTCCATGGTCACTCTCGCGTTTAGTTGGTCCTGCCATTACGGAGGGCCGGGCTGGGGCTGACCTGGGGGTGTAAACAGTGCCCTTCTAGGCTAAGCGGCTGTGCGTTTAGTTTAGGGGCCCTGACTGGGAGTCTGCCTTGAGGCTTTCAGCAAGCCTCTAGCACACAGGGCCTCAGTTTCCCCATGAGATCACTGAGGGTTTGGATTAGCTTTCTAAGGACCTTTCCAGCTCTACCATTCCGTGTGTGTCTGAAATTGGAAGGGCTGTCCCTGGTTCAAGTTTCTGATCAGTTTTACTGAAGACTTTGCCAATGTGGACTTTTTTAGCCACTTAATACACTTTGTTTCAGACAGGCTTTAAAATGATTCCAAGAAGTGTTTTCTAAACCTTACCTTAATTATCACTCATCCTTGCTTTTGTCCCTAGTAGGAGTTAATCACATTCTGCTGAGTTTTTGTATGCAACATTTTTTGTTGTTTATATTTGCTCATTTTCTCTTTGTTCCCTAGTCCAGGCCCTATTTGCTTCACATCTGGATTATTGCAACAGCTTCTTAGCGGGTCTCTGACTCCAGAGGTTCCCCCCTCCCCCCTCCTTCCTTTATGCTAACGCCAAACTTACTATAGGAAGTCAAAAAATAGTTGAGTGCTTGCTTGCTTCTTAGATGTCAAGATGCTATTCCATGTTGTGGGAGAAAGTAGTAGAAAGCACACTTACAGTCTCCAAGCAGCTTTACACTGGGGGCTGAGATATTACCTGCAAAAAGGTACTTTTGAGGAGACAAGGCTGTGTGCTATAGAATTAAGAAGGTCACTGTAGGCCCAGTGGTCAGGGAGGGCTTAGTGAGGGGGCGGGATTTGAGCTGGGTGTTAAAGGATGAATAGGATTCAGATAGGAAAAGAGGAATCAGGCCCAGTGATCATATGGAGTTAGTGAATAGACTGGTCTGGCGGAGAAGGGTTCATATGTAAGGGGAATGGGAGGAAAAATTGGTTGGGACTAGTTCCTGAAAGAACTTGAACACTAGGCCAAAGTTGAAACTATACTAAAGGCGTTGGTGGGCTGTAGGAGACAAGGGGTAGTTCAGTTGCCAGAGGAGGAAGGGAGAGGCTAGAGGCCAGGAAGGAGATCAGCTAAAAGGCCATGGCACTTATACCCACCATTCAAAGCTGAGTGTATCCTCTTGCCTGCCACGTTGTGTCCATCCATTGTCACTCTGTCTTTTCAAGGCCTTCCTTGGGTTGGCCCCACCCCATCTACCTTATTCCCTGCTTCTCCTTCTTCACCTCTGTTCCCTGCAGAAGGGAGTTTATTAATTACTGCCTTTTGGGCTTGGCTTTTGCTGTTTCCCCTTCTGAAGTACTGGCCTCCTTTTTCTTCTCCTCTGTGCAAATTCTCCATTTCACTTCCTTCAAGCCCCTGCTGAAGATATACTTCCTCCAGAGGGTGTTCCCTGACTGCCCTACCCCCATGCTTTTGTGGCATTTGGATTTAGCACTTGTTCCTTCCTTGGTTGTTGAACTTGTTCTTGTCCCAACTGGAGTGGGAGTTTTTTTGAGAGCATTGTATCTTAATACTTCCAGAGCCCTTACAGTATCTAATACTGGAGCTGGACTTTTAGATACTCAAATACTTCCTGATTTTTGTTGGTAAACCACTTTTTTTTTTTTTTTTAAGGAGAAGCTGTTATTGCTTATCAGTTTTTTCTGTCATATATAACTAATAATAATGTTGCTATTCAAGGTGGGGCAGAAAGCACAAATCTTTGAGACTTTAAAATGTTTACTTCTGACCATGGGAAAAGAAAAAAGCCATGTAATTCTTCAGTTAGTGGCTGTGGGGAAAGAACATCAGCTTTGGAATCAGACCTTGTTTTAAATCACAGCAAGGCTACTTACTAGCTGTGTGAACTTGAGCAGTTTGTCTAATGTCTCTGAGCGTCCATTTTCTTATTTGTAGTATAGGGGATAGTAAGATCCATTTCAAAGGGTTGCTGTGAGTTTTAAAATGAAAACAGTGTACAAAGGAGGTCTCAAAATTTACAGCACCTCCTAACAGCTTAATGCATTTTCATCATCATCATTGTTATTGGGTGTCCATTTATCAAGAAGGAGAAATGATAGGCAGCTGAACTGTGTGTATCCCTGAGGTGTGGATGTCTGCATGTCTTTCTATCCCACCTTTGCCTTCCAGTTGAGGAACTTGTCAGCAATGTCAGTAGCATGAATCTAGAATGCCATCATTATGTTTTATTCCCATTAATTTACAAGTTACTTTAAATTCTGATTAATGTTTTTCAGACTTCTTAATTGTGTCCATTTAATGTTTTGTAGCTGACAAACTGCTGAATTTAGCTTAGTGAAGGTCATCAACTATATGCAGTTAAATTTCTAATGCTTATTTTCTGGTTGATGTTGATGGCATAGAAAACCTCATGGAAGAATGCAGTTCAAGGTGAGCTTTTCTAATCCTTTTGTTATAAGAGGCGGGACTTAATGTATTTTCCAGGTCCAATGCCCCTGAACTGCCAGCAGTAAGCAGATAAGATGCTACTCCTTAATATTTTTACTCCCAGTTCTTTGCCTTAAGAAAGCTTTTTCTTTTACCTGAAACAAATCCTTACAATTCATGGTTAGAATTTGAATCATCTTCTTGCCTACTTCACCGACAGAAGTAAAAAGAATGGACTTTTTGCAGAGAAATGGCTGCAGACCAGTCAGAAGTACCACATGTTGTGACCCCTTAATTATTCCGATGTCAAACCCAGCCTGACTTTATTTGTGTAATAGTACATCCTTCAGTGAGAATTCTCTTTCCACTTGGAGTTAATCATTAAGAATCCAGCACCAAGAAAAACCCTGCATCTCACTAGTATCCCTAGATTAAAATCTTTTATAGATGAGCTGTGACTCTGGAGACTGACAAATCTAGGTTCAAATCCAAATCTTGGCTCAGCCAGTCATTAGCTGAGTGACCTTGGTAAAGTTTCTTAGTCTCTCTGACTTTGTTTTCTCGTCTGTAGAATGGGAATGATTGCAACCACCATCTCAGTGTTGTGATAAAGATTCAGTGAGCAGGTAAAGAGCTTACTTAGCATACCGTGCACAGTGGAGCTCAGTAACTGTTAGACCTTATCATTGTTTGTAAAGTTAAAGAAGCTGTTCCTCTCCTGCTTAGAAGGCTCAGAAGAAGCTTCTGATGATGTTTTGCATTAACTGAAAGACAAATTGCACCCTCTCAGAATTAGTGTATCTGAGCAGACCTGGAGAATGTTAACGCCTTGGTAGGAAATGTAACAGTTTGGATAAAAATGTTCTTTCAGGCTCACATGAATTAATGCAGTAAGAACTCTAAACTTGTTTTCTTTTAAATTAGGATGAGTGCTTCATGAATATCCATCACAGAATGCCATTTTATTTATTTTTTTTCCCTTGCATTGGGTTTCAGTAGCACCAGAATGTTTCATGCAGCCCTGGTGTTATTTGGCTACTGCTTTCTAAAGGATTAGATTGTAAGTCATGACAGCTCAATTTTAGTTTTAATCTAGACCCAGGCAGAAATACCTAGAAAAGTTATTTTTATATAGTTGTTACTGCTGTTACCATGCCTTTCTTTCTCTCCAGTGCTTCAATCTGTGGTCTTTTCAGTGACTTTTTGTGTGAGAATAAAGTTAGGGATCTTCAGGTTTCCAGTGCCTGATGGAGAAAGCCTAGTTTGGGCTGTGCCTCAGGTATCAGCAAGTGACTAAAGCCAGCAGGTGCAAATCTGGGTTTGAAACCTTGAGCATCTTGATTGAAAATAATAGGTACCTCCTGTTGCCTTAAACAACTTCCAAATTTGTAACTTTCTTTTCTTTTCTTGGAAGTGTAACTGGGTATTTTTAAACAAGTGTAGCATATTGTGGAGCAAATTAGAGTGTTTATAGGTTAGGTGGGAATAAGTTACCTTGTTAGATTTTGGCTGTTGGCAGAGAGTCTCTGGGGTCTTCAGAAGGAAAAGTTGAGAGCTGAGGGTGCGGCTATAGTGGCAGTCTATGAATTTTGAGCCCCCAGCTCCATTTAGGTTGCATCAGCTGACATGTACTGAGAGCTCCCTGTGGCAGACACGCTGCTGGGCACTAGGCACACAGCCCCTGCCCTCAGAGAGCTCACCACCAGCATGTGAAAGCTCAGCAGTGTGGGAGGCTCACAAGGGCAGCATATCTCTAATTGCTTAGTTTTATACACTTTTACTTTTGTTCTGGTTGTCATGGGGAGACAGTTTCAGGGCTGTACCCAAGAATGTTGCAGTGGGGATTTCAACACATGGGTGTTTTGCCCAGGTGACATTTAGGAGTCACTTCTCATCTTTAGGTTCTCTTCAGAATGGGTCAGCAGAGTGAGAGAATGTCACTATTTTTCATTGTTCAGTTTTCTCCTAGCTTCACAGGATGCATGATGCAGAATTTTAGTTAAGAATAAGTCAATGGAAATGATGTTTTAGGAGAGGGCTAGATGTGGATGTTACTTCTATCAGATACTGTGTTACCATACATCCTACAGAAGCATATACCTTTCCTGTTCTCAGCCATCTCTTTTCTGTTTTTTCCCCCTGAGTAACCTCATCTTACCACAGTGATCCTCAGTTAGTACAGTTTTTGGTCCTCAGTTAATACAAAGTCAGTATTTCCAGGTCTCATGTTTCTCTGCAGCTCCAGCCCCATATTTCCCACTACCCAGTGGGCAACCTAAACTCTGCTTGTCCTGGCTGAGCTGACTTGCCTCCCAGAGTGGTTATCATGCCTCAGTCTCCAGGTGCTGTTGATTGGCTACTGCCAGGATTCAGTTTGAGTTCTCTAACCAAGTGTCCACAGCCCTCTGCCTTCCAACCGTGGTCTCCCGTTTCCTTGTCCCTCCCTGTCCTTGAGTCCTGGCCCTTCTGCTCGCTAGACCTCAGATGCTGTACATTTCACTCTGCTCTGCTCCTGCCATTCCTTCTGTCTGGAGTGTTCTTTCTGTTTCATTTGAAATGCAAGACCCTGTTCAAAAATATCTTCCACTGTGAATTTTGTCTTTGTTCTATTTTGATTTTTAAAAAATCTTTTTGGTCAAAAGTAATCAGTCTTATTATTCTTCATAGTTCTTTGTTTCTGCCTGTGTAACTGTCTGCTTGATATAGTAATTATACATTTGCAGCCCATCTTTCTCCTCTAGATTCATTGGTTTAAAACATATATATTTAGGTAAAAACCTACATGTCTTCAAAAAAACTTTTAGTGAGAATAATACAGTTATGTAATAAAAAATTCAAAAGGTATAAAATAAAGTCTTTTCCCTTCCCTCTCCCCAGTTTTTAGTCCTTCTTCCCAAAAGAGACTGCCATTAATAGTATGATATGATTCCTTCCAGAATCAATACAGCAGTATATACCTATTCTTGTACAAAATGTACATGAAGGGAATCACATATATACATACGTATGTCTTGCTGTTTTGGGATAAATCATAGAGCTCTTTCCATATTAAAGCATACAAATCTGTATGTTCTTTTTAATGGCTGCATAGCATTTCATTTTAAAAAAAAACAGTCTCCTTTTGGGGTGGTGGTTTTTGGTTTTGTTTTCCTATAGCAAAGAAAAATACTAAGTGGAAATCCTTGTTACATATACCCTAGTATACTTTTGTAAATACTGTGTATTTGTAGGCTCAATTCCTAGCCATTACTTGTGGACCAAAAGGCAAATACCTTTGGTAGGTATTATCAAATTATCAGTCGGGATTATACTTGCCAGCTCTTTTAAAATGTGTGCATGGCTGTTAGGTTAAAAATGGTATCTCATTATTCTTTTTGTAATTCAAATGTCTTTAATCATGAATAAAGTTAAACCTCAAACATCTTTTCATATTCTTTTTGTCATTTGTCTTTTTTTTTAACTGTCCTTTGCCCATTCTTCCATAGAGTTTTTTGTGTCAGCCTAATTTGATTTATAAATTAAGGAATCTGGAAAAATAGTTCTTTGTCAAATATGAATATATTTTCCCTCATTATGTCATTTATCTTTTGGCTTTTTGGGAAGAAGGTTTTTTTTTTGTCATATACTTTTATGTTGTCAAATTTATTTGTCTTTGCCTTTGGGGCTTCTGGTATTTATGTCATACTTAGAAAGGCCTTTATGTCAATGTTGTAAATAAATTCATGCATGTTTTCTTTTAGTTATTTTTTGGTCATAATCAAGTCTTATAAAAACACTGGCATAAAAATACAGTGGCATTAAATGGAAAATCATAAGATTCTCCATACATTCCCTGATACTTTACAAGAAATCAGTAAACATGCAATACCTTTGAAAACTCGAAGAGCTGTTTTCCATTGATGGGCATTTTATTTTATGTGACCCTGTAGTGCCATCGTATATAAGGGCATGCATTGCCTTCCTGCGGAGCAGGGGGGAAAGGAAGAGCTGGAGTCCCTGGTTTCCGTTCACCTTCTCAGGATCAGCAGTGAATGTCAGATGATGGTCTCTTGCTTTCCCTGTCTTTGCAGAGTGGCTCTTTGTTCTAAAGCTCCTTCAGGTAAAGTGTGTTTTATTCTTAGGAAGCTTTGGAATCTAGATAAGGTGTATCATTCCCTTGTTTGGTGCATTTTAGAGCAGTGTCTTGTCCTGATGCACTGGTTCAGCATATGTGTTCTGTAGCTTTCTGAATGGGACCTTGCAGATTTCAAGTAGCTTACTTAGCCTGTTGTGATTTGGTCTTGCATCAGACCTTATTTTCCTCTGCAGAGCATGCATGTGTGTTTGTTTCTAGAACCCTCTCCTTCACTTTTCACTTCAGGTCCGTAGGAGGAGTGTCCCAGGCTGACTCGAATGGTAATTTACAGGCCAGCAGCGCTCTCCCTATAGCTGTGCCCACAGTGCCTCCCTGTGTGAGTGGCCTCCCTCCTCCGCTTGCCCAGTCAGCTGTAACTCCACTGCCTGTGTCTATTTTCCTCCCGAAACTGCTCACTTTCCCCTGTGCTCACCTTGCTGGTTTGGCTTCCCTGTGTGCTGTCCTCCAGGACTTTCAGACTCAGCTTCCTTGCTGCACGGTCAGTCCTAGGTAGCCCCTCGCAGTTTGCTCTCGCTCTCAGAACCTCCGTCTCAGGGTTACTTTGAGTTCTGTTGAACTTGGGCTGAACCCTGTGTCGTCTTGGCAGCATCTACTCTCTGTGATTTTCACCTTCAAACACCAAAAGGACTGCCTTACTTGAGCCCTAGATCTGTGGTTTCTAATTAATTGAGGCTTTAGCATAGAAAGATAGCTTTTTATCTAGAGCAAGTAAAATGAGCCAGGGTAAGGGGCTCTGAGGAGGAAAAGGAGGTAATAGCTGTGGATATGGAAGGCTTATCAGCTGTGGGGCCAACCTGGGACTTTGTTTCTGCTCATAGCCCTACTGGTGATTTTATCTAGAAAAGAGGGAGATTTTGATCTAGATAGAGGGGGCTATAGTAAATTCCTTGGGCTGAAATTGCTTGGTCACAAGAGTTGTGCATTTGTAATTTTGATAGCCATTATTAAAATGCTCTCATTTGCCCTCTTCCACCCTGCACAGCAATAGGAGATGTTTGCTCCTGTTCCCATCCCCATCCCTTTCCCTGCCCACCTCCCCAGGGCAGAAATGTCACCTAGGACAAGCTTGCTTCTCCGACCTTTTCCTCAGGTCCTTCTTACCTCCTTCCTCTGGCCCAGGTATTCTGTCCTGCTGTGTGGGGGCCTAGGTGGGCAGGCTGCAGAACAGTCCCGGGAAAGTCATCCTCTTGGAGGCTCAGTTTCCCCATCTCTAAAATGGGGTAATTGCACCTGCCATATTGGGAAGGGTCTAGAGGATTCAGAGACAATGCCTACTAAGCCGTTACAACATGCCTGGCAGACGTCATGCATTCTGTAAGTGGTTGTTGGTGGCGGCGGTGGTGGTGGTGGAGGGACTTCCCCAGGTAAAGGGGGAAGGCTGAGCGCTGTGGTAGGAGGGGCAGTCGTCCCCTTCTACAGTTGCTGAGGCTGGTGGGCGTCCGGGCTGGGCCTGTCTGAAGCAGAGAATGGGACTGCCCACGTCAGAGGTGCTCCTTCTAGTGGCCACGCAGAGGCTATGTATGAGGTGAAAGCTGCTTCCATGGGTGTAACATTATTCTTTATAAGAAAATAAGAATTCTGAGGTAAGAAATTAAAGAAATTGAAAGAGCAGGAAGATTGTCTTCCCTTTGGTTGAGTGAGCAGAAGAGGCCTGTGAAGTTTGAGGAACTTCCCAACAGACCATTTCAGTGAAGTCCTCTCCATGTCTTTTTCAAAAGAAGTATTTCACATTCTTATCCAGAGTATATATAGATTTTATAAATGAAAACAAAATAAGTATTGTTAAAGTATTAATGGTACCAAAGAAAAACATCCAGGTTATGTGTGCTTGTTTTTTAAGTGAAAGTGCTACAATGTAAATGTCTGGTTTGTGTGTGTGTTTTTTTGCCTAATGTGGCAGAAAGACCTATGATTAATATGCTGAATTAAAGAATACTGATTCTGATGTTTTTAGTGAATGTAATAATCAAATTCATTATTGTTTTCTGAAGCAGCTGCAAACTTAATCTAAATGAAAAACTAATATAAATCACTACTCTGCATTATCAAAAATGAATTCCATTCCCATATCTCTCTGAGTGGGGAGGAATCTGCATTAAGCCTGTGTCAAACTGCAAGACTGGGACTCTTACTCATCTTTGAATTCCCTCTGGTTTTGTGTATGCAGGAGATTGATATTGAATGAGTATTTCCTATAAATGTAGTAAAAATAATTTAAATTCCCAGTCAGTATGCCATTTAGTGATTGCAATTAAATCTAATACTTGCAGCACATATGACAAAAGGCTAATTTCCTTAATTCGCAAAGAGCTCTGACAATTCAATAAAAAAGGCAAATATGGGCAAAGGATGTGAATATGCAGTTCAAAGACAAACTTACACAAATTGCCATTAAACATGAGAAAACCTCATTTATAATTAAATACATACACATCAAAACAGTGAGGTACCGTTCTTCACCTATCAGCATGGCAAACGTGAAAAGGTACCTAGCGTCAGTTATGGCGAAGCAGGCCCTTCCCTGTTCTGCTGGTGAAAGGATAGTTGCTGCCACCTTTGAGAGGGTAATTTGAAATTATCAGTTGAAATGAAAAACTAACCCTACTAATCTCTTTCTAGGAGTTGAGGCTACAGATTTACTTACAAAAGAAAACCAAGATGTGTGTAATATATATGTAGTGATTCTGTGTTTGTAATGGTTATTTAAATTGTTTCCTGTTTGTGGTATAAACTGGGAACTGTTAAGTACACTGTGACACAGCCATCCATGGAATACTATGAAGTTGGAAAAAAATGAGGTTGATGAGTATATGCTGCTATGGAAAGATTTTAAGGTATATTAAATGCATTTCTTTAGAGCAGCATGCAGAACAGTTTATGCTGATAGATGTTTAAAATTTTCTCTGAAAGACCGGGCGCGGTGGCTCACGCCTGTAATCCTAGCACTCTGGGAGGCCGAGGTGGGCAGATTGCTCGAGGTCAGGAGTTCGAAACCAGCCTGAGCAAGAGCGAGACCCCATCTCTACTATAAATAGAAAGAAATTAATTGGCCAACTCATATATATAGAAAAAATTAGCCGGGCATGGTGGCACATGCCTGTAGTCCCAGCTACTTGGGAGGCTGAGGCAGCAGGATTGCTTGAGCCCAGGAGATTGAGGTTGCTGTGAGCTAGGCTGACGCCATGGCACTCACTCTAGCCTGGGCAATAAAGTGAAACTCTGTCTCAAAAAAAAAAAAATTTCTCTGAAAGAACACCCAAATGCTCCTACTAGTGATTTTCTTTGGCAAGAGGAGCTGGGGCTTGGGGAGAGTTTTGATATTCATTTTATATTTTTCTGTTCTATGATTTGAAGTTCTGCCATATGCATACATTTTATTTTAAAGATTAAATTAATTAAAAATTAATGTTACTCACCTGAGAATGTTGAATGTGAACTGTATTGAGGAAAAAAAAAAGAAAAATTAATGTTACTTAGGTTTAGGCCCACTGACATTCCATGTAGGGGAGAAATCAAGACTTCCAAGAAACCAGTCAGTAGCCTATGTTGGGAAACTGTCTATACAGAGGGCTGGGGGGTCATATTTGAACTTGATGTCCCTACAAGAGGTTATGGCCTCCTCTATCTCCGGACCACTGGACCTGGTAAATCTGGTCATCAGGTGTAGAACTTGTGATTGATTATGTGTTTTGCTCTCTTTAGCCTGATCATGTGCCTAGGACTGAAATTAACTGTAGGGTCACTGTGTGCCAGTCATTTAGAAGCTTCTTATTCAAGAGTGTTGCTTGTTAGCAGCTCTAGGGAGGAGTCTTTGAATCTCATTGTCACTGTCAAAAGGAAGTGTTAATGCAAGGGAGAGGAAAGCGAAGCACTTCCTTTCTCATTTTGCAGAAAAATGGAATCCCTCTCTTAGGTGTTAATCATGGTGTTTCATTTCTCCCAGTGATTTTCTTTCAAGTGTAGCTCTCCACTTTTCTGAGAAGAGAAAAAGCCACACAGAGGAGGAGGAAACCTCATTAGGAAGCTGTTTTCAGCCTTACATCCTAGTTCAGAAATGCTTTATTGCTTTCCTTTCTCTACTGATTTTTGCCCAGGAGTCCATACCTCTAAAAAGCCTGAACCCACCTTCCTTGTGCCTTTTCATTCCAAAAGTCACTGTTTACACACCCTGTGTTATGAAAATGCTGTAATGAATAGGTAACATTTGACCACTTGAGTTGTATTTTTTTTTATGTTTTGCCAATTTGTGAAGATTTTTTTCTCTATGTTTAAAGACTATTTTTTATTTCTTTTTTAAAGCATCTGTTCTTAGTCTTTACCCATTTTTAATTGTTATATTTGGCTTTTATTGGTTTGCAAGATACTTCTCTACTGTGTATGTTGTAAGTATTTTTTGTAATTTGTCTCTATCTTTTTTTTGCTAAAAGGTATTTTTAGATATATAAAAGTTTTATTTCTGTAGTTAAACCTGTATTTTTTCTAGTATCTTTGTATGCCAAGAAATTTTTAGAGGTTATTTTGGGGTCTTCTGTGAGGAAGGGATCTAACTTTATTCAGATTCTCTAAAGCATCATCTATTCCAGTAATTCTTCCTTTCTTGCTGATTTGAAATGGCCTCCAAGGCCATCTCAGTCTGATTTCTACCTACCTTGACAGCCTCATGAGGCCTGTGCCCTTCCCCTAGTGCCTTGTCCCCGCTGTGCCAGGACACTTCCAGCACATCCTTCCTTCCTGACTGTACATGGGATTCCTTCTGTCTGGACAGTTTCCCTGCAGCACCCCCAGCACCCACAAGTATCTGTCAGCCTGGAGGTATCATCTGAAATAGAATTTATTCAGACGCCCTTCTCTCACCACTCCCTGATTATGAAAGATCTCCTAGCTCTTACTGTGAGTTAGGACGAGAGAATGACAGCTCACCTGGATGCCTAGTGTCGGACATTCAGTACACACTTACCAAATGAATTATAGCTTAATCATACATTTTAACTTATAACTGACACATATAAGTCTGGCTGTATTTTCTTTCTCTAAAATTACTTTAGTATTTATTCCTCTAGATTTTCACTGTCCCGTTTGGTAGCCCTGGCCACATGAGGCTATTGAGTACTTAAAATGTGATTAGTCCAAATTGACACATGCTATATGTAAAACACAAATCAGATTTCTAAGGCTTAGTATGAAAAAAAGAATTTAAAATATATCATAACTTTCTAATATTGATTACATGCTGCATGATAATGTTTTAGATATATTGGGTAAAATAAAATAATTTTTTTACTTTTAAAAAATGTAGAAAGCATTAAATTACACATGTGGTAGCTTATATTTCTATTGGACAGCAATGCTCTAGGTGAATTTTAAAATCATTTTGTCAAGTTTCTAGAAAATATTCCATTGGGCTGCATTATGTTTATACATTAATTTGGGGGGAAATTATCTTTATAGCATTGAATCTTCCTCTCAGAAGTATATTTTTCTTGTTGACCCTTGTTTTGTTTTTAGTTTACCCCCCTCAAATATTTTATTATTTTATTTTATTTTATTTATTTTTTTAGAAACAGGGTCTCTCTTTGTTGCCGAGACTGGAGTGCAGTGGTATATAACCTTCAGTTCTGGTAATCCTCCCACCTGGCCTCCCAGGGTGCTGGGATTACAGGTGCCAGCCACCACACCCCACCTCCCTCCCCCAGATAGTTTATAGTTCTGTTGCTTTATTGTTGGTTGTATTTTGTTGTCATTCTCTTACCTGTTTTTTATGTACAATTTTTTAAAAGCCCTCCACTTATTAAATCCTGATTCTAACAGATTTTTCAAGTGATGCTCTTGTGTTTTCTATGTAAATTGTCTGCATGTTATAGTCATTTTGTCTCCTTTCTTTTAATGGCCCTGTGCCTTCATTTTCCCTTGTCTTATTGCTTTGGCTAGAAGTTCCAGAACAATGTTAAGGAAGAATAGTGATGGCCGACAACCTTGTATCTTCCCATTCCTTTACTAAAGTGTTTACTAGAGTGTGCTCCAGGGAACACTAATTCTTTAGAATATTAACATTGTACCTTGAGAGAAGAGTGCCACCATTAAATGAGTTTGTACAACTGCTGAGTCCAACAGAATTCTTTTCTGCAGGACTTTTCAGATGGGTTATCACGCTAGTGTGTTTTTTAATCCCTAGGAGGTAGGGATATTGGGGTAGCTCATAGGTTTGTGTTCTACTAAATACATTTTGGGAAATAGAGACATAATGTTTCCTTTTTAATGATAATGTTGCCATTGATTTGCAATAGGTAATGTTTATTATATTAAGAAAGTATTGTTCTGTTTCTAGCTTATTGAGTATTTTTTTCCTCACTCTGAAAGGGCAGTTAACTTTCTCAAATGCATTTTTATCATAGTAGTAATTTTGGTCATATGGGTCATGTGGGTTTTTTTCCTTTAACTTATTGATGTTACAAATTATATTTGTCTGTTTCCTAACATGTGGCTATCCTAACATTTGTGAAGTAGCCCTTCTTAATCATATTATTCTTTTAATAGGTTGTATTTGTTAGTATTTCCCTTAGGACTTTAAAATCTATTTACTTAAATGAAGTAGACAGTTTTCTTCTTTATGCTGTTTGTCATCTTCTGGTATCAGATTTGTGCCATATGAACTGAGATGCTTTAAATGTTTTTACATGCATCTAGAACAGTGTGAACGGCCTGAAGATCATTTGTGCCTTGGCACTTCTGTTTCTTACTTAGTTCTGCCAATTTATGTTATCCTAAAAATATGTTCATTCCATACAGATTTCAAATTGATTTCAATCATAAATCTAGGATAAATAAGGGCACAGTATTCCTCTTTGACTAAAATGTTTTAACTCAAATTTTGACGTGATAAAAAAAATTCTGATATGATGTAGTCACACTAACTGATTGATCCTTTCCTGCAGGAGTCTTAGATTTAGTTGCAGATTGTCTTGTCTTAACATTTAAAGACTTTTGCTGTGATTATGTACTATCGTTCTGCGTTATTTTCTTACTCCCTTTGCATTTATTATTCATTTTCTGACCTCCTGAGTTGAGTCATTTAATTTATTTTTAGTATTTATTATTTACTGATAAAATCTTTTAAAGCATTGGCCTTCCCTGTTACAGTTTTTTGTTGTTTCAAAAACCCCAACATTTCATTATGAAAAATTTCAAACATACAGAAAAGCTGAGAGAATTTTACAATAAATACCCAAATACCTACCATCTCCAGACTCTACAGTTGTTAGTTCTTTTCTATGTTTGCTTTATCACATCTCTATTCATCTCTTTTTTGGGGATACATTCTCAAGTAAGTTGAAGACATAAGTAAACTTCACTCCTGAACCCTTCTGTTGCAGATTTATGCGAGTTTTCTCACTTTCTAGGTAGTTTTATTCCTTTTTGATTTTCTCTGATTTAGTATTATACAAGAGGTGTTTAAATTTCTATTGGTTGGGTTTTTAAATCTAAAATATAATGGTTAGATCTAGATTCGTTATGTTTTGGTCAGAGAATGGAGCCTGTGCTATATGTACTTCATTGGTAGCTTTGAGCAATCCAGTGCTTCAGATTCTAGGCAAGGGGAAGGAAACTTGTCCTCCGTGTGCCAGGGCTGTGAGCACTAGTGGAGGATAATGCACTTTCGGTGTGTCCATCACTCTTTTTACTCCTACCGTCTAAAAATAGCTCTTCGCTGAAAGAGACTGAGCATCGTAAGTCTCTGAATTACCATCCCAAAAAGGATATAAAGGTGTGCAGAGCTGAAAGGAAACAAATGGAAATCAAGACAATAATACTAGAGTTTACCCCATTCATTGTATCTAATGTGCTCTACACTTGAAAAATACCAATTAGAAATATACAAATAAAGCAGAACGTTCTTTAGATGCATTTAATAATTTTTTTTACAGAGTACTTCAAATCCTCAAAAGTAGGTGAAACGGAAATATTTTTCCTAAAAGAATACCAATTTCTCAATCAGAGCCGAAATAGCCCTACTGTGTGTTAAATGTTTTGCTTTTGATCAAGATGAATGTTAGGCAATTATGATACATACTAGGCTGATTGATCATTAAGTTATTTGGCTTTAGGTACATTAACTGAAACATGAAAATGTAAAAATAAGAGGCGGTACAATAGCTACAATGGTATTGTTGTTGTAAGCTTGTATTTATGCCATTTGCACTTAGTGAGGAGTCCTTGGTGAATTATGAAAACTCTCTCTTTCCGCAGAGTACGCTTCATGTCAGTAGAAATGGACAGCAGCAGTTTTATTCAGTTTGATGTGCCCGAGTACAGCAGCACCGTTCTGAGCCAGCTAAACGAACTCCGCCTGCAAGGGAAACTATGTGACATCATTGTCCACATTCAGGGTCAGCCGTTCCGAGCCCACAAAGCAGTCCTTGCTGCCAGCTCCCCATATTTCCGGGACCATTCAGCATTAAGTACCATGAGTGGCTTGTCAATATCAGTGATTAAAAATCCCAATGTGTTTGAGCAGTTGCTTTCTTTTTGTTACACTGGAAGAATGTCCTTGCAGCTGAAGGATGTTGTCAGTTTCCTGACTGCAGCCAGCTTTCTTCAGATGCAGTGTGTCATTGACAAGTGCACGCAGATCCTAGAGAGCATCCATTCCAAGATCAGTGTTGGAGACGTTGACTCTGTTACCGTTGGTGCTGAAGAGAATCCCGAGAGTCGTAATGGAGTGAAAGACAGCAGCTTCTTTGCCAACCCAGTTGAGATCTCCCCTCCATACTGCTCTCAGGGACGGCAGCCCGCTGCAAGCGGTGATCTCCGGATGGAGACAACCCCCAGCAAAGCTTTGCGCAGCCGCTTACAGGAGGAGGGGCACTCAGACCGTGGGAGCAGCGGGAGCGTTTCTGAGTACGAGATTCAGATAGAGGGGGACCAGGAGCAAGGGGACCTGCTGGTGAGGGAGAGCCAGATCACCGAGGTTAAAGTGAAGATGGAGAAGTCCGACCGGCCCAGCTGTTCTGACAGCTCCTCCCTGGGTGATGATGGGTACCACACCGAGATGGTTGATGGGGAACAAGTTGTGGCAGTGAACGTGGGCTCCTATGGTTCTGTGCTCCAGCATGCATATTCCTACTCCCAAGCAGCCTCACAGGCGACCGGTGTCTCAGACGCTTTCGGAAGTTTGAGTAATTCCAGCCCATCTAGGTCTATGCTGAGCTGTTTCCGAGGAGGGCGTGCCCGCCAGAAGCGGGCTTTGTCTGTCCACCTGCATAGTGATCTGCAGGGCCTGGTGCAGGGGTCTGACAGTGAAGCCATGATGAACAACCCTGGGTATGAGAGCAGTCCCCGGGAGAGGAGTGCGAGAGGTCATTGGTACCCGTACAATGAGAGGTTGATCTGTATTTACTGTGGAAAGTCCTTCAACCAGAAAGGAAGCCTTGACAGGCACATGCGACTCCATATGGGAATCACTCCCTTTGTGTGCAAGTTCTGTGGGAAGAAGTACACACGGAAGGACCAACTGGAGTACCACATCCGGGGCCATACTGATGATAAACCATTCCGCTGTGAGATCTGTGGCAAGTGCTTTCCATTCCAAGGTACCCTCAACCAGCACCTGCGGAAAAACCACCCGGGTGTCGCTGAAGTCAGGAGTCGCATTGAGTCCCCAGAGAGAACAGATATGTATGTGGAACAGAAACTAGAAAATGACGCATCAGCCTCGGAGATGGGCCTAGATTCCCGGATGGAAATTCACACGGTGTCTGATGCTCCCGATTAAGGTGGTAAAGAAGTGCACCCAAACAAAGCACATTAATCAATGCATATTTGTGATTTGCTTTGTTGTAATCTTTGGTTTTCTCAACCATCTGGAAATCTCTTGGTCTCTTGGCAGTTTTTCTAAAGTTTCTGGATGGAACACTTCATTGTGTTTATCCTTTCCCCTGTCTTCCTTCCCCGAAGGAGCTCAAAGCATGAAGGGCAACGCATCCAGGGAAAACACAGGCTGACAGTATTCCTCTTTGGCTGAACTCTTAATCCAAAATCTGCCAGTGATTTAGCTAACTGGTTGACCCTCCATTCTCTGCCAAGAGGCATCTCTCTCTCATTGTGTGTGCTGGCAGCAGAGCATTTCCATGGAGAGAGATTAGGATGCCGTCAGCTGATACAAATGGGTAACCTTTTCTAATTTAAAATTCCTTTTAGGGGGTAGTTAGACAATTTATATATATATATATATAATAAAATTATTATTATATATAGTATATATACATTATCAAATTTGATTTTATTCTGGTTGAGGTGAATGTAAGAGGAATATATAATTTAATACAATGTGAACAGGGCTTTTGACTCTGTCTCATCCCTACCTAATATGTTAGGGTTTTACCCCCTCATTTCCCTTACAAAGGAATGTTAGTGGTTTTCATATATATTAATCATTGTGTCCAAAAGCAAGCAAAGCAAATCACAGTGTTCATAGCTCTGCTTCATAACAAATACATAAACCAAATGCCATAAAATTTCTTCAACTCTAGTTGGAAACCGTTTGGAATTTTTGTTAGTTGTCCAGCAGGTAAGCTGGACGACCTGTGGTGCTGATCTTTTTACATAGCGTAGTGTTATATTACCCAACCCCAAAGGAGCAGTGGTTTTCAAGGTTTTTACTGGCCTACAAATCTACCTTCATTCCGTACTGTAGAAACATACATACCAGGTAACTAAATCAAATCACTCTCTACCATGAGTTAGTACTCACACTAAAGGAAAGGGATTTGTAGTTTTGTCTACAGAATTCTCCAAGCAGTGTTGTGGGTTTTCTGGGTTTTTTTGTTTTGTTTTTCCCTTTCTCTTTTCAAACAGCCAGTTCAGGTGCACAGCAACTTTTTCTACATGCAGTTCCCACGGAAACTGCAGAACTTGGAATTTGTATTTTTTGTAAAGCTATACTCTATGGGAATTGCAAGCAATATATCTATCTTAGTATTGTGTGTGCTAATGAGAGCCTCAGTGGCTCCCCACTCTCTCAGTGTTTCCTGCTTAAAGAACCAACAGTTAAAAAGCCCTCTGAGATACTCAGTGTGTCACCAAATCTGTGTGTGTCACCATTTTTTTGGTCATGTGGTGCTATTTTTATGTTAAATGTCTTTTAGGTCAGTATAGGTGTAGAAAATGTGAAATCTAATGGTAATAGTGGATTACAGTTGTTTTCCTCTCTTGAGTTCATAGCTTGAAAAGAGACCTCAAAAGCATATGCCAGCAAACACATTACTGTATGAAAACATACCCATGTCCTATTCGAATAATGTTTTATCAGTACTTTTGGAAGTGTCTTCAGTTCTGGATTGTGTTCGCATATAGGAACAGTCTTTACAAGATTGCTTTGGTACTGTATACTCTGGCAGAGAGTCATTTCGTGAGCAGTTTGGTGGTAAGTCTGTGCTGCAGGCTGCTGGTGGGATGCCAGTGCTTCGATCTCTCTGCCTGAGAACCTGGGCTCTGAGACCCACGACCAGTGTGTCTCCATAGGAGAATGGCGCAGCCACCTAAAGAAACCAGAAATCAAAGACCAGCCTCAGAGGCTAGGAGTTAATGGTATACAGAAATAGATGTTTGCTGGTTTTCCATGCTTTTTTGGCTCTTAAAATACCAATGGTGGGTTTTTGTTGTTTTGTTTTTGTTTTTTTAAGAAAAAAAGTCATTCAAGCCCTTCTTGTGTAATAACCCCCCGGGGGTGGTAGCCGTGCAGTAGCATCTCTTTAGCACACAGAATCTGTTCATGTGTGAACTGCTGCGCTACACATCAGTGTTAACTCCGTACAGATTACACTCTAATCCGCTGCTCCTGAGGAGCAGCTTTTGTTAAATCGGGTATATAGTATGCCTTTTTCCTCGTCAAACTGCCTAAGTAGGGGTTTGTTCTCTCCCTGAAGCACTTGTTCAATTCCTGTTAAAGCCTCGTGCCTCAAGGGGAGGCTGGACCCCAAGTGTTTACCCACTTAAATATGTTCTGGGGTTTCAGGTAAATGTTTGTGATTTTTTTTTCTTACATGAGTAAGTTTGATTTTGATTTTATTTTTAAAGATTTAAATGCAAAAAATTTGTGTTGTGATACAAAGTAAGTCTGTGACAAGAAATGCCGAAATCCAAGGACATAAGAGGTCAAGCTCAGGAAAGGAACCTCCTTTTCACTCAGGCTTGGGGCCTTCTGCGAGGTCTCCAGAGCATTCTGCGGTATGCAAGAGGAGTTAGGGGGCGAGAGCACCCGGGGCAGGCACCTCCAACGTCTTGGCTCTTGTCATTGTGTCCGTCTTAACGTTATTTACATGGAGTTATTTGTATTTGTAAATTTGTTTAACTGGTTTGAGTTTACCAAAGAGTGACTTATCCAAAATTGTCTTTGACAAAAATATACATTGCTTTGATTGTACAGTTCAGGTTCAAACATTGTAATGGGACTGTTAAGGGGCAGAAAATTGATTGAGTTTCTCTCTAATAATCATGATTCCACATTTAGCAAGTTCCACTTGCTCCCATTCGTGTTGCTAACACTTTCCCCTTTCCACTGCTCGCAGTGTTAAGAATGAATTCTCAAGCCATAACACAGTACTGTAAAGTTCCGCAGGGCTTCGAGGGAGGCAGCGCTAGGCCAGCACGGAGCTGTGTAGCCTCTCTGAGCATTTGTACTGTCGTGCTTCCCAGGGGCATGACTGGTGAGAGATTAACTCCATTCAGATCGGGCAGCAGCAATTAATTGTGCCTTGCCGCGTGAGGATGTGCCAGGAGGATTAACATGACCACAGAACAGAAACATTCTCTCCCTGAAGTTCACGTCACGTCTCCGCAGACGAAGTACGCTGTGTAACTCCTTAGAGCAACTCTTTTTGGAAAGCAAAGTCCCTATTTCTGTACAGTTTTAGGTTAGGTGTTTCATTTATAACAAATGCAGAAATCAATAAGATAAAGTGATATGTGAAGAAATCTTTTGCAGTAAAATATATCCTGAATTCATATAGGCTTGTTCATAATTGAGTCTCTTCTTGAGCTACCTTTTCAATATTAGACAATGTGAAGACAGTGACAGCGTCCTTTTCTAGAGATGTTTAGCCTGTTATTACAAACTGTGAAAACAAAGAATTTTATACTTTTGCTAATGTGTGTGGTTTTAAACAGTTATTTTCATTCTAATCAGTTCTCTACCCTCTAATTTCTACTAAAGCTGTAAATACATTTAGAAATTATATTTGTAAATACAGTATATGGAGACAAGTTAATTTTTTGGTCAGTGGAAAGCCTCCCAACCAATTGGCTCTGCTTTGGCAGTTGTGTTCATTTTGTTTTTTGTTTTTGTTTTTTTTCTTTTTTGGGTTTCTTCTTTTTTTTAGTTTTTGGGGTTTTTTTAAACAGAAAGGATACTGTCGGTTCACTGTTAAGCAGAATATACTGTAGAACTAAATTGATAATTTTAAAATCTTTCAGAGCATGAGTAAATGTCTTTTCTAATGATAGCAGTTATAACCAACTCTTTGTTTTCCCTTAGCCCAGACCATAGGCCTGCATATTTTATGTCTGGTTTTGTTTTTATTTTTGTTTTTACAGCCAATTTGCAGGAACACAGAACAAGGGCTAGGGGGGGAAATCATCTATGTGAATGAGCTTTACTTTAAAGAGATCAATGTATTTTATTTTAACAACTTTTTCTATCAGTTACTGTGATTTTTTTGTTGTTGTTGTCGTTGTCATTATTGTTAAATTCTATAATGGTTTCCTGTGAAGCCTCCACTGAAAGGGACTCAAATATGCAACACCTAAACTATTTTCCAAGGGCACACGCCCCTTGAATGGTGCTTCTAGACTGGTCAGGGTTATTTATTAAATTTTATATATGAAAGTATTGGGGAATTATGTAAATTCTTTATATGAAACTATCTAGTTCTTAAATCATAGATTTCATATTACTCAGTGCAACTGAACTAAAAGTTCAGAAAAGTCATTCACATTGTTCTAAATTTGTAATGGTTGTCACATGTCACATGCGTCTTTTTCAGTAAGTGCCAGAGTGTTCCCACTGTTTCTGCCCAGTGCTTGACTTCTCAGCCCAGAAGAGAACCTGTTTTCTCCGGTTCCCTCCCTGGGTCTGGCACCGACAGGGCTATTGTAGTTCTTGATCAAGACCAGGAGTCAGCCTCGCTTGGCGCTCCGTGTAGCAGATTCAGTACACAGACCTCTTGCTGCCCCTCAGTGACAAGTATGCTGTGAATTCAACCTTGGACTTGCTGCCCAAGCCTTTGGTTGCTGCCCTGACTATTGTAAGAGGTAAACTTACCTGGTTTGTTTGAGAATGACCATATTCCTAATGTGAAAACCATCTCTCTCACCACTTTTATTAGTAGGGCTAACATTTTTTCCGTTATAAATGGTTGAGCAATTTGAATGACTTAACACAGTGTCATTATCTTGCAATATAAACTGGTAACCTCACAACTCCACACTTCATCACCATATGAAGTAAATGAAGCTAGCTAAGCGGATGCTGTATCAACTAGTAACTTGCCATTAAGGATTATTTTATAGCATGAATTTAAGACTATTTATTCAAATGATATTTTACTCTTGTATTCACTTTGTTTTAGATTCGTGACATGAATATTTCAGTGCTGCTTAATTTTGTTCTGAATTCTTGTTTCTTGCTTGTAAATGGCTTTTTTATGGTATAAATAAAGTCAATGGACATTGCTGTTTGTAAATAAAAATGCTGCTAGAGCACACGTGCGTGGTCTCCCTGTGCGTTGGCCCCCTTGGCCTCTGTGAGTGTCACTAGTGCTGACAAACGTTTTCTGTGTCATGGTTTCTGTAACCACCGTTTTTGAAAGGTTAGGGTTTCAGCCACTGTCTTGCTGAGGAGAAGAGAAAGAAGGTATATTTCTGACCTTTCTCTTGTGTGGCGAAGACTGCATAGTCAGGGGGCCCGGTCTGCACCGAGGCCTCCCCAGAAGGAATCACTGGTGAATACTTTCCTCGTGTGCCTGCACAGGGACCCTCTTAGCCCCCTTGGCATGTGCCTTGCTCAGTCCCCCACAGAGCGTGGAGTTGCATAGGCTGTTTCTTCTGTCTCCAGTATCTTCTCTGCTTAGCCAATTGACTGTACCCTCCTCCTCCAGGTTCCAACTCGGGTGCCCTTCTTCCCTCCAGCAGCCCTCCAGGCCAGGCCTCTGGAACGTAGATGCTTGTTGAGCTGTCCTCCTGCCCTTCAGAACACTAATTTCCATTTGTAACCAGATATTCATTAATGAGATTATTCAGTTAATGTTTCTCCTGCTAGCCTTTAAGCTCCCTGACAGCAGGGTCCTAAACTCTGTCTCAGCCGGGTAGCCTTAGAACAGGGCCTGGCACCACAGTAGGTGCTCAGCGAGTGTTGTTGAGCAAAGAGCAAATGCATGCCTTCTGGAGGGTGTCTCAAGGCAGTGTGGCTGGGACGCAGGCGGGATCCGACTTGGCTCCCCTGGTGCTATGAGCCAACTTGCTCCTTGCTCGTGAGTAAGGGCTGCTGTAAAGCAAGTTCTCTGCCTTCTCACCAGGGCTGTGCTATGACCAGGTAGGCAGAAGGTGGTGCATGATGTGAAAGGTCCATGTAGGAATCAGCTCCACTTGCCAGCAGGGGCCCGGGGATTCCCATGGTATGCAAGAGGGTGACCGGGAAAGTGCACTGATGAGCATGACTAGGGGTCTGGCTTCCAGCCCTGCCATTGCCTGACCATGAGCTTAAGCTTGTCACTTGCCCGCTTTAGCCCCAGTTTGTTAGCTCTGAAGTGTCATGAGGTGGTTGTTGCAGATGTGTTTGCTTATTCCCAAAATAAAAGGTAGCCCAACGTCAAGAGTCAGGGGCAAGCCTCTCCAGCTGGGATAGAGAACCATCCCGGCAGGGTGGGGTCCTGGAAGTGAGAGCACCAACTGAAGCCGATGCACTGAGTTGGAGCAGTTGCCGTGTGGACCATATTGAGCTGCATTGCTGACAACGGCTTTGGCAGCAGCTTTTGTTCTGAAGTCAGACCTATCTTCACTTCGGTTTCTTCCAGTTACAATTCATACAATTTTTGGCCAAGCCCACGTGGCTTCAGGGATGTTTATGACGGCCTTTATAATATCCAAGGACAACCGCCAATCCCTAATTGCCTGCTGGACTTCATTCTCTTTCTTGCACTTGATCTTAGGCAAAAGGCTGAGAAGTGATTCGTTCATTCTGTTTCCTGGACCATTTGCTTAAAAGCCCCTCAAACCTCAGTGACACTTGCCTTTAAACATCTCATGTGATATTTTCCTTGGCTTTTCAATACAGGCCTAGCTTGCACACCTTTTGTCAGCAAATAGGGCTCAAAACTTCAGAACACCAAAGCAGTGGCAGAAAGAGGCTACCACAAAGAAAACACGTTGCGAACACATCGCCCTGGGATATGCACGGAGCCCTCACTCTGGCTGCTGTGCAGCGCTTGGCCACAGGCGTGCAATAAAGCTCGCTCTTCCAGCATTCAGTGGCCACGATTGTACTGTCACTCTGATGGGTGGGGTGGCATATGTATATAATAACGGTGGATTGTGATGCAGACACCCACAGGGCAACCACCTGAACCTGCAGAACAGAGCTGCCTCCCTTTCCTCTCCACCCAGACAGTAAATAGTTCCCCAGACCCTTGTCATTGGAACAGGTTGCTTACTAGGGCTCCTTTTGGTCCTGCCTCTGCCTGAAGGGAACTTGGATCTTACCACGGTGGCGTCTGGCAGTGCCTCTGGGACA
The DNA here is from genome assembly GCA_008750895.1 of Mirza zaza. Classification (NCBI taxonomy): domain Eukaryota; kingdom Metazoa; phylum Chordata; class Mammalia; order Primates; family Cheirogaleidae; genus Mirza; species Mirza zaza. Next base: position 11,006 of record VSMD01057819.1, on the reverse strand, counting down.
GCAGCATTGCCCCTTGGGCGTGGCTAGCCAGGTGTTGCTATTAGCTGTGCTGCCCACTGCTAGCAGGCCTTGCCCAGGGGTGCAGACAGGCCAGCCACAGGCTTTGGCTGGGGAGACGGGCCCTGGGGCGCTGAAGCAGTTCTTCCCTTTCGGGCTCAGCCTTGGCTCTCTGATCAGCCTGGGCACTCTTCTGTGGACCCCAGCGCAAGAGCTGAGGTACTTCCCCTGGCCCCTCTGTGACTGTGTGGCCAGGCCTCTGATCCTACAGGTGTGCTCTCACCACCTTCAGGTGCTCTGTGTGTGTGAGCGTGTGCGTGTGCATGCTTTTAAATGTACAAATAAAAAGGTAAGTCATCTTGACTGCTGTCCCCTTCCCCAGAGTGCTGGAAATGGAAGGGAAAGACTCTTGTACTTTTCTGGCAGTGCAAAGGGACCCCACAGGCAGTTACTCCCTGCCTGCTGGTCCTGGGACTACTGCAGTCGTCACATAAGTAATCTCCACTGATGGGAACTGGCTGCCTCGCAAGGGACACTGCAAATTTGGCAACTTTCAATGATATAAAGTCCTTCCTTATCCTGAGCCCCAAATCCTCCTCTCTGGAGCTTGCACCTGCTCTCTGTTCTACTCCATCAGACCACAGTATGTTTTGAATATTCAGCAACAGCATACCTGTCTCTGTCTAGCCCTCTCTGGGCTTCTTTAGGCTACATGTGACTCTGGGCCACTGTCTTTTCTCTGGAGTCTAGACTGTGGGGACATACTTCCCTTGCACTCTGACCATCCATCGTCATCGCAAGGCTGTAACAAATACAACTATGGCACCCGTTTCTGACAATTGTGGTGGAACCCATCACTTGGAGGAACATTTCTTTGGCAAGCACATTACTTTCATGTGACCGATATTTTAACTAGCCTGTCTCTGCCAGAGGATCTATTCATCACATATCTGGGTCCCTAGAGCTGTTTTCAGGGCTTTTTCTAAATTATTTTTTCCTTCCCATCCCCTTCCCTCTCTCCTCTTACCTCTCCAAATGTTAAGGTGAGACTCCAAAGCCCACCAGCACCTTTACTTTGGGAGATCTGGGCTCTGGGCAGGGACTCTTACGCCTGAATTTCCCGCAGGGCCTCACATCATTCCCTTTGAGAACTCCCCCCCCCCCCCCCCCCCCCCCCCCCCGCTTTGATCACTGATGCTGCCTGCTCCCCAGCGTGCGCTGGCGCTGGGAACAGGCGCTCCTGCCCTGCTGTGTGTTGCCTTTGCATGGGGAAGGCGCTTGGGCCAGTTGCTGGCTTCAGCTGCTTCCTTTCCGCTCTTTCATCACAGCCACGGCTCCGTGCTCCGGCCTCTCTCGTCTCTTCTTCCCCGCTGCACCCTCACCAGGCTGGTGGTGACCTGGGAATGCTCTTAGGTTTCAACAGCTAAACTGCCAGTTCCCTCCTTCCCCTCCGCTGCATTAGCCCCTTTCCCCGAACAGGCCTCCAGGGGCCTCCTGCCACCAGGCTCTGTTGAAAGGCCGCACTTCCGCCTGTGGTCAGGGCATGGCCAGCTGCAGGCCCTGTGAGCACTGGAGACTTCCACCCCAGAGATAAGCCCCACGCCTCTCTGCCTACAACTTTAGGTGTGGAAATGGTTCCTGTGTCAGCACTCTGATAGGGGGTCAGGCACTATCTGAGTGTCATGGTCTAGCCCAGATGGAAAGGGATGGGTGGTCCCCTTCCTGGGGTCCCCTTCCTTATCTACCCCTCTGTGTGGGTAGATAAGGCACACAGAGCCTCACTGATTTCCCCGAGAGGGCTGGGGGCAGGGCCTGGCAACCCCCAGAATCTCAGGGGGCAGAGCATCCAGGAACAGGGTATTCTGCACGTGGGACTTGCCCTGGGCACTAAGACAGCCACTCTCTCCGGTCCTGGAGGGCAGAACTTGGGCAGAGCCAGTGGACACATCCTGTGGGTGGAGACCTCAGCCCAAGGGATAAAATTGCCTGGGACTAGTTTTGAGGTCCTTTGAGAACCTGTATCCTGCTGGAGGGAGACAGGACCACGGAGACTTAGTCTGAGGGAGGAGGCCCAGCTGGATGAAGATGGGCCAGGACCAGGAAGCAAAATTCAGGTGTATTAAGTCATTAATTGTAGAAAGAGGAAACCATGAACAAACTAGTTTTAAATGGGGAGGTAAAGACTTATTTGCTTTTGCAATGGAGAAGATATTTTTAAGGATAAAACCAAAAAGAAGAAATTCTAAGGGTAAAAATAGGTTTGACTATATACATTGTAAAATGTGTTTAGTTAAAGCAAAACAACAAAACAAAGCCCATACAAATTGAAATGTAAAGTACAAGTTCAGGGGAAAAAAAGCCCAACTTTGCAATGTATAAAACAAGAGCTTTTAAAGTTAATAAGAAAAAGACGAATACTCCAATTTAAAAGGGGAGAGAACATAGAGAAGCAATCCATTCACGGCTTCACAGAAGAAACACTCACGGCTAATAAATACGGAGTAAGACCATCTACCTCCCTAGAAAACAGAGCAATAATGAGAGGCCATTTTTCTACCTATTTAGTTGGCAATACCCAACATTGACAAGGGTGAGGAAAAATGGGACACTTATAGCCTGCTGTTGGAAATATAAACTGTACAACATCTCTGGAAGGCAATCGAGTTTCATGTTTCAAAATTTTAAAATATGTATTCCCCTTGATACAGCAAGACTACTTTTAAGAATTCAACCTAGGAAGATATTCTGTTAATAAATAACCGAAGATGTACAAATATATTCATTCCAGTGTTGATATAACATTGAAAAATTGGAAGCCACCATAATGTCCATCAATAAATCTGGTACATTCCTACAATACCATACTAGGGAGTCATTTAAAAGGATGTTATAAATGTGTAAATAAACATCTATTTTAGGATATAGGTTCTCAGGGAGAACTATTCATGGCATATTGTTGAGTGTGGAAAAGCAACTTAAAAAAAGAACACGTTGTGTGAGTCTATTAGGTTCTAAAGTATATACAACTTACGATATTACATAACATAATATATACATAATAGCGTCTATATTCAATACCTATAGATATCTATTTTCATTGAATGAGATAATGTATTTAATGAGCTAAAACACAGTAAACAGTGTAAGTGCTGGCAATTAGGAAATGCGGGTGGATAGGGAGGTTGGAGCCAGATCTTGAGGGCTATTTTATTTTAAGCTCAGAAACTTGGGTTTTACCCTGTGGCCCTGGAGAGGCAGAACTCTATTCAATCAATACTTATAGGGTGTCTGCTACAGAATTGAGAATATTGTGCAGAGTGAGGTTTTTATCGAGAGAAAATCAGCAAACTGGCTCCTTAGGACAGATCACTCTGGAGACTTCCCAGGGTCTGGGGCCAGCTCTCAGCCTTGTAGACCTGGAAACCCACCTTTGGGACCCAGGGACAGTGGGTCTGGATCTGCTGCTGACTTACAGTCACTAAGTGTAAAGAGTGACTGGCATATAGAACCAGAATGCCATTGTATTGATTTTTTTTTTTTTTTAAGAGACAGGGTGGTCTTGCTCTGTCACCCAGGCTGGAGTGCAGTAGCCTGATCATAGCTCACTGCAGCCTCAGCCTTGAACTTCCAGGCTCAAGTGACTCTCCTGCCTCAGCCTCCTGAGTAGCTGGGACGACAGGCACACGCCACCACGCCTGGCTAATTTTTCTGTTTTTTGTGGAGACAGGGGTCTCGCTATGTTGCCTCGGCTGGTCTCGAACTACTAGCCTCAAGTGATCCTCCGACCTCTGCCTCCCAAAGCACTGAGATTACAGGCATGAGCCACTGCCCCTGGTCCTACATTTCAATGAGACATAAGTGGAATGCTAAAATGTGACATGTTTAGCACTTTAATTTTTAGCTACTATAGCTAGTAGTACTCACAAAGAGGCTGCCATTTATTAAACATCTAATAGGTCAGACAATATGCTAATAAGCACTTTTCATGCATTGTATTTCCTTGGATCCTCAGAACAGCTCTGTGAGGTAGGTCCTACTATTATCTCCATTTTGCAGAAAAAGAAACTGAGATTTCTGGAGATTAAATAAATTGGTCAGGGTTGTAACAAGTTGAGGTGGTGTGAGGCAGGATGGGGCTTCGTAGCTTGCCCTATTTTAGATAGTGAGTGTTAGTAGCGAGCCAAATCTGTGGTCACCACCAGGGACACAGTAGTGAGCGAAGCTGACACAACCCAGGCCCTCATGGAAGCTTAGGGTTCAGCGGTGGAGAAGAGCCAGTCCCAGTCGCATGCTCAGAATGGTACATAATCAGAAAACACAAGAAAAGGCAGTGGAAACCAGGAGAGGCCATGGCAGGGACACCTGACCTCACGGGGAGGCCAGAGGAAATGGCACTTGAGAGAAACCTGACAGCGAGTAAGTTAACTAGGTAAGGGGGGAGGAGAGGAAGGAAGAGCATTTCAGGTAGAGGGAACAGTACATGCAAAGGCCTTGAGGCTGGAGGAATCCTGGCACTTACAAGGAACTGAAAGGGCCAAAGTGGCTGGTGCACAGGACAGGGTCCTGACATAAGATACATGGAGGGCACATTCCTGGTGTTCAGCTCTGCATTTCCAGTGTGAACATTGGTGACCTCACCCCTCTTATGATGCTTCTGTGACCAAGCAACTTGCCTTCTAATGGATCCGTTCCTTCTTTAGGCTGGTTAGCATTTTCATTTTTAGGGGTCAATCTAGTTTTCTTGGCCCGAGAATCAACCTGTCTCTTTAAGACATCTTTGCATATCTTAATTCTGATTTACGCCCCTTGATTTTATAGTTAAAGTTTCAGAGGACAATCTTATTTTCCTTGTAGCTGTGTTTCCACCCAACTCTCACCCCAGGTCTGATGATACACAGAGCTTGAAGCTGTGCTAGGCACTGGGCCACAGAGATAAAATCTTTATGGTCCTTGCTCCTGAACAGCTCATAGCCTTGTGTGGAATGAGATTAAAAAAATAACTAGTGTAGGGCCTATATGGATGTGTATCTTTGTCAAAACTCATCAAACTGTATGTTTAAAATAGGGACATTTTACTTTATTTGAATCACAGCCTAGTAAAGTTGATTTTAAAAGAAAAATATATAAAACATTGGGATAAAAGATAATCCATTTTCCCAATATTAAGCAGGGCCTCTCCTCCAAAATTCTAGATCCTGGTAACCCCAGCCCTTCCCTTTTTTTCCTCCCAGCCCAAGGGATGGTAGCTTCTTTCCACAGTTATTGCCTCACAGGTTAGTGGTTCCTTTTTATTTTTTTCTCAGACTGCCAATACGTGTTTAACCCATTCCTTATATTAAATTCTCTCTGCTGAAATAACTAGTGTGGTTTCTGTTTTCTTGACTGGGCTCTGACCACTCTTTCTAAGGTGGGATTTGGGATTGATTTGGTTGTATTCTTGGTCTTGCATGCAATGCCGACTCCCTTGTGGTGGGAAATGGGGTGCTGGAAGTCCACGGCATGTCACAGCATTGTGACCAACGAAATGATCCTCTGAGGTTGGTTTTGATGAAATGCACTGCCTTACGAGACCATGGGTTGCCACCTGGACAATTAGGTAGGAATAATCACTTCAAATAATCTACTGAGAGAGGAATGGCTCTTCCCGACTACACTGGATCATTTACAGAAAGAAAACAATAAGCCTAAGACTCAAATCATGGTCAGAGAGTCAAAGAGCTTTTAGGTGGGCCTAAAAGAAGCTCTTGTTTCTTGAGGTGTGAGTCAAGCTCCGTGAAAATCAGATCCAACCCAAATTTAATTTTGTGGGTTGCAGAATTAAAATGTTGAACTCAAGGCCTTGCTACGTTTCTTATGAAAAAGTTAGGGCATTAATTCAGAAAGGATGGAACCCTCAGACCCCAAGGGAGGTACTGGGTGGACTCAGATAAATTTAAGAGTCCTGGACCCTGAATCTCTCTGAGCCTGCCTTGCTTCCCTTCCATGGGAGGATGCAGCTTGCCCTTACGTGTCTGATGGAAAAAGCCTTTCCTTGCTTGAGGACCAGTAGTAATATCACCTGGGACAGTGGCCCTATATGGAGATGTCTATTCTCTTCAAGACCCACTCCAAACACTGAATCACCCCTAGATTTATATCAGAGCCAGATTTCAGCATGCTTCCGAATACAAGTGTGACCTAGAAGGAAAAAGTTAATGGAGTGTGGATCACTGTGCTGGCTCATGCAGCTAGAAGCGGCACATTTGCTTGGTTGGTTGACTGAAACTTACACTCAAGGAAGACGGTGGGATCTCATGTTGACAACGGTCAAGTGACAGGCAGCCTTTAAATACAGACACAAGGTGGGCATGGCGACTACCACAGGCAGCGAGGACTAAGTGGTAATCAGAATGTGTGACCCACAGGGAACCTGGATGTGGTTAATTAATCATGGGATAACCCGGGATCAAATAGGCAGCCTACTAAAATATTTTTTGATTCATCGTTATAATAGAAAATATTTCTGGTAGCCAGAAACCCAACTCGAGTGCCCATAATGGAAAATCATAACTTTTCACCCGGTTCTGGATTTAAGCCAGTTCAGAGCCCTACAGCCCCACCGTTGAAGGGAGGACAGGTTTTCCTTGAGAAAGGATTCTGCAGCATTGGCAGAAGAAAACACTGAAAATCCTCCCTCCTCTAAGCCTTCCCCCAGGGACCTGCAACTATTTGCTAGAGTGACTGTGCACCTTTGGGGGATTATTAGATACTGGCTCTGTCTTAGTCTGTTCAGGATGCTATAACAAAATACCATAAACTGGGTGGCTTATAAACAACAGAAATTTATTTCTCACACTTCTGGAGGCTGGGAAGTCCAAGATGAAGATGCTGGCAGATTCAGTGCCTGGTGAGGGCCCACTTCCTCATATTTGGCCATCTTCTGTAACCTTTCATGCTGGACAAAGAATCTCTCTGAGGTCTCTTTTGATAATGCCACTAATCTCACTCATGAGGGTTCTGCCCTCAGGACCTAATCACCTAATCACCTCCCAAAAATGCTTCCCCAAAGTGCCATTACCTTGGGGGTTAGGATTTCAGCATATGAATTTCAGAGGGACATAGACATTTGGTCCATTGCAGACTCTAGATGCTGATTTCTGGTAACACAAAATACCACTGTGGTCCACCTGTCAAAGTCTGTCTTACTGTGGGCCCAATAGGTCCACAGAGCCACCTTATGGTCACTTCCCCAGTTCTAGAGTGTATAATTGGAATAGACATACTCGATGACTGGCAGAATCTCCACACTGACCTCCTGGTCTGTGGAGTGAGGACTGTTATGGTAGGTGGAGCCAAGTGGAAGCTCCTGGAATTTCCCTTCCTTACTGGGATACTCAACCAAAAATAATACTGCATCCCAGGGCAATTCCAGAGAATAATGCCATTAAAGACTTCAAATATACAGGGGTGGTGATTCCTATCTCATCCCTATTTCATTTACCCGTTTGACTTCTGCCGAAGGCACGATCCTGGAGAATAGCCGTGGGTTAGAGGTACTGCAGTCTATTTCTACTCACAGCACTTCTGACACCACATGTGTTGGGTTTTTTCCCCCCACACCGACAACTGATTCTCTAACTCTCCACGCCAACTGGGTGTCCAGCGATTCAATTCTGGCACTAACCACTTGGAATTAGTACAGGCCCCGCGAGTTAATAGCTCAGTCACACAGAACTGCTCCTACTGCAGATGCCAGTCACAAGTCTGGGCCCCGACCCACCACCAAGAAACTGGGATTCCCACAACCCCCTTCTCGTGTCTGATAATTCACTAGAATGGCTCACAGAACTCAGGAAGGCGCTTTGCTAATGGATACTGGCTTATTATAAAGAATTCAATTCAGGAGTAGTCAAATGGAAGAGATGCACAGGGCGGGGTATGTGGGAAGGAGCAGAGTTTTCATGCTTTCTACGAACATGCCACCCTCCCCAGCACCTTGAAGTGTTCATCCCAAAAGGTCTCAAAACCCCATAGTTTAGGGGATTCTCTGGAGGTTTTGTTACACAGGCACATTTGATTAAATCACTGGCTACTGGTGATCGATTTCTAGCCCTTCTCCCCCCTCTGGGGGTTGGAGGCTGAGTCTGAAAATCCCAGCCCTCTAATCACATGGCTGTTTCCTCTGGCAACCAGCCCCCACCCTGAAGCTACCTAGGAGTCTACCAAAAGTCATCTTATTAGCATAAGCTCAGGTATGTTTGAAAGGGACTTATGAGTAATAAAATATGCTCCACTCACCCCATCACTCAGGAAATTTCAAGAATTTTCGGCGCTCTGTGCCAGAAACCAGAGATGAAGATCAAACATATATTTCTTATTATATCACAGTATCACAAGGTGGTTCCCGCAATTGCACCTACTATTCCAGATAGGGAATCTTTATTGGAACAAATCAACACAGTCCCTAGCACCTGGTATGCAGGTACTGGTTTGCAAAAAAATCATTTTTGTTTATATAAAACTGTAGGGACCACCAGAAGTAATTTGCTTTAACCTAAGATGGTCAAAGCATATTTTTGTATATTTTTGGTCTTGCCCCAGGGCTTTCCCAACTCTTTTGCCCTCTTCCATAATCTAGTCCACAGAGATCTCAATGGTCTTGATATCCCATGGAACATCATACTGGTCCACCACATTGATAAATCATGTGTATTGGTGTCACTCATACAAGATAAAGCAAGACCAAGGTGAAGGTGTAGTTGATGACTGGTAAAGCCACGCTGAGACACTTTTAGATTCAGTTTATTACTTAGACAGCAAAAGGAAGAGAAGCCAAAGATGCCAGCTCACCATGGTCGTTAACTCACATACCAAAAAGGACAACACCAAAACAAATGAGGCTCATGACTGCAGTGGGATACCTAGTTGCTAAGGAGCTGATTCAAGACTGCAGCTAAGCAGTTTGCAGAACAGATTCTGTAGCTCTATTCTAAGGGGTTGAGCTGGGAATTCTCATATCTCATCAGAACCTGGAAGGTGATAATAAATTATCTCATGACGGATTACAGCCTCCTAGGGGAGACAGTGGGGTGAGTGGGAGATTATCTTAAGGAATCTCTTCACAAGATTCCTATCTTGTGTTCCAGGAGGATTACAAGATTTTCTTCCAAGACTCAGATAAACTACAGTTCAAGCTTTTGCTGCATGGCCTCTGTGGACATGTGCAAGTTGCCAGAGTGCCATGAAGAAGCCATGCCCCTACAATTGGATAGTTGAGCAGGAAATAGCAAGTGCCTTAGATGCCTTAGAAAGATGCATGTGAGCTGGAGGTAAACCTCATGTAGATTCAGGAGTCCACCATCTCAATGAAGTTTCTGAGGGTCTGGGGTTCTGGTAAAATGTTGGGATATTTCTTCTAGTGTGAAATGGAATGTTTCACCTTATACTGCTTCTCATTAAAAAAAAGATGTAATGCTTGGTGAGACTTTTTGGATTTTGGAGGCAACATATATCATATTTTAGTGGGCTGCTCTGACCCAGTTACCAGGTAACCTGTTGAGGTGCTGGGTTTAAGTGGGACCTGGAACAAAAGAAAGGTCTGAAGGGATCCAGACTGTAGTGCAAGGTGTTCTGCCTGTTGGGCCTATGACCCAGCAGATTCTATGATACTCCAAGTGCATATGGCTAATAGGAGTGCCCTATGGATCCTCTGCCAAGCCCCAACAGGAGAATTACAGAGCAGACCTCTGCAAAGCCATGCCATATCCTGTAGATAAGTTTCTCCTTTTGAGAAATATCTCATGTCTTTTTACTGAGACCTTGTTGAAACTGAACACCTAATACTGGAACATTGAGTGACTATGTGACAAAGCTGCTCATCATGAACTGAGTATTATCTGATCCACCAAACCATGGGCAGCAGCAATCCATCATCAAGTGGATATTGTGTATAAGAGACTGGACTTCAGAATGTTCAGAAGGTACAAGTTGCAGGAAAAGATGACTCAAATACCCATGACAGTTACCCATAATCCAAACGTACAGCTTCAATCTACATCTATGCTGGCATCTACTGGAAATTGACTGCTAAAAAATTACAGCCCCATTCAAGAGTGTCTCTGAAAGATGGTATGAAGAGAAATCTTCCCAGTGGGCAAAAGATTTGATTATCCATTTTGTGTGGACTGAGAGATGGCCAAAAGTGCAGATATACATAGATCCAGGAACAGTGGCTAATGGTTTGGCTGGATGTCCGTGGTTTGGAATGAAAGGAACTAGAAGATGGTCAGAAGACAACTTTGGGAAGAGATAGTCAGAATGCTCACACAGTGTAAACATACTTGTATTGGTTATCTATTGTTATGTAACAAACCATCTCAAAACTTATTGGTTTAAAACAATAACCATTTCAACCATTTCATTTTATCATGATTCTGTGGCCCAGTAATTTGGGTTGGGCTCAGCTATTGGTTCTTCTGTTGAACTTGCTTGGAGTCATTCAGGTAGCTGCAGTCATACAGTGGTTTAATTAGGGTTGGATGATCCATAATGTTCTCACATGTCTGGCAGTTGGGGTTGGCTATTGACTGGGCCACGTGTCTCCCCAGCAAGCTAGTTTGGGCTTCTCACGAGGCAGTGGGAGAGTTCCAAGAAGGCAAGTACAGAAGCAGCAAGGACTCTTTTTCATTAATTTTTAAAATTTTGGGTACGATGGGTACATAATTGTTGTATATATTTATAGGGTACATGTAATGTTTTTGATACAGGCATACAATGTGAATTAATCAAATCAGGGTAATTGGGGTATCCATCACCTCAGGCATTTATCATTTCTTTGTATTAGGAACATTACAATTCCACTCTTTTAGTTATTTTAAAGTATATCCTAATTAATCATTGATTACGGTCACTTTGTGTTGTGCTATCAAATATTGTTCATTCTATCTAACTATATTTTTGCAACCATTAACCATCCCCACTTTACACTCCCCTTTCCACTACCCTTTCCCAGCCTCTGGTAACCACTATTC